>OX451736.1:1634437979-1634912979 GCA_948472305.1 Vicia faba
ATTCAAGATACTTGTCGAAAACCAGAGTGAGAAGAAGATCAAAGTTCTACGAACAGATGGAGGTGGCGAATACCCATCCAACATGTTTGAAGATTTCTGTGTAGAACATGGTGTTGATCATGAGGTAACTGCTCCTTACACACCTCAACATAATGGAATTGCTGAAAGAAGAAATAGAACCATATTAGATATGGCAAGATGCATGCTGAAGCAAAAGAATTTGCCAAAATCTTTATGGGGAAAAGCTGTTTCGACTACAATTTATATTTTGAATAAGTGTCCTACTAAGATATTGAAGAACAAGGTTCCTGAAGAAGTGTGGAGTGGTAAACGACCATCAGTAAGTCACTTGAATGTGTTTGGCTCTATGTGTTACAAGCATGTTCCTGATGCAAGGAGAAGGAAGCTTGATGACAAGAGTAAACCTATGATTCTTGTAGGATATCATAAAACTGGTGCATACAGACTATTCAATCTAGTTAATGAAAAGATTGTGTTGAGTCGAGATATTGTGATTAATGAAAATTCTGCCTGGGATTGGAATTCTAGCAATTTAATTAATAAATCATTAATGAACTTTGATTTAGATGAAGAAACTAATGAAGTAGAGGTCGAAGTAATTGTTGAGAATCCAGTCGAAGTCGAAGAGGAAGCGGTTGCTGACACTCCCTTCACAGTCGAAGTCGAAGAGGTTGTGGCTGAAACAAGCCAAAGACCTCAAAGAAATAGAGTTCTTCCAACAAGACTTCATGATTATGAAGTGATGAGTGATGATGAAATCACACCAGATGAAGAATTAGTTCATTTTGCTTTACTTGCAGGTGCTGAACCAATCAACTATAGTAAAACTTTGAAAATTAACAAGTGGAAGTTAGCTATGGTCGAAGAGTTACAGGCAATCGAAAGAAACAACACATGGGAGTTAGTCGAATTGCCAACACATATAAAAGCTATCGAAGTAAAGTGGGTGTTCAAGTTGAAATACAATGCAGATGGGTCAATAGAAAGACATAAAGCAATATTAGTAGCTCGAGGTTTTCTTCAAAGAGCAGGACTTGACTACTCTGAAGTATTTGCTCCAGTAGCAAGATTAGAGACTGTTCGACTAGTAGTAGCATTGGCATGCAACCAAGGCTGGTCAACATTTCATCTAGATGTGAAATTAGCATTTTTGAATGGTCCTTTAGACGAAGGAGTTTATGTCACACAACCTCCTAGGTTTGTAATTCAGAAGAAAGCGAGTAAAGTATATAGATTGCACAAAGCACTCTATGGCCTCAAGCAGGCACCTAGGGCATGGAACAAGAAGATCGATTCATACTTAGTCGAATTAGGATTTGTCAAATGCAAATCAGAGTATGGTGTCTATGTTCAGGTTGTAGCTCAAGATATAATAATCATCTGCTTGTATGTTGATGACTTGCTAGTAACTGGAAATAGTTTGGAGAACTTGTCGAAGTTCAAAGAGCTGATGATGAAGGAATTTGAAATGTCAGATCTAGGAAAATTGTCTTATTTTCTAGGCATGGAATTTCAAATGTCGAAGCAAGGTATGGTTCTACATCAAAGAAAGTATGTCAAAGAAATACTCAAGAGATTCAGAATGGATGATTCGAATCCTGCATCCTCACCTGTCGAACCAAATGTGAAGTTGGAGAAGAATGGAGAGGAAGACAAAGTCGATGCAACTTTGTTCAAGCAAATTGTGGGATCTCTGAGGTATGTGTGTAATAGTCGACCTGATATAGGTTTCGCAGTCGGATTAGTAAGCAGATATATGGGTGAACCAAGAGTGTCACATATGAAGGCTGCAAGAAGAATCCTTCGATATTTGAAGGGTTCAATAAATTGTGGAATACTATTTCGACGAGATTCTGAAGGAAAAGAAGCAATAGTTAATTGTTTTTCAGATGCTGATTGGTGTGGAGATAAGGAAGATCGAAGAAGCACAACTGGATATTTCTTTCAAGTATTTGGTGCTCCAATCTCATGGTGTTCGAAGAAGCAACATGTGGTGACATTTTCATCGTGTGAAGCTGAATATATAGCCGGATCCTATGCTGCATGTCAAGCAATTTGGATCAGATATGTACTTGAAGAAATGACTGTCGAAGTGAAGAAACCTCTAGTATTGCAAATCGGCAACAAGTCAGCCATAAATCTGGCGAAAAATCCAATTCTGCATGGAAGAAGTAAACATATTGAAGCAAGGTTTCACTTCTTGAGGGAAAAAGTAAATCAAGGTGAACTTGAAGTTAGGCATTGCTCAAGTGAAGCACAGTTGGCCGACATTTTCACCAAATGATTGAAGATCGACAAATTCCTGAATTTGAGAAAGAAATTAGGAATAGTTCAGATTGACTATTTTTGAGGATGTTCGACGACTTGGATTATGGGGGTGTGTTGAAATATTATATTAGATTAGATTTAATATTTAATATAATCCAAGTTGCGTTAGCCCAAACCTAATTAGGGCTGTATATAAATAGTCATAGTGTGTATCATTATTTGTACACTTGAATACTACAAATCCTTATTTCCTTTATTATTCTCTCTTTCTCTCCTCACTAAAAGTGCCTCACGCACTAACATGATTAAAGTATATATAAGATTGATTAATACATATCATAATTTAGTTAATGAGTTTTCAAATATAAAAATGTCTTAGTAATAAAATAATGTTGATTAATGAGTGTAAATATTGGTTAAGATATTTTATAATTTAATATTTAGAAATGAATAATATTATATTTTTTATTGGTTAATGAGATAGAGAAAGTAGTTAATAAATTATAAGAAAAACGAGTGATTAACAACCTATATTTTTCTGTTATAAAATAATTTAAAAAAATATTTTTTATAATAATATTTTTAAAAAAAAAATACTGTTCATCGTATAAATACAATGGAAAATATTTGGTGTAAGTATTAGTGTTACGTTTGGTAGGGGTGATAAAATAGGCTCAGTACGTTGGACATACTCGTTTTGTCCTTACTTTAGTGTGGGATGTGTCAAGCATTTAAGTCATCGCTTTCTAATGTGTTTGCTCCACTCCATCCTATTTTCTTCGTGGACTTTTACGAGTGACAACATTTACATAAACTTTTGAGTTTTTAAGCTTAAAAGATACGGTATCCGCGAGCTTTCTCTGCTGGATTGTCACTTTTTTACGGGACATGTCTAAATTTAAGGGTCACATCCTCAACTATTTCGGCTCTATTCAGCCCTTATTTTCTTGCAGACTTTTGTAAGACGGAGCTAAACAAATAGATATTCCCGTTTACCACCCTTTATCTTTTGGATATCAACATATCATTGATGTTTTAGATAATGAATAATCTCGATGGATGTTATAACATTATTAAGAACGGACCATCTTGACATTAATGCCTACAGAATGTGAGAGATACACTCATGCAAGCATTTTAAATCTATTAGCAATGAATTTTGATATAACCTCATACTACACATTATTTAACTAGATAGGTGACCAATTCTTAGTCATTGATACATGGCCTTCTATATTAAGGATCAATGCAATATTTATCTTGTTCAATGTAGATAGAAATTACTAGCCTTTATGTAACTAACTAGTAACTACAGTTGCTTTAATGTCGATAGAACTAAACTAACTACAACTGCTTTAATGTTAGATAGAACTAGCCTTTATATAACTAACTACATGTCTATCTACACCCAACTTTAAAGAAGAAAATTTCTCTTTACACCTCCTGTGAAAATTCAAAAATACTTTTTAAAAATATATTTTCGAACGTATTTATTAACATGTTTCGGAAGTGCATTTTCGAAGACACCATTTTTTCACATTTTATAACATGAGCGTTGGATTTGAACTTTTTTTAGGCGGTTTCGGAGATGCACATGTAAAATATGTTAATAGGTGATTTCAGACGTGCATCTCCGAAACTACCATTTCCATATTAGATTACTGCATAGTCACCTATCACAACTATTTCATCATTTTCTATTCCTCTATAACCAAAACTCTCATAAACCTTCAATAATTTTCAATGGATTTTTCGTCTCTAAATCAAGTGTCAAGTATTTGAGTATAACAAAGAGAGCAAAAAAAGCTGCAATTTAAGGTGAACTTCTATTTTTTCATTACACATTTGCTACATTGAAGTTATTTTGTTGAAGAAGAAAACAACGTCACTTCAGATATGAACTTCTGGATTCCACCAACATAAATTCGGATGTGCACTTCCAAAAAAATGTATGTTTCAAATCCAGGATTCTGTTTTAACTGAATTAATGTTTTCTTTAACATGTTAAGTATGATGCACCCCGATAATATTGTCAAAGATCTCGTAAAGGTTCCAGACAAGGTCAATGAAGATGATAAGACAATTGAGGTGAATGTCGTTGATAAAACGAAGGATGTTGCGATCAATTATGCACAACAACTTCAAACCAATACAAGTTTCACTACTCGTCAACATATGATTGAATGGATTCAAATGGAAGCTAGCAAACTTGGATTCGACATTGTGATTGAAAGATCCGACAATGGGACTAGTAAAAGGCAACCATTTGTTGTGATGAAATGCGAGAGAAGTGGGAAATATGTTCCAAAAATTCGGAAGATAAAATATGACGACACGAGATCAAGGAAATGTGAGTGTCTGTTTAAATTGCACGGTTATTATAAGATAGATGATTTATGATGGTATAATATCATGTCCGATATGCATAATCATGCGTTAGATAACAAGCTACACGGGTATCCAATTGTATGTCAGCTTAAGACGGTAGAGAAGGAATTTATTTCTCAATTGTCATTGATCAAAGTTGCACCGAGAAACATACTTGCCGATTTGAAATGGAATAAACCGGAATGTGTCTCAAATATCAAGTAGATTTACAATCATCGTTACAAACAACATATTGCACAAAGAGGTTCGAGGTCCGAAATGCAACATCTATTGAAATGCTTGAACGGTAACCACTATGTTTCCAGGTACAAAGTTTGTGAGGACAACGTTAGTATTCATGATATTTTTTGGACTCATCCAGAAAGTATCAAGTTATTTAACACATTTCCAACCGTCCTTATGATTGATTCGACGTATAAGACCAACAAGTATATGCTTCCGCTTCTAGAAATTATCGGTGTTACATCTATGGACAAGACATTTTCGGTTGGGTTTGGTTTTTTGGAATGTGAGAAAGAAGACAACATCACTTGGGCATTGGGTATATGCAGGACTTTGTTTAAGGATCCACAAAATATGCCTAAGGTCATTATTACCGGCCGAGATAACGCCCTTATGAATGCGGTTGGCACTGGGTTTCCTTCGTCAACTTCATTACTTTGTTGGTATGATATAACAAAAAATGTGAGAGCATGGCTAAAACCCGCAATTGGCACCAAAGAAAAAAAAGTGGGAAGATAGAAACATGATCGAATCCGGTATTGTGGTTGAGAAGATAATGGTGCATTGACTGATATTCTCAATTCTACTATTGAAGAGTTGTACACTGAGAATGTGGTATAATTCCGAAACTTTTGTGTCGAATATCCTGATTTCTTGAAATACGTTGAGTCTACTATACTTGATCATGTGAAAGAGAAAGTTGTATGTGCTTGGACGGACCGGGTTAGACATTTGGGTAACACAACAACTAATAGAGTGGAATCGGAACATGCCACGTTAAAGAAGTGGTTGGGTGATAGCAAGGGGGACCTTTGTAGAGAATGAGACACGGTGAACCAAATGCTTCAAAACCAATATAATAAAACTCAAACAACTTTTGGTAGGAGTAAAACTGTATTAGAACATCGTTTTAAAGGCAACCCTCTATACGCACGGTTGGTTCACAACGTATCCTGGGTAGACTTGAATTTCATCTATCATGAAGAGAAATGATAAAAAACGACGGGGCCAGATAGTTTGAAGTGTGGGTGTACAATTAGGACGACTTACGGACTTCCATGCGCATGTGTTATTTCTAAAAAAATGAAGCTCAATTCTCTCATACGTACGGATGAGGTTTGCATTTATTGGAAAATAATCTGCTTTGATGACTACGAGTCAGCAAAGGAAGCTACATCCAACATAACCATCATATCCTACTTGGAAGTGATAATGGATAGATTTTCTAAAGGTAAAGACTCTATGAAATTGCACATCAAAGAACTTTTGAGAAAAATCTCCTTTCTGGAAACCACCGATTTGAAACTTCATCCCAATCGATAAAAGCAAAAAGTGCGCCTAAAAAAGCGAAAAGTTCTCAGGGTGATGTTGTACCCCAATTTTTGCTCCTAAGATCCCTTCATCATACCATATTGATTCAATCACAACTAGATCACATTAGGGCTTTTGGTTCTCCTCCCTATCTTTAGCTTTGCTCTTTGAGAAATCACCAAGCACCTTGACTTATTTTCTTTTGTGATCATGAATGTTTTGTCTTGATTTTCTTTTAATTAATAAAATGCAATGTTGGTTTGTCTTACTTGTTAATAATGTAGGTAAAAGCAATGTGGCTTAGCAAGTTGATCCATGGGTTCATGAGTTTATTTCCATGCCCTAGTCAATAAAGTTTGAGAAGTTCAAACCTCATCATTGAAGTTGTTTTGTAAGAAATAGCATGGCAAGGTTTATTTTGGGTTCATCATATTTCAAAATTATCAAATTGATTAAAAAATACAAAGGGGTTGATTGGAGAAGTTGTCATGCTTGGACAAGGCTTTGTTCCCATTGGTCACAAGTGCATATTTCTCTCAATTTTCAAGATATGGAAGTGGTTTTGGTGGCTACGAGTTCTCATTTTCATTCTCTACAACTTCTATTTACAAAGCATTTATGTTGGTACAAGAAGTTTGTTCAAAATTGTCAAAGTTCTTCAAAGCATTTTCTTGATCTAGGAGCTAGGGTTTTGAACTTCAAATAAACATATCTTGCTCATCTTTTGGTATTTTTGAGTGATTCTAAAAAAATCCTTCTCTTCAAAGGGTTATCAACAAATCACTTTAAAAGTTTCAAGGATTTTTCATGTGGAAGAAGCTTGATGATGAAGAAAGATTACAAGTCCTCTAGATGAACCCCCAATTTCTCATGTGTGACTTCAAATGATCATAACTTGGTCAATTTTTATCACATTGAACCCACTCATTTTCCATAATTATCTTGAAGATGTGAACTTTATTCCTTCTTTTAGGTGCAAAGTGAGAAAATGGATGGAAGATGCCCTAAGGATACAAAAGATTATAGGTCATTTCATGATTTTTTTCCAACTTCAACAATTCATATCTCTCTCAATTTTCGGAGATTTTGAATGGTTCAAGATTCAAATTGTCATTCAATAGGTCTATTTCATGCCATATTTTTTGGTCAAGAGCAAATTCCAAGTGGAAGGCCATGTTTGGATGCAAAATATTATAGGTCACTTATGAAGAAAAATTTGAAATATTTCTAAGTATGGAAAGTCAACCCTTTTCCCTAACTTTGACCTAATGCAACTTTCAGCTCAAGCATCCATTTGATTCCATTCTTTTTCCATTGAAAATCTTGTAACCTCATCTTTCTAAAGTATCAAGAATCATGCCTTAAGACCCCTTGGACTGAGAATGCCATTGGATTGAACTTGGTAACTTGGAACTGAAGTTTCTTCATAAGTCAGAATTTGAAATTCATGTTTTGGCCTCTAAACATCAAATTAGCACGCGTTTGTGATCTAAACATGTTTAACCAAGTTTCCAAAGTAGATTAGAGCCTTAAAACACAAGGAATGGATGAGTTTTGATGGAAATCAAATCACACTTTGCTCGTGTATCAGGTTCACACGATTTCCCTCCAAACTTCATCATTTCACACGCTTGAACATTCCATTTGATTCCCTATAAATAGAGGGTCATCCCCCATTCATTTCCTCAAGCTTTGAGAGCCAAAAACACTCTGTCAAAACCTCACACGAGCTTGAAATTTTTGAAATCAGTTTGAGATTCCAACCTTTTTCTCCAAAATTCTTTGCACATTCATCTTCCTCAAGCATCATATAAACTCTCCAACACTTAAACCAAGCAAAACGAGCCATAACCCAAGCTACAAAAGTCCAATTTCAGAGCTTCTTTCTTGAACTTCGAAAAGGTATAATCTCCATCGTTTGGATCCAAATAAAGCACTAACATGTTCTACCCCTTCTCCTGATTCTAGTGCTTCTTACAGTTTTTAAATCCATTGAGAATTGAGAGAGAAATCTCAAATTAAAGGTGCTCGCTATTTTTTGGATTTTTGATTCATATCTCTTTGTATACTTTATATAAATTTGGCGCGATGGTGGTGTTAGGTCGTCTTGAAGAGACGAATCCAATGATACTAGTTTGGGATCCTAATTTTACCGTTTGAAGGAACTCACAAAACATCCATTGCAGAGTGGCTGGAGGTTGAAGACGATGACATGTCTCGTCTCAACCAATGATAGCGTGCCAAGCGTTTTAATTTCATTGATTGCCTTTTTTCTGATTCCATGCGCATCCCACTAAGGTCCATATCAAGCACAACGCATCTGGTCCATTGGATTAGCTTACTAACGCGTTTTGACTATGATCTGATGGCCCATATCTTTTTGGTTTTATTTTATTTTCTGATTTTATATTTTAATTGATTTAATTTTCAAAAATTTATAACTCTTTTATTCTTTATCCAAAAATTATGAAAAAATTCACAAAAAGACTTTGAATTATTTCTGATCTCATGAATATTTTTTCATATTTTTATTTTGACATTTGATATTTTTTATATTTTTTGCATTATTTGCTTCTTTTAACTACTTTAAAAATGCTTTCTGACCTTTTTTAATTCTAAAAAAAATTCATAAATACCATTTTGCATATTTCTGACTTTTTGAAAATTTTATGGAATTTTATATTGATGTTTACTATTTTTTGACCTATTTTTGTTTGTTTGAACAATTTTAATTAGTTTTAAAATAGTTTATGGCTTTTAAAAATTGCCAAAAATTTCATAAAAATATTTGAGTCCTTTTCTGATTTTTCTATGGCCTTACTTAATTTTTCTTGATTATTTTGAATATAGTTGATATTTTTATTTCTTATTTCTATTTTAAAACATTTTTAAAACCTTTTTTAATGTATATATTAAATGCAACATTACTTTGTGATTATTTTCTGGCTGAACGTGGGTTGGATTTTGATCATTGAACTTTATTAACATCATTGGATCCATGGTGTTGAGTCTAACTCCATAAAAATGGATGAATACTTTTAATAATAGTTTGATTAAAATTTAATTCAAATGTGGTTTGTACATTCTTCCCCACCCCTCTTCATCTCACCCCTTTCTTATTGCACAAAGTGTTATTAGAGCATGATCTCTATATCATGTCTCAAAACAAGTGGCGCATAGATTGCTATTGACCGGCCTCAAAATAGGTGCGACTTCTATATAAGTCCACTTACGATTGCTTAACATAGCGCTAAATTTTGTCCCGATTCGAATAAATGATCATTTGTGGCCCAAACCTATGTTTGCAAGCCCAAGTATGTTAATTTGATCTCTTTGATCCAATAACCTTGAGATTCATTGTGTGGAGGCTTTAGTTCTACCAATCCTCTAATGGATCTACAACACTTTTGGTCAACACAGATCACTTAAACATTGTTGATCATTAAATGGTACTTTTGAGGATTCCAAATGGATGATATACTTGACAAAAAGCAAATTCAACTTGTTGTGTGAAGGCTTCGGTTCTACCAATCCTTTAATGAGTTCCAAATGCAAGTTTCAAGATGATCATCCAACTAACCACTAATTACTAATAATTGATTTTACCTTTTGTTTTTACTTTATGCCCTTTATTTTTTATGCTTTATGCACCATTTACTTTTAAGTATTTTACATTTCATTCTATCTTCTTCTTTGCGCACTTGAGCCTTTTTCCTTCTTCTAAGACACCTAATAATCAACATAAACCATAAAAAACTTTTAATGGTACTTGGACTATTTGGTTACTATCCTTGGCATTATGGAGTATTGGACTTCTTGGACTTAGGGTTAGAAACCTTGGCCTATGTTGGAGACCTTGTGACCTTAATTGATATTTTGTTTGGAGTTCTTGAGGCTTACCTCAAGACATTGGGTTGTTTGTTTGTTTTATGTGCAGGTTATTGTGATTATATACTTTGTTTGTAATCTGGAATTCACTCATACACAGCCGTTACTCTGCCCAATTTTTGTGAAGACTTAATACACTTGAAGTTTGGTTCTCTCAAGAGGTCTAGTATCTTTGCTTGCTTGGTTTCAATCCAAAGAATGAGAATTCTATCTTGGCTCATAATGTCGAGTATTGGCTTCTTGTTGGTTAGATGGTTCCTATCCCTAGATTTTACCTTATACTTTAGGATAGTCTCTTCTTCTCCTCCCACCTTCTTTAATTTCAAAAATCTTCTCCCTCCTTTTGAAAACTCTTATTGTTTTTAAACTTGAACCACTTTCATAATAAACTTGGACTTAGGTCCATGCATTTTCAAACATTTTCATGAATAAACTTCAATCAACATTAATAATACCTTAACATTTTTTGTGAGAAGATTAAAAAATCAATCAATCTGATTCAAACCATTTTGCCATCTTGGCTTTCATCTCAAACTTTTCTCAAAAGATTAGGCTCTTGTCAATCCTTGTAGTGACACAAACAACTATACTTCTACAATATGTAGTAAAGAGGGATATTTTCCACTTGGGTGTTAAGTGAGGCATTGTTGATTTTAAAAATCCAAGCCATATCCTCCACTTTGAGATGATACAAATTCTCCTTTCTCATGATTGTGGGTAGTAAGTATGTTTTCCACACGGACAATGACGATGATGTCTTATCTCATAAAATTAACCAACACACTTGTATTTTAATTTTTTTTAAAGAGGAACTACGTGTACCCTGATCCTCTATTGCACAGAAGGTGGTAAGTAGGCACTAAAGGTTCGCAACCGCGGCGGGTGCAAAAATCATAAAAAATATATTTCTTTTCTCACCACCACCATCTATTTCTATACAACATTTTATAGCCAAAATATACAGATTTTACAAAGAGGTTCCTGTGGAGTACCGTAGATGTTTAGGGTGCTAATAACTTCCCTTTGCATAACCAACCCCCTTACCTTGAATCTTTCCCCCTCTTTTTGGGTTACTCTCTCTTTTTCCATTCCTTTGGAAACAATAAAGCGCGGTGGCGATTTTTATTTTGATTTGTATAAGTCTAGTCAATCCAATGGCTTAGTCTTAAACATTTCTACCGCTACAGAAAAATGGCAACTTCACTGGGGAAAGATTAACCTCTTGCTGGTCCAACCCTAAGTGGGTTAAACCTATCTTTGTTTATATCTTTATATGTGTTATTGTTGTTTATGTGTTATATGTTGTATATATGTTTGTTTGGACTTTCCTGGTTTTCAGGGTGCTTGATGATTACTCATAAGTCCTATACCCGGACTTGGGAAAACTTTAAGATAGGGCGGGCGGTATAGTCATGTTAACTTTGAGGGAGTAATCCCAAAAAAGGAGGCATGAGATCCCCCACTCAGTGGAGGCCCCTTTGACTGTAGTGTCATTTACTGAGTAATTCGGAATACGTACTGCTTTCGACATGAGAGCCTGCTGAAGCCGAGGACCGTAGAATACCAAACCCATCTTGGCCTTTTAGGTGTAGTGCGAAAGATATGACGGAGTAATCCGAAAATAGTTGTCACGCGATACTACGCTCAAACGAGTTTTTCTTGAGAATATTACTAATCACCGAGTTAATCGAAAAGTTGGTAATATCCGAAGGAAGGATGTAGACTCTGGGAACCTCTAGAACCTTGTTTAGCAGGTGATAACTTTTAGACCAACACCTTATGGGTAGTACCTTCGACCTCATGCTCGTGACGTTGAACCCATGAACCCTATATGTGTGATCTTGTGTGTGATTGTTGCATCATGCATCCATGCACTCATAAGCATCTTTTGAAGAAATCTTATTTCAAGGGATTTAAAAAGTTAACCATTTGTGAATATCTCAGGTACTTTTTAACCATGGATTTTGGAAAAAGAAATACCGGGAAGTACAGCTTCAAGGATCCCAAGATAGATGAGTTGATCAGTCTAATTCTCGAGATCGAGTGTCCTGCAGATTTTTGGAAGAAGTATAGATCCATCATTCCTCTCATGAAGCTTAGAATGAAGGAAGGTTTCCTCTCGACCTTGGTCCAGTTCTATGATCCGATGTATCATTGCTTTACTTTTCCCGACTATCAGTTGATGCCTACACTGGAGGAATATTCTTATCTGTTGGATTTACCTGTTACCGATCATGTTCCTTTTACTACTTTGGAGGGTGAGCCAAAACCATGTGAGATTGCTGCTTTGATTCATCTGGGGAAGTCTGAGATGGAAGCCCATATGACTACTAAAGAAGGGATTAGAGGATTGCCAGCCCAGTTCTTATTGGAGAAAGCTCGTTACTTTTCCAGGATGAAGAGTACAGTCGCTTTGAGGCCATATTTTCTCTACTTGCTTACGGGTTGTTCTTATTTCCTAATGTGGACAAGTTTATTAACGTTAATGCTATCAGGATCTTCATGATTGGAAACCCAATTCCTACATTGCTGGGAGATGCCTATTACACTATTCATATTCATAATTCTTACCATGGGGGGATGATTATTTGTTGCACGCCTTTGTTGTACTAGTGGTTTATCTCTCATATGCCTCAATCCGATGCTTTTTGGGATGTCAAGAAGGAACCCCGTTGGGCTCCTAAGATCATGGCACTTACTCACTCGGATATTGATTGGTATCATCGAGCTTACCAGGATATAGATATTGTTGACAGTTGTGGTAGTTTCCCCAATGTACCTCTTCTCGGTACAAAGAAAGGAATCAACTATAACTCTGTTCTTGCACGACGACAGCTTAGTTATCCGATGAGGGATAAGCCAAATAGTATTCATTTGAGTAGTTTATTTCTGAAGGAAGGAGAAAACCATAGGGAAGCTAAGGAGTAGATTGCGAAGGCCTGGCATCACATTCATAAGAAGAGTAGGAAAGACTTGGGATCTAGGGGTGCTGTTTCTTTGGAGCCATATATTCAGTGGGTCCAAACGAGAGCTATTCAGTTGAAGATGCCGTATTCCCGGGTGTGATCGGTGGATCTGGAACTGACTGTTTAACGCTGGTTCGTGAAATGTCGCGGAAGCAAGAGTCGCCACCGTCTTTTATTTTCTCCAAATGGAAAGGACAAAAGCACAGAAAAATTCCTTAAAGAGATTGCTCTCGGTTCGGGAGGTAGATTATAGAAAGGGAAGGTGTTAGCACCCTTTCTATCCATGGTTATCCATGGGCTCTTAGATACTTGCTCAATGTGTTTTCAAAAATGTTTGCTTGCTTTTCAATTGTGGGTTTAAAAGTTTCTTTGAAAAATCTCAGTTCGACTCGTACGTCAGAGTGTTTGAAGAGTTTGCTTTGAAAGCTTTTGAAAATGTGTTGGTGTGAAAAGTCTTTGAATTTTGTTTTGAGATTAGAGCAAGTATCCTTGAGAACCTACCTACCCTAAGGAATTCGTCTGTGTAGATGTCCTTTAAAGTAGTGCCATCCCACCATTGAGAGGTAGGTAGCACCACCGTTGGAGGTGTTCGGGTCAATTCGATTTTGAGGGACGTGATGATCACCAGAGCAATGGGAAGACACCTTAGAAGCTACCCTCATGCCAGGTTCCCGGATCATGAGGACTTACTAAGACATCCTCTACTCGACGATCACCTTTCGAAAGGCAACAGTGAGGCGTACCCTAGGGGTGGTGTGCGCGAATTGTGTGTCATGTTTCAGTTATTTGTCTTGTCATGTTTGTCGTGTTCTACGCTTGATTTTAATTAGACATCCATTCTTTCATGCTTGGTTAACAGTTAAATATTTTTGCGAGGAAATAAATCTAAACTATTACAAATGGCGCGGGTCCACATCGCCAAAATTAAACCGGACCCGATTTAGCGAAAAATAAATAAAGCGAATAAATAAAAGTGCGAGAAATTTAAATTACATGGCTTTGGGATATTTACAAAATTATAATGTGCGAAATAAAGAAATTAAAACAAAATTAGGGCGTTGGACCCTTTTACAAACAATAATTAAAATTAATGAATTAATTAAATAAAGAGGAATTAAAATTAAAATTAAGAAGAAAAATGTTTTTAGGTATTTTTATGTTTTTTAGATTTAATAAGGAAAAAAGTTAATTGAAATTAAATTAAGAAGCAAACCCTAATTCTAATATTTTTTTTTTATTTATTATGAAGGAATTAAAATATGACCTAAATTAAACCTAATTCATTTATGTACAATTTAAATAGGAAAATAAATAAATAAATAATAATTATTATTGTGGAAAAAAAAAGGGAATAAAAAGGAATTAACAATTAAAACCTAAATTCTACATTTTTGGATTTTTATTAAAAAGGAATTAAAATTAAAACCTAATTACACTACATAATTTACATTCTAATTTATTTATGAAAATAATTATAATAAAAATAAATATTATATTTTTTTGTATTTTATGGATTTTTATGATGTTTTTTATATTTTTGTAAAAAAGGGAGAAAATTAATTAATTAAAATCATGAAAATAAATAATACAATAATTAAAATAATAAAAGAAAAGCAAACCAGAGTGGGGTGTTGTCCCCAAAAGTGGAGGTATAGGCCTGGGAATTCTGGCCCAATAAGCATGGCCCTCGTTGACTTTGCCAATTGGATGCTAACGTGTTGACTTGGCCCTAGCGTGTTCTTTGCATCATAGGCGTTGATCTGGTTGTGTAAGACGCGTGGATGGCCATGCTTTGAGAGAACATGATGTACCTGGATGTCAGCGCTGTATAGGATCAATTATGGAAAAATAGCATTGGAATTTTGCCAGACCTGGGACTTGAACCCAGGTCTTGAAGGTTACAAGCGCGTCTCCTTGCCAGCTGAACTATGCAATTTCATTTAATATATAATACAACACAAATAATATAAAAGAAAAATGAAGTTAGTGGACGATCTGGCGCGAATTTTCAAAACAACCTATCACGTGGTGACAACGAGGTTGTCTTCTTCGTTTTGTCTGAAACACACACGTATGGCCACGGTTTTCAGGCGTGGTCTTAGGCAAGCAACGAAAAAATAGCGACTAGCGCTATGGTATATATAAATTGGGCGCGAGGGTCAAGACTTCTTCGTCTTGATGTGCTGAATCCAGCCATGGCCATCTTGAGCCCTAATTTTACTTGGTTGAGAAACCCCCAATCCGGGAAACCTGTAACCCTAGTATGTGTCAATGGCGAATTCGCATATGGGGCTCAAAAACACAATCAAACGTATCAGTTAGTTTAGAAACATCAATATAAACATGAATCAACAAGGAAAAATGCAAAAAGATGATGGAATCATGCAATGCGATTTCAAAATTTTTGTGGTTCAGTCCAGGTCCTTGATACCAATTCTTGAGGTTTTAGTCGTTGTTATTGATTGGAATGTGTCCAAGGATGTCTCAGGATGCTAATGGGATGAAGATTGAAGCTTGGAACGACCTAAAACTTTGATTTCAGATTTGAGTTTTATGTGAAAATTTTCAATATGCAAAAGGGTTCTTGGGCGCAGCTTCCAGTCTTCTTGGCTTAGGGTTGTGATCTCATACTTGTATGGAAGCAATTAGGTTAAAAAGATTGAACAAAATCTCATGCCATAATGGATTTCAATATTTGATTTGTTAAGAATCTTTTCCAATCTTTTTCTCATGTTTCTTGTACCAAATCTGATCAATTAGCCCCAAAGCTTGCCTATTTGAGATGTGCACGAATTGTAGAGATTAGAATGTGCACAAAAAGATTTTTTTAGGTTAGTTTGATATTTTTCATATATTAAAATCATTTAAATGAATATAAATTAATATTAATTCAAATAAATAATTAAAAAATATGAGAATACTTCCCTTTGGGCTTAGTGGTCGTGCATAGGCTTGGCATGAAGAAATTTGGAAGAAAAATGGGCCCATTTGCATTTTTAGGCCTTTTGCATCAATGTTGACTTTCAAAAATTTCCAAAAATTTCCCAACTTCCACAAGGCATAACTTGGTCAATTTTTAAGCTTTTCACATGTTCTTGGACATTTTGGAAAGGTCTTTGAGTCCTTTAACCAATTCCTTTGGTCCCATGTCATTTTGATTTACCAATCTCAAGTTATGGCCTTTGACTTAAAGTCACTTTTTGTTGACTTTTGAAAATGACCTATAATGTTGAAATTGATAACTTTTTGTGAGAGCATTTCTTGGACTTGGAACATGAAGATGAATTATAGGAAATGTCTTTCTCTTCAAAATGAGCTTTGGATGGAATTTTTCTGATAATCCATGTGGAAGTTATGCCCTGGTCAATTTCAGTTGACTTTTTCAGCTGTCCAAATATAGCAACTTTTGTATCTTGATGATTTCTGAGCCAAATTTTGAGAATCATGATCAAGCATTGATCAAATGATGTTTGTGGCTTCAAAATGATATGTTGACCAAAAATTTGAACTTTTGACTGCCAAATGACCATTTTGCCCCTACAGTTGACTGTAGTGCAATCTAGGGTTTTGACTGTGCAATTTTGAGCTGAATGCCTTGAAACTTGACATGAAGACACTTGACCATCTTTGTAGGCACATGAGGCTTGATTGGGCCTTTGAAAAGTTCATTTGCTTGACCAGAACTCAAACCCTAGTTTTGACTGTATAGGAGACAGTTGAGCTGCACAACCCTGGGGGAATTTTGTGACCTTGACTTGGTAATTTCTTGATGAATATGGGAGGGCAAATTTTGGGGTACAACAGTTGCCCCTGTTCAATCTTCTTAGACCTGAGGATGCAGATTGGCTGACGTGCCTTTCGTAATCCGAGGGTAGAAGATGATTGGACACTAGAGTGCCCAGAAATTTGCGCTCACATAAGGGCAATGATGATGAGGGAATGGGCTTATAGATGCCATTTGGAGATTGCTGGATAGGATGATGGGCTTATAGATGCCATCTGGATGTTGATCGCGTAGGAGATTCCTTAGCGAGAACCTGCATACCTGCAAAAGAGAAAATGAGTACCTGACACGTTGCAGGAGTTGATTTTAGATGCTCGGTATAGATGTATCCTGACTGGTTACAGGAACTGAATCTGGAGCTTCAAACGCTGATGAATGAACCAGGGATGGTTGCTACCTTAGCATGAATGGTAAAAGAATCCTGAAGGATTTCAACCTCAACAACGCTCGTTGAGAAAATCTTGGTGGGAATTACCATCTTCGTAGTGTCAGGAAGAGAACCGAAGGACATTATAATCTCAAAGGGAGTCACCTCACTCACCGTTGGAGAGGGAACTATAGGAAATTATAATCTGGAAGGAAATATCACCTCACTCGCCGTTGGAGAGGGAAACATCTTGAAAGGGAATTACCACCTCACACGCCGTTGGAGAGGGGACCATAAGAGAATATCACCTCACGCTCATGCCGGAGAGGGGAACATCTGAAGAAGGAATTACCACCTCACACGCCGTTGGAGAGGGGACCATAAGAGAATATCACCTCACGCTCATGCCGGAGAGGGGAACATCTGAAGAAGGAATTACCACCTCACACGCCGTTGGAGAGGGGACCATAAGAGAATATCACCTCACGCTCATGCCGGAGAGGGGAACATCTGAAGAAGGAATTACCACCTCACACGCCGTTGGAGAGGGGACCATAAGAGAATATCACCTCACGCTCATGCCAGAGAGGGAAACATCTGAAGAAGGAATTACCACCTCACACGCCGTTGGAGAGGGGACCATAAGAGAATATCACCTCACGCTCATGCCGGAGAGGAGAATATCAAAAAGACTTCCGGAAGCAGTATCAGAACGTCACCATCGCTGGGTTTACATCTAAAACTATATCTGGAAGGAATTGCATTAGTTGATAATAATCATTTTTGTATTGATCTTTTTCCTGAAAGGCAAAACATAATTGTATGCAAAGTCATGATGCATGAACTGTATGTCTTCAAAATTAATGAGATTCGTGCCATATGATGCATATGCATGCTATAATGTACGAAGATGTGACGTTTTATGAATGTATGTTTTTGTCTAGGGAAAATAAATCCTTGACGGGTGCCGGGAAGTCGCATCCTGGGCTGATGTTGAAAAATAGCTTTGCTTCCGCTGGGGAGGATAGCTGCAAGCATACCGGTAGGAGAAGATAACTCCGTTGGGGAACAAACTTGGCAAATGGAGGATTCTACGGGGAGAAAAAGATATTCTAGCGACCATGCTGGGAAGAAATACTCTGTGGGGAGATGCTTTTGCTGAATTGTTGAGGATGACTCGCTGAGGATACCTTGCTGTATTGGGAGTATGAATGGACTTTGCTGGGGATAAGAAGATTCTGTCGACGACGCTCTTTCCGTGGCTTTTGGCTGAGGATAACCCAGTTATATCCTGTTAAGGAAATAACTCTTTAAATCAAGTCGGACGACGCGTTCGTGCCCTGCTAGGGGATAAGCTTCCAGAATCTACTGGGGATATGCTTATTGCTTGGGGAGATAGGTTCCAACCTTCCTGGGGAACTGGATTGGACTCTCCTGGGGAAGTTTTGAACTGCGTTGGCTGTGTTTTTCAACGGACCCTATCCTGATGCCTTGGAGAGGGGTAGAACAATCAGACTGCTTAGACCACTCTTCATTGCCCCTGTTTCAGTGGGAAAGGGAGGCCTATGAGGTGCTGATAGTTGTTGATGGTCAGACCTTCTTCTGGTAGGCAGATGATAAGATGACGGGACATAGTCGTACGCTTTAATCCCTAACTTTTGCCTGGACCGCCCTTTCGGGTTTTCAGTCCACCGGGATACCCATTTTTGCCCAAGCCGCCTTTTCAGGTTTTCGACTTGCCGGGTGTACAATTTTTCATTTCATCCCTTATTTTTGCCCGAACCCTTTTGGCTCGCCGGGAAGCCCTTCTTTTTGCCTAGGTATGTCAACCTAGCGGGTCTTTGATTTTGCGTAGTATCTTTTCGACTATGTCCATGTTTTTAGGATGTAGGGAGGTGCCCCTGTTAGAAGTGTTCTGCCATGCCACTAGAAAGTGTTTGATCAGGCGAGATTCGTTGTTGGACTGCCCCAAGTGACTCAGGCGGAGATTTTCCCCCAGGTTATTTTTGCCTTTTGAGAGGTTCTCCGAACCTTGGCTGGATTGTCCCAGATGATGGACAATAGTCATGCCATGCCCCTTGATTGGAGATACTCTTGTTCATTAGACTTTTTATTGTGCGAATTTTCCTGCTATTCAAACAAAAAGTCATATGCAAACAATGTTATATCAAAAATGCAAAGCTTATGTCTGTCTTAGAGATTTTGGAAAATGTATTCTTTTTCATAAAACAAATGAATGTTTGTAAAACGTGATGTCAACTTCGTATTTACCGTAGGCCTTCAGGAGTCAGGATACCTTTCGTAACAGTATGCTTTCGAACTAACCCATGCTTCAGCTAGGACTTTTGAGGGTTATAACGTGGCTTGGTTCACGGTTTAAGAAACAAAGGATAAAGGCTCAAATTATTTGTACCCACCCGCTCTTCGTGATGTTCTCCAAACCTAAACTCAGTTGATCACACGTCAGACCTTGTTTGAGTCTTTGCTTTGATGTTCCAGTAATGGTTCAGATGTTGATGATTTCTTTGGAATAGGCAGCCCTTCTTTGTTTTTGTTGAGGGTTTGTAAGACCTCGTTCTTGTCTGATTTTTGTTATCCCTTTCTTTTTTGCCTGAACTGTTTCCTTTTTGGAATTACAGCCAGCGGGATGCCCCAGTTTCATAAGTCCCTTTTATAGGTTTTGACTTTTTGGGCTTTTTGTTTATGATTGATTTTTTTTTGATAACAACTGCCTGTCTTTATGATTGTTCGGAACCATCACTGTCTTTCTTTATTTTGTAAGGACTTCTTTGGTGCCATTTGTTATGCACTTGGATCAACTGAGAGACTACCCTGCCCCAGGTTATGATTAAGGGTTCTGATTTTCGAAAATAAAGACTCCTACTTCTTTGGCTCAGATGGGTTGACGAGGGTTTATCATCCTTATAACTCCAGTGTTTAGGGATTGAAACAATGCCTGTACCTCATCAGCGGGGTCTGTTCAAAAGCATACTGTAATGATTGTGGTATCGTTTTCGTCATCCTCCCTCAAGAGGCTTAGAATTATTAATCGAGAGTTGAACATCAAGAAAAATATGAAAGCAATTTGCAATATAGTGAATACGAAATAATTACTTCAAAACAGACATGTGCAATGCATTAATGAAATAACAATGTTTGATATGAATAAAATGTTTAAACAATCAAAGAAAAATACAACTTGAACATTCGAATGAACAAAAGTTTCTTAGTTTGAACTAGCTATCTCAGATGGAGAATTCTCAGCGGAAGATTTTCATCTCGCCATCCGGCATGAACTCTATCACCCCTTCGTCAATCAAATCCTGGATTTTGTTCTTCAAGGTCCAACAGTCGTCTGTAGCATGCCCCGGGCTGTCTGAATGATAAGCGCAGTGGGCGTCGGGGTTATACCTTGGAGCTGTCCTGTTGGGATTCTTGGGAGGGTCCTTTAGAGTGATCAGATTGACCTCCAGCAAGCGCTTCAGTATAAAGGATGAGGGTATATCAGTCTCCGAGAAATGTCTTCCGGGCGCATTTCGTTTACGTTGACTACCCCGTTGAGGCTGGGCTCGTGACCCTGAAGCAAGCTGAGGAGATTTTCCTTTGTCTTCTTGCCCCGCATGTGGTTGAATGATGGCTGGAGCTTCCACCTTGGCTGTTTGCCCTACTGGATTATTTTGAAGCAGCTTGGTGACGAGGCCCCGGAGCTCTTCTTGTTTTTGAGCTAAGTCCTGAATGAGAGTCATTTGGCCCACCAGCTGCCCCATCATTTGGATCTTCATGGTTGCCAACTCAATTTGTAGCCCTTCCAGCTGATCGTTCCTGATGCCCCCTGCATTCCCTAAGGTCAAGTTCCTGGTGAGGAGAGTCTTTATTTCTTCTTGCCCCTGGGATAGGTTCAAGAACATTTCTCGCAGTTGGGCATTCTGAGTACGGAGATCTTGGTTGTCTGGTTGGAAAGCCATTGCTGAAATAAACAGCGAAGATGGTGAGTGACCTGCAAAAGGGATACTTGTAATGCAATGATGAGTATGACATGTATGCAATGTTTTCAAGGACCTCGCGGGGTAAACAAGAAAATTTGTTAGCATTGGAATTTATAGCTTGATTTGAAGGACACCCTTGTTGTTGAGAATTCTTCTTCAAGGGTCAAAGGCTCACCATATCCAGTGGGTCATAGCCCCTGATAACCTTAGCTAGGGGATCATTCTTCAGGTGTCGAAGCTCACCATATCAAGTGGGTCATAGCCTCTGACAACCTTGGCTAGAGGAAAATAAATCCTCTTTGCCCCTTGCTGGGATAGTTGATTCACCATGACCTGC
The DNA here is from genome assembly GCA_948472305.1 of Vicia faba. Lineage (NCBI taxonomy): Eukaryota > Viridiplantae > Streptophyta > Magnoliopsida > Fabales > Fabaceae > Vicia > Vicia faba. The sequence goes on from OX451736.1 coordinate 1,634,459,518, forward strand.
ATCACAAGCCCTTGAGATCCTTGAAATGGGTTAGGATGTATGCAATGGTATGCAATGGTATGATGTCATGCTATGCATGGGGTGATGTAGGTAAACCCTGTTATGAGTCCCAATTAAGGACTATAAACAGACCCTGCAAGAAATTCAGTATACTTTGTTATGAGTCCCAATTAAGGACTATAAACAACACCTGCAAGAAATTTGGTAAACCCTGTCATGAGTCCTAGTTAAGGACTATAAACAAGACCTGCAAGAAACTTAGTACCCTGTTATGAGTCCCAATTAAGGACTATAAACAAGACCTGCAAGAAACCTAAGTAAAACCTGTCATGAATCCCAATCAAGGACTATAAACAGAACCTGCAAGTGGTTAGTACACCCTGTTATAAGTCCCAATTAAGGACTATGAACAAAACCTGCAAGACATCAAGGGTCAGATAACAAGCATGCAAGTAGTCAAGTACGAAGGCACGCAAGTCACACAAGGAAAGCCCCTAAAGTTTAGGCCAGCATGAGGTCTAGGTACTACCCTCTTGAAGTTGGTGGGTTCAACCTGTCTTAATCAAAGTAACCGGGTTCTAAGGTTCCCAATATCACGGGGTTGCTTTCATTGTTCATCGTTTCGATTTAGCCACTGAACTGGCGACCGAAATATTCCAGGAAAGCAACCCTCAATTGAGTGTAGTATCGAGTATCAACCAACCTCGGACTGCACCAAAGTCAGTTATCTCACTACCCTAAAGAGGCCAAGACAGTTCAATTAAGGTTCCTAAGGTCTGTTGATGCTTCACGACACCACGCGGAGGCCCCGTACTCTCCTTGACTGAACTCAAGGGTTACCGGTACACACCAAAGTGCCACATCAACGTAGCAGACTGTTTCAACCATGTCGGTATACCCCGCACAGTTCCCTCACAGCCTTGTTGCTACTTTCTAAGAAGGTATCCCCAGATCCGGGTTAGGATCTATAGAACGCCCGAGACAGTCCCACAATTTAAAGCACACAAGGAAAACAATTGAAAACACAGTTATGAACTAGCCCTAAGGTACACCTCACTTTAAGATTATCCCCAGCAGAGTCGCCAGTTCTGTGATCGGTGGATCTGGAACTGACTGTTTAACGCTGGTTCGCGAAATGTCGCGGAAGCAAGAGTCGCCACCGTCTTTTATTTTCTCCAAATGGAAAGGACAAAAGCACAGAAAAATTCCTTAAAGAGATTGCTCTCGGTTCGGGAGGTAGATTATAGAAAGGGAAGGTGTTAGCACCCTTTCTATCCATGGTTATCCATGGGCTCTTAGATACTTGCTCAATGTGTTTTCAAAAATGTTTGCTTGCTTTTCAATTGTGGGTTTAAAAGTTTCTTTGAAAAATCTCAGTTCGACTCGTACGTCAGAGTGTTTGAAGAGTTTGCTTTGAAAGCTTTTGAAAATGTGTTGGTGTGAAAAGTCTTTGAATTTTGTTTTGAGATTAGAGCAAGTATCCTTGAGAACCTACCTACCCTAAGGAATTCGTCTGTGTAGATGTCCTTTAAAGTAGTGCCATCCCACCATTGAGAGGTAGGTAGCACCACCGTTGGAGGTGTTCGGGTCAATTCGATTTTGAGGGACGTGATGATCACCAGAGCAATGGGAAGACACCTTAGAAGCTACCCTCATGCCAGGTTCCCGGATCATGAGGACTTACTAAGACATCCTCTACTCGACGATCACCTTTCGAAAGGCAACAGTGAGGCGTACCCTAGGGGTGGTGTGCGCGAATTGTGTGTCATGTTTCAGTTATTTGTCTTGTCATGTTTGTCGTGTTCTACGCTTGATTTTAATTAGACATCCATTCTTTCATGCTTGGTTAACAGTTAAATATTTTTGCGAGGAAATAAATCTAAACTATTACAAATGGCGCGGGTCCACATCGCCAAAATTAAACCGGACCCGATTTAGCGAAAAATAAATAAAGCGAATAAATAAAAGTGCGAGAAATTTAAATTACATGGCTTTGGGATATTTACAAAATTATAATGTGCGAAATAAAGAAATTAAAACAAAATTAGGGCGTTGGACCCTTTTACAAACAATAATTAAAATTAATGAATTAATTAAATAAAGAGGAATTAAAATTAAAATTAAGAAGAAAAATGTTTTTAGGTATTTTTATGTTTTTTAGATTTAATAAGGAAAAAAGTTAATTGAAATTAAATTAAGAAGCAAACCCTAATTCTAATATTTTTTTTTTATTTATTATGAAGGAATTAAAATATGACCTAAATTAAACCTAATTCATTTATGTACAATTTAAATAGGAAAATAAATAAATAAATAATAATTATTATTGTGGAAAAAAAAAGGGAATAAAAAGGAATTAACAATTAAAACCTAAATTCTACATTTTTGGATTTTTATTAAAAAGGAATTAAAATTAAAACCTAATTACACTACATAATTTACATTCTAATTTATTTATGAAAATAATTATAATAAAAATAAATATTATATTTTTTTGTATTTTATGGATTTTTATGATGTTTTTTATATTTTTGTAAAAAAGGGAGAAAATTAATTAATTAAAATCATGAAAATAAATAATACAATAATTAAAATAATAAAAGAAAAGCAAACCAGAGTGGGGTGTTGTCCCCAAAAGTGGAGGTATAGGCCTGGGAATTCTGGCCCAATAAGCATGGCCCTCGTTGACTTTGCCAATTGGATGCTAACGTGTTGACTTGGCCCTAGCGTGTTCTTTGCATCATAGGCGTTGATCTGGTTGTGTAAGACGCGTGGATGGCCATGCTTTGAGAGAACATGATGTACCTGGATGTCAGCGCTGTATAGGATCAATTATGGAAAAATAGCATTGGAATTTTGCCAGACCTGGGACTTGAACCCAGGTCTTGAAGGTTACAAGCGCGTCTCCTTGCCAGCTGAACTATGCAATTTCATTTAATATATAATACAACACAAATAATATAAAAGAAAAATGAAGTTAGTGGACGATCTGGCGCGAATTTTCAAAACAACCTATCACGTGGTGACAACGAGGTTGTCTTCTTCGTTTTGTCTGAAACACACACGTATGGCCACGGTTTTCAGGCGTGGTCTTAGGCAAGCAACGAAAAAATAGCGACTAGCGCTATGGTATATATAAATTGGGCGCGAGGGTCAAGACTTCTTCGTCTTGATGTGCTGAATCCAGCCATGGCCATCTTGAGCCCTAATTTTACTTGGTTGAGAAACCCCCAATCCGGGAAACCTGTAACCCTAGTATGTGTCAATGGCGAATTCGCATATGGGGCTCAAAAACACAATCAAACGTATCAGTTAGTTTAGAAACATCAATATAAACATGAATCAACAAGGAAAAATGCAAAAAGATGATGGAATCATGCAATGCGATTTCAAAATTTTTGTGGTTCAGTCCAGGTCCTTGATACCAATTCTTGAGGTTTTAGTCGTTGTTATTGATTGGAATGTGTCCAAGGATGTCTCAGGATGCTAATGGGATGAAGATTGAAGCTTGGAACGACCTAAAACTTTGATTTCAGATTTGAGTTTTATGTGAAAATTTTCAATATGCAAAAGGGTTCTTGGGCGCAGCTTCCAGTCTTCTTGGCTTAGGGTTGTGATCTCATACTTGTATGGAAGCAATTAGGTTAAAAAGATTGAACAAAATCTCATGCCATAATGGATTTCAATATTTGATTTGTTAAGAATCTTTTCCAATCTTTTTCTCATGTTTCTTGTACCAAATCTGATCAATTAGCCCCAAAGCTTGCCTATTTGAGATGTGCACGAATTGTAGAGATTAGAATGTGCACAAAAAGATTTTTTTAGGTTAGTTTGATATTTTTCATATATTAAAATCATTTAAATGAATATAAATTAATATTAATTCAAATAAATAATTAAAAAATATGAGAATACTTCCCTTTGGGCTTAGTGGTCGTGCATAGGCTTGGCATGAAGAAATTTGGAAGAAAAATGGGCCCATTTTCATTTTTAGGCCTTTTGCATCAATGTTGACTTTCAAAAATTTCCAAACATTTCCCAACTTCCACAAGGCATAACTTGGTCAATTTTTAAGCTTTTCACATGTTCTTGGACATTTTGGAAAGGTCTTTGAGTCCTTTAACCAATGCCTTTGGTCCCATGTCATTTTGATTTACCAATCTCAAGTTATGGCCTTTGACTTAAAGTCACTTTTTGTTGACTTTTGAAAATGACCTATAATGTTGAAATTGATAACTTTTTGTGAGAGCATTTCTTGGACTTGGAACATGAAGATGAATTATAGGAAATGTCTTTCTCTTCAAAATGAGCTTTGGATGGAATTTTTCTGATAATCCATGTGGAAGTTATGCCCTGGTCAATTTCAGTTGACTTTTTCAGCTGTCCAAATATAGCAACTTTTGTATCTTGATGATTTCTGAGCCAAATTTTGAGAATCATGATCAAGCATTGATCAAATGATGTTTGTGGCTTCAAAATGATATGTTGACCAAAAATTTGAACTTTTGACTGCCAAATGACCATTTTGCCCCTACAGTTGACTGTAGTGCAATCTAGGGTTTTGACTGTGCAATTTTGAGCTGAATGCCTTGAAACTTGACATGAAGACACTTGACCATCTTTGTAGGCACATGAGGCTTGATTGGGCCTTTGAAAAGTTCATTTGCTTGACCAGAACTCAAACCCTAGTTTTGACTGTATAGGAGACAGTTGAGCTGCACAACCCTGGGGGAATTTTGTGACCTTGACTTGGTAATTTCTTGATGAATATGGGAGGGCAAATTTTGGGGTACAACACCGGGAAACACCCATGCCTGATTTATTTGTGAAGACCACTCCTCCCTTATTGAATAATCTAACAGAGCTGCAACTTGCTTTGGTCAGGATGCAACAAGAAAAGGATGCTTGGAAGAATAAGTGCCAAACTTTAGAGATTTCCTATAGAGCATACTTGAAGGAGAAATATGACTTGATTGAGATGCTTGAGAGACGGGCTGTAGAGACCATGGAGAGGCAAGGGGATTTATTTTCTCCTAAGCCTCAGTCAGGTGCTATTTGCTCACTCCCTGATTCAGGTGATTGGAAGGAAGTCGCCACCAGATATGTGGAAGAAAACCAGAGGTTGAAGGCTCAGATTGCCAGGCTCACAGGAAGCGCTAGCGTGTAGAGTGATCTCCATCAGCTTCGCTTTTTAGGGTTTTAGATTTTATTTTCATCTTGTACTTGGGATTGTTGAGACTTGTAATCCATTTTGAAGTTATTATAATAAAATTTTTCAGTATTCTCAAATGCGTTATTACTTTGATATTTGCAATGTGTCTATAAACTTTAAATCCCTTGAAATATTAAATAATAAAATAAAATCACGTGCATTGCATATCATGCATCATATTGCACATATTTCTTACATTTGTTATGCATATCCAGGTGTCTTACCAAGCTTCTTTACTTTGTTCAGCAAGATGACTCATCACTACAACACTCGAGCTAATTTCAGAAGGAAGATGGACAACTTAGAATAAGAGAATCGCGAGCTGTGCGAGGAGGTTTCTGCTTTGAAGGCCGGCATGACCAATCTTACTGCTCTGATGGAATCTCTGGTGGCTGCTCATAATCAGCCACCGAGTGTTCAACCTCAACCAATAAGGGATACTGCTGAAGTTCCAACTGTTCCTACGTCTGCTAATCCAGTTGTTGCTCAGAATCGCATGCCTCAAGGTTACCCATGGGGAATGCCAGAGAATTTTGCACCTAAAGGTTTCAACCTTGGTCCTCAAGATACTCTAATTGTTTAGAATATTGTTACTCCTGCACCTCATGTGGTGCATGCTGCTCCTGCTGCACCTCCTTCGTTGAATATGGTTCCATTTTTTAACGATGATGTGTGTCATCCTTTCCTTCCACCAAGTGAAGACTTGGGCCTTTATGACATAATGGATGATTTCCAAGAGAAGTTTGACAAGATGCAGAGATAGATGAAGCCCCTAAGGGGAAAAGAGTTATTTGGACAGAACGTGAATGAATTATGCTTGGTCCTGAATGTTAAGATACCTACGAAGTTTAAAGTCCCAGAGTTCGAGAAATACAAGGGCAACACTTGCCATCTTGCCCATATGGTGATGTATGTAAGGAGAATGTCTACCCATACTGATGATCAGCATCTTCTGATTCACTTTTTTCAGGATAGTTTGACCGGTGCTACGCTGAAGTGGTATATGAGTTTGGACAGTGTCAACATCCATACTTTCAATGACTTGGGATAAGCATTCATCAAATAATAAAAGTACAACATGGACATGGCGCCTAACCGTGATCAACTCAGGGCCATGGTTCAAAAAGACAGGGAATCATTCAAAGAATATGCGCATAGATGACGTGAGGTAGCCGCCCAAGTGATTCCTCCCATGGAAGAGAAGGAGATGAATAAGATTTTCTTGAAAACTCTGGGTGCTTTCTACTACGAGAGGATGGTATCAAGTGCGCCAAGTGACTTTACTGAAATGGTAGGAATGGGTATCCGCTTAGAAGAGGCTGTAAGAGAGGGCCGTTTAACGAAAGTGAAGGATCTGGAGGTGTGAAGAAGCCATCTTATGGGTTTACCAAAAAGAAGGAAGGGGATGAAAATGTTGTCATGCAAGAGAAGAGGATTAACACTCCTAAAATAAATTATCAGCGTCATCAGCAAGTCGCCTCAGTTACTCCGGTTGTTGGTGTAGCTCCAACCACCGTTGCTTATCAGAGACCATCCCAACAGGGGAATCAAGGGTATAATCAGAGAAGGGAGAGTTATGACCCTATTCCTATGAGTTATATGAAGTTACTACCGGCATGGATTTAGAAGAAGTTGGTTCAGACCCGACCACCTCCCGCTGTACCATCACCATTTCCTTGGTATTACAAAGCAAACTAAACATGTGCTTTTCATCAGGGAGCACCAGGGCATAATGTTGAGAATTGTTATCCTTTGAAGACTGAGGTGCAAAAATTGGTGAAGTCTGGTATTCTATCTTTCAAGGATGTGGGCCCCAATGTGAAAGATAATCCTCTACCCAAGCATGGAGGAGTAAATGCTGTGAATATGGTGGCCGATTATCCAGGCGACTTCTGGATTTTTGACATTCATCTAGTTAGAGGAGATTTGGTGAAAATGCATGCAGACCTCTGGGACTTTAGCTACTATACGCATGACCATTCCAGTTGTGCTATTTGCAGTACATACATATAAGGTTGCGACAAGATAAAGGATGATTTGCAGGAGATGATGGATGATGGCCTCATCCACATAATTAGGCCAAGGGCAGAGTATGAAGAGGAGGTGAATATGGTTTCTGGATGTCCTGGAGAGTTCAGAATCTTTGATGTAGAACATATGAATGAGGATCTTGTACAACTGCATGCTACTTTATGCCACTTGGACGGTCAGGTGGAACACCAGTATGGATCTTGCCGAATTTGCTGTCAGGACTCCCGAGGATGTTCTATTGTGAGGAAAGGTGTTCAGTTGTTGTTGGATAATGGAACCATCAAGATTATAGGTCAAAGGGATGATTACCATGAAGTTGATATGATTGAGGTTTGTTTGGCTGAAGAAGAGTCAGATGAAGAGTATGCCTCCGCAGATGAGTATTTCTCCTCAGATGAGGATTTGTTTTCCAGAAATGACTCAATAATGACTGATTGTGTTGAAGAAGGGGTAAACGTCATTGTACCTTGTTTTGGTGCACCCTCCCATTTTGAAGTTGAATATTATAGAAATCCAGTTGTTACCCCATTGGTGATTAGTTTGTCGGGTCCTACAAGTCAGATAAGGCTATACCCTACAAATACAATTCTACAATCTTAGAGGATGGAGTGGAAGTTCCCATCCAGCCAATGCCTGATGTTGGAAATAATACTGAGAATAGTAGAGCGACCCACATCATTCGTGTGTTTGAACCAGTTGTTCAAGAAAATGTTAGTGCTGGAAAGAAAATTGATGAGAACATTGAACCAAAGAAGGCTACATGTGAATCTAGTGGAGCTACGTTAGAGAAAGAAGTGGATGATATTTTGAAGATAATCAAGATGAGCGACTACAAAATTGTAGATCAGCTACTGCAGAATCCTTTAAAAATATCTATCTTGGCTTTATTGATGAACTCCTCTGCTAATAGAGAATCTCTGATGAAGGTATTGGACCAAGCTTTCATGGAAAGTGACATGCCTGTAGACCAGTTTAGCAACATAGTAGGGAACATTACGTCATGTAATAACCTGAGTTTCTGCGACGATGGATTACCAGATGAAGGAAGAAATCACAACTTGGCCCTCCACATCTCTATGAATTGCAAGAATGATTCACTATCCAATGTGCTGATTGATAATGGATCTGCATTGAACGTTATACCGAGGAGCACGCTTATGAAGTTAAAATATCAAGGAAAGCCTATGCGCCTGAGTGGCATCATTGTGAAAACGTTTGATGGATCGAGGAAATCTGTTATTGGTGAGGTGGACTTGCTTATTCATATAGGCCCACATTTGTTTCAGATTACTTTCCAGGTCATGGATATTGTATCCGCTTATAGTTGCTTGTTAGGACGGCCGTGGATTCATGAGGCAGGGGCTGTCACTTCAACTTTACACCAGAAACTGAAATGTTTACATGAAGGGAAAGTAGTGATCATAAACGAGGAACAGGCATTATTGATATCTCATTTTTCCTCTTTCAGCATTGTGGAGGCGGATGGAGCTGCTCTTGGAACCCAGTTCCAAGCTTTACCTATTGACAACATTAGAGGAAATGAGAACTCCATGGTTTCACTTAAGGATGCGGAGAAGGTTGTGTGTAAGGGACATAGTGAAGTATGGGGACAAATTATGGATCCACCTGTAAACAAGAGCAGAACCGGCTTGGGGTTCTCTTTGAAGAATGATAAAGGTAAGAGCATGAAGCCGAAGTCTGCCATAGGCCAGTATCAAGACATTTTCCGTAGTGGGGGTTATCTTCATCCGATTGTTTTCGGGATTAATGCCATTGTGGAAGATGAAGCAGAGTAGGAGATGCAAAATTACGTGACGCACAGAGTTAGGGTTCAGAACTGGATCACCATTGATGTTCCCTCTTGCATACATGTTTCAAAGTAATTTGATTTGTTAAATCTTTTTGAAAAGCTTTCACTCTGCCCAAGGTGGAAGTATTAATGTTGTAGGGCTTATCTGTTTGCTATGACTTTTAAAATCAATAATAAAAGTGGTATTTGTTTCCCAAATTGTGTCTTTATTTTATGCTTTTCTTGGAAAATGGTAATCAGAAAAAACCTTTCAAAATAAATAATAACTAAAATTCAATCTGCATGATCACTTGTTATATGTGCCAGTTTCTAAAAGCAATCATAAATCATATATGCAGATTAATTAAAAAACCCGTTGAACACAATGACCCTGCATCCTCTCCTAACTTTGAATGTCCTGTGTATGGTGCCGAAGAAGAAGATTATGATGAGATTCCAGAAGAGGTCTCACGGTTGCTTGAGCGCAAGGAAAATACCATTCAGCCATATAAAGAGCCTTTGGAAGTAATCAATTTGGGATCAGAAGAAAATCCGAAAAAGGTCAAGATTGGAGCATTACTGCATCCTAATGTGAAGAGCAGGTTGATTGAGTTGTTGAAAGAGTATGTGGATATTTTTGCTTGGTCTTATCAAGATATGCCTGGTCTAGATACATATATTGTAGAGCACCATTTTCTGTTGAAGCCAGAGTGTTCGCCAATCAAACAGAAGTTGAGAAGAACTCACCTAGATATGGTAGTGAAGATAAAAGAGGAGGTTTTAAAGTAGATTAATGCCGAGTTTCTTGTGACGTCAGTGTATCCTTAATGGATCACCAATATTGTCCCAGTGCCAAAAAAGGACGAAAAAGTCCGCATGTGCGTAGATTACAGAGATCTAAATAAAGCTAGTCCAAAAGATGATTTTCCATTGCCACACATTGATATGCTAGTGGATAGCACAACAAAATTCAAATTTTTCTCGTTCATGGACGGATTTTCCGGTTATAATCAAATAAGAATGGCTTCAGAGGACATGGAAAAAACAACATTCATCACACCCTGGGGAACATTCTATTACAGAGTGATGCCCTTCGAGTTGAAGAATGCTGGTGCAACGTACTAGAGGGCTATGAAAATCCTATTCCATGATCTGATGCACAAGGAGATCAAAGTATATGTTGATGAAATGATTTCAAAATCCCAGACGGAAGAAGGGCATGTAGAAGTTTTGTTGAAGTTATTTCAGTGTTTGAGGAAGTATCGTCACCACTTGAATCCAAATAAATGTACCTTCAGTGTTCGGTCATGGAAATTGTTGGGTTTCATTGTTAGCCAGGAAGGAATTGAAGTTGACTCTGATAAAGTCAAAGCAATTCAAGAGATGCCAGCGCCAAGAACTGAAAAGCAAGTCAGAGGGTTCCTCGGGCATTTGAATTATATTTCCAGATTCATTTCCCACATGACTGCAACATGTGAACCGATCTTTAAGTTGTTAAAGAAAGATCAAGGTTATGTATGGACGGATGACTGCCAAAGGGCATTTGAAAGTATTAAAGAATATCTGCTTGAATCTCCTATCTTGCTCCCTCCTGTCGAAGGAAGACCATTGATTATGTGTCTGACAGTGTTAGATAATTCCATGGGCTATTGTGATATGGTGGCAGAACCGACTGTTATACTGGTTTGCGTTTTTTGTTTGCAAAATGTCGCGGTAAGCAAGAGTCGTCACTGAATTTTATTTTATCCAATCAGGAAAAGGAAAAAGAACAGAAAAAACCTTTTTCGAGATGTTTCTGAGTATGGGGGGTAGATTATAGAAAGGGAAGGTGTTAGCACCCTTTCTATCCATGGTTTTCCATGGGTCTTAGGTACTTACTCATTTTGAAAATTGCTTGTGTGTGTTTTGAAAAGTTTTTGTTTAACTTCGTGATAACCCTTGTATCGGTCCTCAAGAGTGTAATGAAGTGTTTTTGAAAACGTTAGTTTGAAAAGAGTTTTGAAAGTGTAGGGTGTAAAAATGATGTTTGAGCAAGTACCTAACAGTTATCTACCTACTCGAAAAAGTTGTTCTTTTCCTCCTATCCTTTAGACCGTGTTATCCTACTATTAGTGAGTAGGTAACCCTAGTCGTTGGATGTTGAGGGGATATCGAAAGGGATGAAATGGTCATTGAAGGCAACATGTAAGGATACCTTAGCATTTCGAAGGGGCTGTCATCATATAGGCGTAGGCAACATCGAGGGACAAGATCATTTCTTGTAGGCAAATCGAGGAACATTAAGGGACTATGATCTTTATGATGATTTTTAGATTGAGGGTCTTTTGCTAAGATATCCCTACGTTCGAGGGACGTGACCATTGTTTTCCGAGGCAACCAAGTGGGGAGTACCCTAGGGGTGCAAGTGTGCAACAGTGTGTTTTTTCGGTTATATATATCTTCCAATTAGGATTTTCTATCGTTCATTTTTATCTTTCCATACAATCCTATTAATCTAAGCATTGCATAAAATATAGTAGCAGAAGGTAAAGACGGAAATGTAAACCTGTAGCGATAAAAAATGTAGCGGGGTAAATCGGAGATCGAATTATTAATTAATTCGTCTCACAAAAGCAAGAGTCGCCACCGCGCTTTATTATTTCCAAGGGAAAAGGGGAAAGAGCGAAATAAAACCATAAAGTATGCAATGTAAAATAATACTTTTAAAAGTAATGAAAATACAAGGCATTTTTGAAAAGAGGTCTATGGTTCGGGGGTTGGTTATACAATGGGAAGGTATTAGCACCCAATGTATCTATAGTATTCTATAGGAACCTTTTGAAATATCTGTTTATTAAAATGTTTGTTTGATAAAAAATAAATTGTTTTGGCCGAAAATGGGTATGGACGAGTTTTCGAAAATACGACGACCTAACGTCGAAGTTTTGATTTAAAAGTGTGAGTTTTGAACAATTGAATATTTGGGAAAAAATATCTTAAGTTTTTTAACAAAATAATAAACGAAAGATGAATGAGGGTATTCGCGCTATATGTTTGATGACATGAAGTCGGCAAAATTAAACAATTCCCTTGGATTGAAACGGACGAAAGATATGCGGATTAACGATCAATTAATTAAAATTATAATTAAACAATTAACTAATGAAATTTAAATTATACTAGCATGCATTTTAGCAATTAAATAAATAACCAAAAGTACATGAAGATTAAATCATAGATTTTACATAATTAAACACATGACAAAAATTAAATCATGAAACATGTATTTTTGAATAATTAAATAAGCAACAACACAAAATAAAAATAAGAATTAAATAGTATTTTGACAAAAATAAATAAAGATGAATTTTAATTAAACATTTTTTATTTGTTTTTTATAATAGTTAATAATTTACGGCAAACTAAATTTATGATTAATTAAGTATGTCTAAATAAAAGGGAAGTGGCCAAAAGAATAAAAGACAGAAAAAAAAGAACCTCACAAGGACTTGAACTCAGGACCTTTAGATTGTTGGTAATATGCCTTGTCAATTAAACTGTTAACACTTTCTGTTATATCTACATCTCAAATAAATTAAAAGGAAAGGAACTAGAAAAAGCTAAGCCAAACGGGCCCAATGGGCCAACCGGGTTATGGATTAGGAGGGACAAAAAGAAACCTTAGTACACTTAGAGACAAGCCGCCGCTGCTGTTGGAATTGTAAAGGGAAAATTCAGATTTATTAAACTCAGATTTATTATTATTATTATATCATTTCCAATAAAATAGATTAAATGGAAAATTGAAACAAATATTAAAAAAAACTGTATCGATCCCCTCTCTCCCATCAGTACCGACGCCATCACCTTCCTCTTTTCTTCCTCGGGTGTGAAGTCTCTCTTAATGCTTCTCACAGAACTCAAACATGCCAAGAACCTGCTGGTGACATTCAGAAGCGAGATTTCACTATCAGCACAATCATCTTCAGTAATGTGTTTGATAGTTTGTGATTCTGAAGCCACAACTTTGTCAACCTCAAATGCTTCGCCATTAGAGCTCTTAAGAACGATTATCTGTGTTGAATCCATGTCGATTGAAATTGATTTGAGAAATTCTCAAAAGTGAAAACCCTAACCCTCAAATTTGTTCTTCTCTCGAGTGGGAAAATTGTGAGCTGGTGAGGGGGGAGTATTATGTTTTTTGTTTCTAGGTGAAATATCGTAGAAGAAAAATGAATGGAGGTAGGTGGTGGATTGGGTTTGTTAAGGTGGTGTTTGCTTGTGGTACAGAAGGAGAGTCGGAGCAAGGTTGGTTTACAGCGGAAGTTTGGAGGGAGTATTGAAGTAGATTGCTGATGGGGAGAGCGGCGCTGGTGAATTGGTTAACGATGCTATTGATTTCTCTACCCAATAAAAAGGTAAAACGTTAGATTACTCTTTTTCACACGTCTCTCTCTTTCTCTAGATTTCCCTATGCTACATCTTTCCTCTAAGGACTCTGTTTACCCAGGATATCCTCGATAAGATCCACAGCTTCTTGAACCGTTGTGATGCTCTGTGCACTATCTTCTTCAATGCTGATGAGAAACGCTTCCCAGAGTCCCATGACAATCTCAACTATATCAAGTGAAACGCTCCAAGAGATGCAAATTTTTATTCGTCGGTAGAGTCATCTGATAGAGCCAACTGCTTCTTTTGCTGGAAAGTATATAATTGTGAAAACTATGGCAGAGGTTTGTCCTAAGTTCTGTTAGTAGTCGATTTTATGTGCGGCAAATGACTTGACTTGAAGAAATTTGTTATAACTTTGTATAACCGACAAACTTAACTAGGCTGAATATGTTTGCGATTATATTCTCGACGGTGAACTTAATGGATCCAGCTCAACCAGAGAGGCACGATACGAGGTGTGACTTTTGTACTGTGATCGATATTGCTTTTAAAAACCTGTAGTGTTCAATGTTGTGACCATTTTATTTTTTGTGTACAGAAATTTAAATTTGCAGTTTCTAAGGACTTTGATCCAGACAATGACCTGATAAAACTTGGCATTGCAAATCAGACAACAATGCTCAAGGGAGAGACTGAAAAGATTGGTTAGCTTTTATCTTTTTTTGGAGTTAGCAGCACAGGTAATTATAAGGTGAACTGGATATGGGAGTGGAGGTAACAATTGTAAGGTGATGGTGAGTGTGGGCAGCATTTAAAGGTATTTTCACGCGGAATGAGGTGAGTCCCCTCCTCCTCTTAGTGGCCTCTTGATTTTTACAATTAAAAAAATCTGAATGAAATTCTCAGAAAACTCTCAGCCTCAAACTCACAGCTTTTCTATCGTTATAGCGGTTATGGACTATAATGTGAATTTAAAGCATAAACTAAAAGAAAACAAGAATGCAAAAAAAAATCAGGTACCTCTTTGTTCCTCTCTGTTTATGATTTTTGGTTGCATTATGTTCACCTACTTCTTATCCATCATCTTTGCATTTTGAGACTTCAAACAGACACAAACCGTTTTAAGGTCCCTGCTGATTCAGGTATGGGACTTTGTTGTAGGTGGTGAAAACTTCAATTAAATATGGTTGCAGGCATGAATCAGGTATGCAACTCAGTTGTGAGTTGGTTGGTTGTGAATGAAGGTAGAGACAGTGATGGTTGAGTTTTCTTGTTTCTCTCGAATTTTCTCTCAAAAAAAAGGCCCTCTTCATTGTGATAAAGCTCTATATTATATAGTCTCAAGATTAAAATTTGGGAGGGAATTGAGTCCATTAAGAGCATTTCTGATCTATGCTTTTTGGATGTAAGAATGTCTAACAATTTTTTTGCAATCTGGCCTAGCTTGACAGGTTTTTGGCATCTTGCAGCAGGGTTGATTTGGACCTCAAAGATAGGGACAAGTCAAGAGTTTAGAGCAGCAAACAACAGTAGTTTGGACTGGTATTCTTGGACTTGTGTGGACAGCAATAACATAGCATAGTATTTTTTTGGAGTGTAGCAACCTGTCTTCCATATTTTGCCAATTGAAATTCCCGTTTTTACCATTTTGGCCAGTTTAACAGGTACTTCGCTAGCAGGCAGCACAACAGTACGTCCTTAATTTCCTGCATTGAAAGCATGGCCTACTGTCCATTCCGAATGAGAGCATTTGAAGCAAGTTCAATTATTAATAACATATGGCTTGTTGAAGCAGACTTATTTCCTTTAAACGGGGCATACAAATACTATTTTTTGAACATTTTAAATGATTAGTTTTGAGGATTAAAGAAAGTGTTTGTAAAAGGGCTTGAAGTGGTACAGAAAAGTCATGAGACTTAAGGGTAGTGTAGCATAGGTTAAAAAAATTCAGAATTATGTACCTTGTTAATTTTGTAATCCCTTAAATAAAACAAATTTCATTTATTCAACAAAACTCTATTCTTCTTATTGAATTTCAAATCTCAAACTTCTTTGGATGTGTGCATTATCACGCCTTGCTTTCATGAACATGTCTTGATAACATTTAATTTAAAATGATATGATGAATACACATGGATGTAGACATGAACATAGCTTGGCCAAAAATTAAATGGAAAATGAATCTTCAATCTTAACTTGAAAAATAGTTTGAATGATTCCATACTTCACCAATTCAAAACCTTAGTTCAATGACCGAGGAGTTGATGAATCCTTTACCCTTCATTTCTTACTTTAATGTCGTGATTGTGTTCTTGTAATACCATGACCCCCTAATAATCTTGGCTTGTAAAGGGAAGTTGGAGAGAATGTCACAAGGAGCCTAATTCCCAAAGAATCGCTCAAAATGTTGAATATTGAAGAAGTTATGAATTTTTGAAATCTGACTCGAGAAATGACAAAAATAGGTCAAATTGCTTGTGAACACTTACTATGCAATGACACAGATGGGAGGTGGGATCTTAGGTCAAAAATTGGGGTATGACAGCTGCCCCTATTTAAGTTTCTTCTATTCGGAGATATGAAGATTAAAATCTTCGTCTCGACGAGATTGAAGGTACTTAAATACATAATGCGCAATTTTTGCTCTAAGATACCGCCATTATGTTTGTGATATGAATGTAGTATTTAAATTCACAGAGAATGATATTGTATGAGACAAGATAATGCTGGAGAAACCAAACACCAACAAAACACAGGAACATAGATTATACACTACTGGGGAAATGAGCCATCGACTTCGAATGATACACTCTTGACCTCGAATAAAATTTGAGAGAATACGACATCTGACCCTAACAAAGAAGGCATCTTGCATAGGCCACAAAACAGATTATTGACCCAAAATAACAGTGAGTTCACAACTCAAGGTCAAAGATAGACAAAAGATGTATCAATTTTGCTGATAATGGACTACCAACTTCTGAAGGCAAAGATTTCATAATGAGTCTCTCTGTGATATTTTTCCAGAGGGATACCAATTAATGCTGAAATAATAATATGGTTGTAGATACACAAGCTGCTCAAATAAAGAAGCTTCCACTTGCTGTCGTTCAAAGATGTCAATAACATACAAGCTTCTCAAATAAAGAAGCCGCCACTTGCTGTTTTCCAAAAAAAATACCAATAACATACAAGCTGCTCAAATAAAGAAGCTGCCACTTGCTGTCTTCCAAAAATACTATGACATAGAAGCTGCTCAAATAAAGAAGCTGCCACTTGCTGTCGTCCAGGGATGTCAATAACATACAAGCTGCTCAAATAAAGAAGCCGCCACTTGCTGTCTTCCAAAAAAATACTATAACATATAAGCTGCTCAAATAAAGAAGCTGCCACTTACTGTCTTCCAAAAATACTATGACATACAAGCTGCTCAAATAAAGAAGCTGCCACTTGCTGTATTCCAGAAAAATAATAACGTACAAGTTGCTCATGAAGAGACTACCGCTTGCCGTTTTCCAAAATAATAATAACGTACAAGTTGCTCATGAAGAGACCGCCGCTTGCCGTTTTCCAAAAATAATAATAACGCACAAGTTGCCCATGAAGAGACCGCCGCTTGTCGTTTTCCAAAAATAATAATAACGCACAAGTTGCTCATGAAGAGACCGCCGCTTGTCGTTTTCTAACGATGTCTATAACATACAAGTTGCTCATGAAGAGACCGCCGCTTGTCGTTTTCCAAAAATAATAATAACGTACAAGTTGCTCATGAAGAGACCGCCGCTTGTCGTTTTCTAACGATGTCTATGACGTACAAGTTGCTCATGAAGAGACCGCCGCTTGTCGTTTTCCAAAAAAATATTTCAGAAGAAAGTTGCGATAACACTGCCAGAGAATAAAATTCTTTTTCAAAGGGAATCATGAATAGATCCTTCTTGAGGAGGTCAAATACTTAAATGCGCAAAATAAATGCACCGTTCATCTAGGTTGTTTAGCTTGGAGAAAACCACGAGATAGCCTATGCAAGAGACAAAAAAACTCCCTCCAGGAATAAACCAGAGAGAAGACAGTCAAACAAGACTCCACCCAATGAGAAAATAACTTAATTGGGGATTCATCCTATCTAGAAATGGACAAGGAAGGCTAAATCAAAAATTCATCTACGAGGATTAGCTCAGTTGGTGAATTTAGAAAGGAAGCACATTTTCTGCCTAAGTTAACATTCTACTTGGAAAGAAACATGTACGCTGTTTGAATAAACAAAGTATACAACCCAAAATCAACGACAAATGTGAATATGCATGCGTGATGTAAGTGTAAATGAGTAAATGAATGTTATGATGACAAAACAAACAGATGGAATATCTTGAAGACGATAAGATGTCACGAAATAATAGATACTCGGCCAATCTTAAAAAAGACGGAACATAACTGGAACTGGAACCACAAAGCAACGTTAGAGCGTATCATGCTACAAGGCTCAAATCTTCTGATGGGAAAAGTATTCAAATCCAATCTTCTAATACCAATAGACTACTGGCACGAGACAAAGCGTACCACACTTTAGAAATCGCTCAAATAAAGATAACCAAAACAACGCTTAACTGGAAAAACTGGGGAGTCAACAAACTTAGTACCACGAGAAGCGCAAGTTTACACAACCAACACCTCATGACGATTTTGAAATAAAACATGTTCATCATGCAAGGATAAATTACTGTATTGTTTTGCATTTCATGGCTTGACCATCCTCAGAACAACTGTTAATATTCCTTTCATTATTCACGACACATTTTTAAAATAAGAATACTTTAAATAACTTTGTTTCAAATATTTCCGTAAAATTAAAATTTTGCCCACAAAAGGTAAATGCTCAAATTTCATTAATAAGATGGTAGTTTGCTAACAACGCGACTCCAACGGTTTACAAAAGTTTGGGAAATAGTACATGAAAGAAAAAGGTTAGACAAAAACAATGATCACTATTCTCCCTAACAACTTCGAATTCCGAAATGTGTTCAAATGCCAAGACTAGTCTAACCAAAAGCTTGCCTAAGCCGCCCTTTCGGGTTTTCAACTTAGAAAACTATCAACTCAAACCTAAGCGAAATATTTCTTGACTGCATCGGCGTTCATGGAGCGCGGGAGCTCTTCACCGTCCATATTTGTGAGAATCAAGGCACCTCTAGAGAAAACTTTCTTAACGACATATGGTCCTTCATAATTCGGAGCCCACTTTCCCCTAGAATCAGGTTGGAAAGATAATATCTTTTTGAGCACAAGGTCACCTTCTCTGAACTCGTGTGGTCGAACCTTCTTATCAAAAGCCTTCTTCATTCTCTGCTGATATAATTGACCGTGACACAATGCTGTCAATCTCTTTTCTTCAATTAAATTCAACTGATCATATCTACTTTGACACCATTCAGCCTCAGAAAGTTTAGCTTCCATCAACACTCTCATAGACGGAATCTCAACCTCCACGGGGAGTACTGCTTCCATACCATAAACTAGGGAAAATGGGGTTGCGCCTGTTGGAGTTCGAACTGAAGTACGGTATCCATGCAGAGCAAACAGAAGCATTTCATGCCAATCTTTATAAGTTACCACCATCTTCTGGACAATCTTTTTGATGTTCTTGTTAGCAGCCTCAACAACCCCATTCATCTTCGGTCTGTAAGGAGAAGAATTATGATGTTCGATCTTGAACTCTTCACAAAGCTCTCTCATCATCTTGTTATTCAAATTCGAACCATTATCAGTGATGATCTTGTTCGGGATACCGTATCGACAAATGATTTGATTCTTGATAAATCTGACTACCACCTGTCTGGTTACATTAGCATAAGATGATGCTTCCACCCATTTAGTAAAATAATCGATCGCTACCAAGATGAAACGATGACCATTTGAAGCTTTGGGTTCAATCATTCCAATCATATCAATGCCCCACATAGAGAAAGGCCAAGGTGAAGAGATAACGTTGAGGAGGGTCGGTGGCACATGTATCTTGTCCGCATAAATCTGGCATTTATGACATTTCTTCACATATTTGCAGCAATCAGATTCCATTGTCATCCAATAGTAACTGTTGTACCCCAAAATTTGCCCTCCCATATTCTTCAAGATTTGCAAAGAGCATGCTTCAAAATCTCCCAAGAGTTGTACAGTCCAGTTGCCTCCTAACAGTCAAAAATTAGGGTTTTGGTTCTGGCAAAGAAGTTGAAGTTTCCAAGGGTCCAAACAAGTCCCACATTCCCATAAACATTGTCAAGCATCCATATGCCAAGTTTCAAGACTCACAGCACAAAATTGCACAGTCAAAAACCCCAATTGCTTCACAGTCAACTACAGGGGCAAAATGGTCATTTGACAGTCAAAAGTCAAATTTTTTGGTCAACATCTTATTTTGAAGCCACAAACATCATTTGATCAATTCTTGATCATGATTCTCAAGGCATGGCTCAAAAAGTCTCAAGATGCAAAAGTTTCTATTTTTGGACAGTTGAAAAAGTCAACTGCAAATTGACCAGGGCATAACTTCCACATGGTTTATCAGAAAAATTCCATCCAAAGCTCATTTTGAATAGAATAACATTTCCTACAACTCATATTCACACTTCAAGTCCAAGAAATTCTCTCACAAAAAGATATCAATCTCAACATTATAGGTCATTTTCTAAAGTCAACAAAAAGGCACTTTAAGTCAAAGACCATAACTTGAGATTGGTAAATCCAAATGACATGTTACCAAAGGCATTGGTTAGAGGACTTCAATACCTTTCCAAAATGTCCAAGAACATGATCAAAGCTTAAAAATTGAGCAAGATATGCCTTGTGGAAGTTGGGAAATTTTTGGGAATTTTCAAAAGTCAACTTTGCTTCAAATGCCTCAAAATTGCTAATGGGCCTCAATTTCTTCCAAGAATCATCACCCAAAAGCTATGCACGACCCATTGACCCAAAGGGGAGTTATTTTCTTATTTTTAATTAATTAATTGAGTTTTTAATCCTATTAATTCATTTAATTAAAATTAAATATGAGAAAAATACTAAAACAAAGGTTTTGAATCTTTTTGTGCAGAGATTGCACTCATAATGAATCAAATATTTCGTGCATACTCAAAAAGGCAAGATTTCTCATGATTGGCAATAGTTTCATGGCAAAGAGATTTGGAAAAAGATGCTTGAAAATCAAAAATTAAAAACATTGATTCAATGGATTATGGGCTTTGTTTTTGACCTAGAATGATTCCTCATACATATGCAAACACAACCCTAATGCAAAGAACAGAAGAAGCTGCGCATAAACAAAGAACAAAACTTGCATTTTTTTTACAAAAAAGTGAGAAACTGTTTTCATAGCTAGAGCTTGTTTCAAGGTCCAAAAATTATTCCAATCCACTCCTGGCATCACCAGGAAGCTTCTCCAATTGAAACCAACCCTCCACACGCAAAGAATTGGTAGATAGAAGTCTAACTTTTCTGTAAAATTTTCATAATCGTGCTTGCATTTTCATACATTATTCATGGCTTTTAATGCTTGATTTACACTAACATGAACCCTCTGAAGCGATTGGTGTCCTTTAATTGCATTGATATTGCATGTGTCAAAAATTGCCATGAAAGCTTCTTAGGGTTTCTGAAGCTTTGATTTGGGGTTTCACAAATAAGGAACAATTGGCCACTCAAACCAGGACCATTAGACTCAGGACATTCAGACGAAACTATTGATCATATCGCGCCTAATTTCTATTTCACCATGCGCTAATCGCTATTTTGCAGGTTTGAGGTTAGTGGGGGTTTAAAACCCCCGCTATCTAGTCTTATTTTTTCAGGCAAAACAAATAACAATGGAGAAGATGGTGAGTTGTTGGAACGTGGTTGGTTGATTCAAACATTGGCGCGTTTTTATTTTTAATCCAGCATAACGCTTGTTTTTTTCACATATAATATTCGTTGCCCACTAAATTAACAAAGGAACGCACTAGCTCAATTGGTTAGCACGCTGGCATGCAGGTATTGGGACCTGGGTTCGATTCCCAGGTCCCCCATATTTCTTCATAATTTTGTTTGTAATGCGTTCAGGTACAATTCCCTTCCAGTGGTCCACCAAACTCCCCAACGCTTGTGCCTGCCACATGTCTCCAGGGACCAATCCAATGGCCAGAATGGGAGGATCACCATGGATACTAGTCAATCATCCTATACACGCGCTGGAAAAAGTCAAACAGGCCTTGAATTCAGTGGGCCTAATTCCTTGCACATACCTCCTAATTGGGTTCAGACACCCCAGGGTTTGATCATTCTTCTAATTCTTTTCTTTCTTTCTTTATTTTTTTTCTTTTATTCTTTTAATTGTTATTTTGATTAATTGTTTTATTTAATTCATAAAATAATTTTTATAACATAAAAAAATCAGAAAAGTCAAAAAATAAAATATGTTTATTTATTATTTAATTCATCAATTATTTTGTAAATAAATTTAATAATCCATTTAGGTTAATTTAGTCTTTTTAACTTTAACATTTTTTTCTTAAATAAACTAAAAAACACAAAAATTAGGTTTTAGCATTGTTATTCTTTTTTCTTAATAAATAATTTATTTCCTTATCATCATTATTATTAATTCTTAATTACTTTGTAAATAAACTATATATATTAAATAATTAGTAAATTAGGTCAAACTTGAATCTTTTTCTTTAATAATTAAAAATGTTTAGAATTAGGTTTTCTTTCAACATTAATTTTCTTTAATCTCATTAAATTTTATAAACACCAAAAAAACAAAAAAACAATTTCTTTTCTTATTAAATCATTAATTAACCTTTAATTTCAATTTAATTTCTTTAAAGGGTCCAACGCCCTCGCACTTTCGCTTCTAATTTCTTTTCGCGCGTTTATTTACATTTTTCATTTTAAATATTATGTAATTGCCCCAAGGCCTTGTAATAGTAATTAGGACATTTACTTTCCGCATTTTTATTCAAAATCGGGTCTTTGTTAATTTGGCGATGTATAGACCCGCGCCTTGTAATAGCGTAGGACTTTTATTTTTCCGCATTTTAATTTCCGCACCTTTAAACTGTTAATCACATGAAAGAATGTATGCCCAAATAAAATCAAAGCGTAGATCACCAAAAGCATGTACAAGATAAACATAATTGAAAATGACACACAACTCACACACCACTCCTAGGGTACGCCTCACTGTTGCCTTGCCCCTCGAAACGTGGTCGTCGAGTATAGGACGTCTTAGTGAGTCCTTATGTTCCATTGATCTAGTTGCCTCGAAACGGTTGCCTCGAAACAAGTTGCCTCGGAATAGTTGCCTCGGAATAAAAGATCAATGGCATAAGGGTAGCTTCTAAGGTATCCTACTGTTGCTCGGTGACCACACTGTCCCTAATCCTCGAATTGACCCGAACACCTCCAACGGTGGTGCTACCTACCTCTCAATGGTGGGATGGCACTACCTTAAGGACATTAACACAGCCTAATTCCTTAGGGTAGGTAGATGACTCGTAGATACTTGCTCTAATTCAAAACAAATCAAAAACTTCTTTTCACACCGACACTTTTCAAAAAGCTTTCAAAACAATTTTTCAAACACTCTTGAGGACTGATACATGAGTCGATCTGAAATTTTCAAAGAAACTTTTTCAAACCCACTCACTTTGAAAAGCAAACAAACATTTTGAAAACACAATGAGCAAGTATCTAAGAGCCCATGGATAACCATGGATAGAAAGGGTGCTAACACCTTCCCTTTCTATAAATCTACCTCCCGAACCGAGAGCTAATCTCAATAAGGAATTTTTCTGTGCTTTTGTCCTTTCCATATTGGAGAAAATAAAAGAAGGTGGCGACTCTTACTTCCGTGACATTTCGCGAACCAGCGTCAAACAGTCAGTTCCAGGTCCACCGATCACAGAACTGGTGACTCTGCTGGGGAATACTTATAAAGTGAGGTGTACCTTAGGATAGTTCATAACTGTGTTTTCAATTGCTTTGACTTGTTTGCTCTAAATTGTGGGACTGTCTTAGGAGTTCTATAGATCCTAACCCGGATCTGGGGATACCTTCTTAGAAAGTAGCAACAAGGCTGTGAGGGAACTGTGCAGGGTATACCGACATGGTTGAAACAGTCTGCTACGTTGATGTGGCACTTTGGTGTGTACTGGTAACCCTTGAGTTTAGTCAAGGAGAGTACGGGGCCTCCGCGTGGTGTCTTGAAGCATCAACTGACCTTAGGAACCTTAATTGAACTATCTTGGCCTCTTTAGGGTAGTGAGATAACTGACTTTGGTGCAGTCCGAGGTTGGTTGATACTCGATACTACACTCAATTAAGGGTTGCTTTCCTGGAATATTCTGGTCGCCAGTTCAGTGGCTAAATCGAAACGATGAACAATGAAAGCAATCCAGTGATATTGGGACCCTTAGAACCCGGTTACTTCTGATAGGACAGGTTGAGCCCACCAACTTCAAGAGGGTAATACCCATACCCCATGCAGGCCTAAACTCTAAGGGCTGTGGTGTGACTTGTGTGCCTTATCATGTTTTCCTTTGTAAATATTTGTGGTGTGCTTAATCATAGCATCATGACATCATACAGCATCATATGCATTGGCTAACCATTTCGGGGGTTCGAATCTTCATCTTTGTTCTTGTTTTGTAGGACATGGAAACTGTTCGCAGAAAGACAATTCAGATCAGCCTTGGAAGGATCCCTCCTCAGCTTAAGGAGCTTATTTCCAGGATTCCCGAGAGCTCTTCATTTAGTGAAAGACATGGAAGACTCATCAGCTTGGTCAACACCAACATTGAGGAAGATATGATAAAGGTCCTGTTCCAGTTCTTTGACCCTCTGCACCACTGTTTCACTTTCCTGGATTATCAACTGGTACCTACACTGGAGGAGCTCTCCCGGCTTCTGAAGATCCCTATCCTTGATCAACTACCCTACAACGGTACAGAAAAGGAACCCAAGCTTGAAGAGATTGCTAAAGCCTTACACCTACAATCATCTGACCTCAAGGGACATTGGGAAGTTAGAAGTGGTATCAAAGGGTTCTTAGCCAGGTTTCTGTTTGAGAAGGCCCAAGAATGTTGGAACTCCCTTGACCTGCAAGCTTTTGAAAAAGTGGTGGCCTTCCTTGTCCATGGTTTGGTGTTGTTCCCTAATCCAGATCAGCTTATAGATATCAGTGCTGTCCAGATCTTCATGTCCAGGAATCCTATACCTACGTTTCTTGGGGACATCCTTCACTCATGTTACACTCGAACCATGAGAAAAAGAGGTGTCCTTATGTGTTGTACTCCTCTCCTGGGAAGGTGGTTTATTTCGCACCTTCCACAATCAGTTTTGAAGAATGAGCGGAGTTTGAGATGGTCACAACGATTGATGACTCTTACACATGCAGATATACATTGGTGCTCTCGATCCAGAGAGGATGTCACTATCATTGATCGTTGCGGGGAGTACCCTAATGTTCCTTTACTTGGAATCAGAGGAGGTATTACTTACAACCCGTGCCTGGCTTGGAGACAGTTTGGTTATGCTCGGAGGGACGGCCCTCATGACATGTTAATTCCTGACATAGTTTTTGACTTCGACAAGGATGCACAAGGACTTCGCCAGAGATTTATTAGAGCTTGGAGGATGCCGAGTAGGATAGACAACAAGACACTGGGGCACAGGAATTCCATCCCGTTGGAACCTTATCTCAAGTGGGTACGAGCCCGCTCCCAGAAGTTAGTGATGCCATATCCTCATGTTCTCCCGGTGATCAGAGAGCCAGTCTTGGAAGGAGAGGTGTCCTACACCATTCAACATCCTGACATGCCCACATCTTGGGAAGAGATGCAGAAGAGCTAGATCCAACTTAAGGAAGAACAGAATTCTCTTGAGACCAGTCTACATGCTAGTGAAAAGAAGGTCTTGGAGCTCACCCGCCTACTGCACGAGGAAAGGAATCTCAACACCTACATTGCTCCAAAGAGGATGCGTAGTGTCTTTTGGGATTGATTTGTAATGTTTGCCCATGAGGCTTTGATGTACCAAACAATTATTTCCTTAATGATAACGTGTGTTCCTTTTTGTCTACAACAAATTTGAATTTTCGAACCCTTGAATGCATTGCATAAACACATATCATTCATCATGTGCATAGCAGGTACTCTTCTTTTCAGGTTGCTTACCGTTCTTCGCTGTTTATTTCAGCATCATGAACCCTGAATCATCTACCGAGATGTCTATCAAGGCCCTTCAGGCGCAGAACGCACAATTTTAGGAGCTAATCATGGGTTTGGCTCAAGGTCAAGAAGAGCTGAAGGCTTTACTCCTAAAGAAGGAGAAAAAGAAGAAGAGAACTGTTCTCTTCAACTCGGGCCGGAGGTTTGGTAACACTCTGCAGAATGAGGAAGCTGGTTCTTCTGTAGGCAAAGACAGTCCCCAGGGGGGAAAGGCTCCAAGTCCAGTAGTCTCTAACAACGAGACTGATTTTAATGAGGAACAGTATCCTCCGGCTGAAGATAGATACAAGCAGTTGGAAGACCGGCTGAACGCCATGGAGATTCAACAAGTGCCTGGTTTGGATTTCGGGGACTTGGGTTTGTCTACTGGTGTGATCATCCCTCACAAGTTTAAGGCACCATCTTTCACCAAGTATGACGGGGCGTCCTTCCCAAAGCTACACCTTAGATCTTATGTGCAGAAGATTCAGCCGTACACAGTGGATAAGAACTTATGGATCCACTTCTTCCAGGAGAGTCTTTCAGGGACTCATCTCGAATGGTTCTATCAGCTGGATGGAACCAAGGTTCGTAACTGGGAGGAGTTGGCTACTGCTTTTTACAAGCAGTATCAATATAATGCCGACCTTGCTCCTACACGTACCCAACTCCAGGGTATGTCGCTAGGATCAGGCGAAGGTTTTAAAGAGTATGCACAGAAGTGGAGGGATCTGGCCGGCAGGGTGCAGATTCCGTTAACAGACTGTGAATTGGTAGATATGTTCTTGGGGACCCTCTCCGGGCCATTTTTCAATCATCTTATCGGTAATTCGTCTGCAGGGTTCACTGACCTTATTCTGACTGGGGAAAGGATAGAGGCTGGAATGAAGTCCGGTAAAATTCAGAAAGGTGTGTCTTCAAGTGCTGAGAAGAAACCTTTTAAGAAGGAGGCCAGTGCTGTGTATGGGCCTAGAAGGCAAGATAAACTAGAGCGCCGCCAATCTGTCAACGCGGTGGTGATTGCTAAACCTGCTGCCGCTCCTCGGCAAACCAATCAACAAAGGGCTGAAAGACCCAGAAGAGAGTTTACCCGGCTGAGTATGACCTTGTCATAAATCTTGCCGCAGTTGCTGTCCACCAACTTGGTGACTGTCAGAGAAGCTCCAAAGGTTGTGAATACTGCATCCCCCAAGTATAATCCAAATGCCCGCTGTGCTTATCACTCCGATAGCCCGGGGCATTCCACTGATGATTGCTGGGCCCTAAGGAACAAGGTGCAAGATCTTATTGATGCAAAAGAGGTACAGTTTGAGGCACCTGAGAAGCCCAATGTAGTGACAGCTCCCCTGCCTGCTCATGGAGTGAATGCTATCAGGGATGATGACGAGGTGGAAGAATCTGAGTTCGACAGCTGGATTTATCCGACGACCGACAGTGGACCTAGCAATTGGACTGCAAAGGACAACCTACCTGTTACTTTTGTTACGCAGTAATGAATTCCTTTGTTTTTGTTATTTGTAATAAACAATGAATTGAGACTTTATGGCCCGGTGCCTTACCCGGGGCACCGTTGGCTTCATTTGTGAGGGCTTATAACTGTCATTTCCATATATCATGAATAAAGATCTTGGACGTTTTTTCGCATTTCAAATCTTGTGCTCCCTTTCTTTCTTTCTTTCTTTATATATTGCAAAACAGCTGTATTTACACACACTCACCCATACAGGTTTCAATCCACTCTGGATCTCACTGGTAACGACTCTGCTACTGCCAGTTATGACTTCGAAAATCCGATCAACTTAGCCGAAGACGAAGGTGAAGATGATTGCGAAGTGCCTGGTGAGCTTGAAAGACTGTTACTCCAGGAAGAGAGGGAAATTCAACCACATGAAGAGCCAGTGGAAACGATAAATCTGGGTACTGAGGCAGACAGAAAGGAGGTCAAGATTGGTGCCAACCTAGAGCTCAGCGTGAAGCAACGGTTGACTCGGATGTTACATGATTATGTGGAGATCTTTGCCTGGTCCTACGAAGACATGCCTGGGTTGGATACCGACATTGTGGTCCATCACTTGCCTACCAAGGAAGACTGCCCTCCGGTTAAGCAAAAGGTCCGCCGTATGCGTCCAGAGATGTCCGAAAAGATCAAAGCCGAGGTTATGAAGCAATTCGATGCCGGGTTTCTTGCAGTGACTTCTTACCCTCAATGGGTTGCTAATGTGGTGCCAGTACCAAAGAAAGATGGAAAGGTCAGAATGTGTGTCGATTACAGGGATCTGAACAGGGCCAGCCCCAAGGATGACTTTCCCCTACCTCACATTGACGTCCTGGTTGATAATACTGCTCAGCACAAGGTGTTCTCTTTCATGGATGGTTGTTTAGGGTATAATCAGATCAAGATGGCTCCGGAAGACATGGAGAAGACTACCTTTGTCACTCAGTGGGGCACCTTCTGCTACAAGGTCATGCCCTTCGGACTGAAAAATGCTGGGGCAACCTACCAACGTGCCATGGTTGCTTTATTTCATGACATGATCCATCATGAGATTGAGGTATATGTCGACGACATGATTGCAAGGTCCCAAACTGAGGAGGAACACCTGGATCATCTGCAGAAATTGTTTGACCGTCTGAAACTGTACAAGCTGAGGTTGAACCCGAACAAGTGCACCTTCGGGGTTAGATCTGGAAAGTTGCAAGGCTTCGTTGTAAGTGACAAGGGAATTCAAGTGGACCCTGCCAAGGTTAAAGCCATTCAAGAGATGCCAGTTCCTAAGACAGAGAAAGAGGTCAGAGGCTTTCTAGGACGTCTGAATTACATTGCTCGATTCATCTCCCATCTAACTGCCACCTGTGAACCAATCTTCAAGCTGCTGAAGAAAGATCAGGCAGTACGTTGGAATGATGAATGTCAGGCCGCTTTTGACAGAATCAAAGAGTATCTCCAAGAACCACCCATTCTTATGCCACCGGTTGAAGGGAGACCTCTGATATTATACCTGACAGTACTTGACAACTCAATGGGGTGTGTGCTGGGGCAGCATGACGAGTCTAGCCGAAAAGAGCATGCCATTTATTACCTTATCAAAAAGTTTACCGACTATGAGACCCGATACTCACTGCTCGAGAAAACTTGCTGCGCTTTGGTATGGGCTGCTCGCCGGCTGAGACAGTATATGCTGACTCACACTACCTTGTTGATTTCAAAGATGGATCCAATAAAGTACATATTTGAAAAGCCTGCTCTGTCTGGGAGAATAGCAAGATGGCAAATGATCTTGACAGAATACGACATCCAGTACACGACTCAGAAAGCTATCAAAGGAAGTGTATTGGCAGACCACTTGGCACACCAGGCAGTAGACGACTATCAGTCAATGAACTTCAAGTTTCCTGACGAGAGCATCATGATAGTGACTGATTGTGAAGTACCTGGACCAGATGAAGGACCTGAGGAAGGATCCCGATGGTCTATGCACTTTGACGGAGCCTCCAACGCTTTGGGTAACGGTATCAGCACTGTGATCATATCTCCTCAAGGCACTCATACTCCACTCACTGCCCGACTATGTTTCAACTGCACCAACAACATGGCGGAGTATGAGGCATGCATCATGGGTCTCCAAGCTGCGATTGACTTAAGGATCAAGTTTCTGAGTGTTTTCGGAGATTCCGCTCTCGTGATCAATCAGATCAAAGGAGAGTGGGATACGAAACATCCGAACCTTATTCCTTACAGAGAATGTGTGTTGACATTGATCCCCCATTTCACAGAGATAACTTTTGAACATTTCCCAAGACAGGAGAATCAGTTGGCGGACGCGTTAGCTACGATGTCTTCCATGTTCAAAGTCAAATGGGACAATGAGGCTTCCCGGATCATTATCTGGAAACTGGAGGAACCGACATACTGTTGTGATCTAGAAACTGAGGTAGTGACTGAGAAACCTTGGTACCATGAGGTGAAGAGATACTTGGAAGCTCAGGAATACCCTGAAGGTGCATCTGTTAACGACAAGAAGTTTCTGAGGAGGTTCGCAGCAAAGTTCTTCCTTAGCAACGACATTCTGTACAAGCGAAGCCATGATTCGACCTTACTGCGTTGTGTGGATAAGACTGAAGCAGAAAGGATCATGGCGGAGCTACACAAAGGTACCTTCGGAACACATTCCAGTGGACACACTATGGAAAAGAAAATCCTTCGGGCAGGGTATTTCTGGTCCAAAATGGAAGCCGACTGTTACCAACATTCTCGGACATGCCATAAATGCCAGATATATGCAGACAAGGTGCATGTTCCTCCAGTCCCTCTGAACGTCCTGACTGCACCTTGGCCTTTTGCAATGTGGGGCATTGACATGATCGGCGAGATTAAACCTACAACATCCAATGGGCATCGCTTCATCCTGGTAGCGATTGATTATTTTACAAAGTGGGTTGAAGCAGCTTCCTACGCTACAGTAACCAAGAACGTTGTGGCACGGTTCATTCGGCATAACTTGATCTGTCGATACGGCGTCCCTGAAAGAATCATTACAGACAATGGTACCAATCTCAATAACAAGATGATCACTAAGCTCTGCGAGCAATTTAAGATACAGCACCACAACTCTTCTCCTTACCGACCGAAGATGAATGGGGCTGTAGAAGCAGCTAATAAAAATATCAAGAAAATTGTGCAGAAGATGACAGTGACCTATAAAGATTGGCACGAGATGTTACCGTTCGCTTTTCATGGGTATCGTACCTCAGCGAGGACGTCAACCGGGGCAACTCCTTTTTCCTTGGTTTACGGCATGGAGGCAGTCTTACCGATCGAAGTGCAAATACCCTCTCTCCAGATAATGAAGGATGCAGACCTGAGCGAAGATGATTGGATCCAGACACGACTTGATCAGTTAAATCTAATTGACGAAAAGAGACTTGCTGCTATTTGTCATGGTCAGACATACCAAAAACAGATGATCAGGGCATTTAACAAAAAGGTCAGACCACAAGAATATCAAGTTGGGGATTTGGTAATCAAGCGCATCATCCTTCCTCAGAGTGATCCAAGGGGAAAATGGACCCCTACGTACGAAGGGCCATTTGTGGTTAAACATGTGTTCTCAGGAGGAGCCATGATCCTAACCACCATGGATTGTGACGACCTTCCTCACCCCGCCAATGCAGACATAGTAAAAAGATACTACGCATGATGAAAGACCCGCTAGGTTGACATACCTAGGCAAAAATTAGGGCTTCCCGGCGAACCAAAAGGGTTCGGGCAAAATGAAGGGATGAAATGGAAAATATCTGTACACCCGACAAGTCGAAAACCTGAAAAGGAGGCTTGGGCAAAAATGGGTATCCCGGTGGACTGAAAACCCGAAAGGGCGGTCCAGGCAAAAGTTAGGGATTGAAGCGTAATACTATGTCTCATTGGATCACGTTGCATCCAGAATCCGGTATCAACCGTCAAGCTCAAAAGGCATCAATCAATCAGTTTCATCTTCAGCTAGGTCATCAAGTGATGAGACGCTCGAAGAAATAAAGGCGATAGCAGAGTTGGAACCCAGTGGGATCATTCTTTTCATGTAGCTGTTTTGTTTTCCCTTTGTACAAATTGTATAAACTCTTTTGTTCGGCGGCATTCTCTTACTAGGACGTCAGCCTCTTGTACATAAAACGCCTATTTACAGGCAAATTCAAAGATCAATATAAATACACTTTTCAGACAAATTGCCAATTATTTTTCCTTTTCTGTTTTGTTTTGCGAAGAACGTCCAAGGTTCAATTTGTGATATATGCATTTGACACTAATTGCTAGCTCATAAATATTTGCATACGAAACAAAGGATTAATTACAGGTAACATTAGAAACAGGGGCAATAATGAGTTGTCTAAGCAATCTAATGGCTCTGTCCACCAAGGTACCAAGGTAAGTTCGGCCGAAGAACATAACCAAGATATCTTAAGTCCCCAGAGAGTGAGCCAGCAAGTCCATGCACTCTCCCCAAGCAAAGCTATATTATCAGCCTTAAGGAAGTTGGGTATCCCCAGCAGATCTCAACATTCCTCAGCGCAGTATACGAACATTCCTAACAAGCATCCCCGACAATCTTGATCTAAGATTGTTCCCCGACGATACACCAGACATTCAGTGGAGTCACTTCCCCAATACAGTTCAAAATTTTCCCAGGAGAGTCCAGTATAGTTCAAGATTTCCCCAGGAAAGTTTGAATCCATCTCCCTAGCAGGAAGCTTATCCCCAGTAGATTCTGGAAGCTCATCCCCTGCAGAGCACGAACGCGTCCCCCGGCTTTATTCAAAGGTTATTTCCCCACCGGGATATAACTGGGTTATCCTCAGCCAAAAGCCACGGAAAGATCGTCCTCGGCAAAGTCTTCCTATCCCCAGCGGAGTCTATTAACACTTCCAACATAACAATGGTATCCCCAGCGAAGTTACCATCAACATATCAACAAAGCGCCTCTCTTCCCACAGAGTACTGTTCCCCAGCAAGGTAGCTAGAGTAATTTTTCCCCGCAGAGTAATCCATTCGCTAAGTTTATTCCCCAACGGAGTTATCTTCTCCTACCGGTATTCTTGCAACTATCATCCCCAGCGGAAACAACAAAGCACTACTCTCTAACATTAGCCCAGGATGTGACTTCCCGACACCCGTCAAGGATTTACTTTCCTAGACAAAAACATACATTCATAAACATCGCATTTCCATACATTATAGCATGCATATATGCATCATGAACATACGATCTCATTTATGTTGAGAACATCATGGCTTGATCCATATCATGCATTGCATATGACTGACCTTTACCTTTCAGGAAAGATCCAGTTAAGTTCTCAGCTATTTCAAGACCTTCTCTGGTTCAATTAAATCGATTCCTAAAGATTTTTCTGATTCTTATCCAGTTGAAGTTATTTCAAGACTTTCGTCTGGTTCAGTTAAATCGACCCTAAGATTTTTCTGATTCTTATCCAGTCAAAGATATTCCAAGACTTTAGTCTGGTTCAGTTAAATCGATTCTAAGATTTTTCTGATTCTTATCCAGTCAAAGATATTCCAAGACTTTAGTCTGGTTCAGTTAAATCGATTCTAAGATTTCTCTGATTCTTATCCAGTCAAAGTTAATCCAAGACCTCCTCTGGTTCAGTTAAATCGATTCCTAAAGATTTTTCTGATGCTGATCCAATTGAAGTTATTTCAAGACCTTATCTGGTTCAGTTAAATCGATTCCTAAAGATTTTTCTGATTCTTATCCAGTTGAAGTTATTCCAAGACTTTCGTCTGGTTCAGTTAAATCGACCCTAAGATTTTTTTGATTCTTATCCAGCCAAAGTTAATCCAAGACCTTCTCTGGTTCAGTCAGATCGATGCTAAGATCTCCCTGATTCTTATTCCAGTTGAAGATTCCAAGACCTTCTCTGGTTCAGTCAGATCGACCCTAAGATCTCCCTGATTCTTATCCTAGTTGAAGATTCCAAGACCTTGCCTGGTTCAGTTAAATCGACTCCTAAAGATTTTTCTGATGCCGATCCAGTCAAAGGCCTTCTCTGGTTCAGTCAGATCGACCCTAAGATCTCCCTGATTCTTATCCCAGTTGAAGATTCCAAGACCTTGCCTGGTTCAGTTAAATCGACTCCTAAAGATTTTTCTGATGCCGATCCAGTCAAAGGCCTTCTCCGGTTCAGTCAGATCGACCCTAAGATCTCCCTGATTCTTATTCCAGTTGAAGATTCCAAGACCTTGCCTGGTTCAGTTAAATCGAATCCTAAATTTTTTTCTGATGCCGATCCAGTCAAAGGCCTTCTCTGGTCCAGTTAAATCGATTCCTAAAGATTTTCCTGATGGAGAATCAGTAGAAGACATCCAAGATTCTCTCATCGTCACTGTTGAGGTAATAATCGCCCAAGGTTCTCTCATCGTTACTGGTGAGGTAGTAATCGCCCCAGGTTCTCTCATCGTTACTGTTGAGGTAGTAATCGCCCCAGGTTCTCTCATCGTTACTGTTGAGGTAGTAATCGCCCCAGGTTCTCTCATCGTTACTGTTGAGGTAGTAATCGCCCAAGGTTCTCTCATCGTTACTGTTGAGGTAGTAATCTCCCAAGGTTCTCTCATCGTTACTGTTGAGGTAGTAATCGCCCCAGGTTCTCTCATCGTTACTGTTGAGGTAGTAATCGTCCAAGGTTCTCTCACCGTCCCGTTGAGGTAGTAATCGTCCCTGATCCATTCAGCATCTCGCCAGGGCACGTCTGAAGAGTTTAAAAAATTCGATGCCTGCATCCAGCCAGAGCGCATCTACACAAAGAGTTTGAAGACCAACTCCTGTAACAGGCCAGATAATCATCTTTCTTTTTCTAGGTACGCAAGTTCTCGCTAAGGAAACTCTTACGCGATCGACATCCAGATGGCATCTATAAGCCCATCCACCTATCCATCACCTCTCAACATGGAATCTATAAGCCCATCCTCCTATCCATCAATCTCCAAATGGCATCTGTAAGCCCATTCCCACTATCACACTGCTAACATGTGAGCGCAAATTTCTGGACACTCTAGTGTTCAATCATCTTCCACCTACGGATTACGAAAGGCACGCCAACCAATCTACATCCTCAGGTTTAAGAAGATTGAACATGGGCAACTGTTGTACCCCAAAATTTGCCCTCCCATATTCTTCAAGATTTGCAAAGAGCATGCTTCAAAATCTCCCAAGAGTTACACAGTCTAGTAGCCTCCTAACAGTCAAAAATTAGGGTTTTGGTTCTGGAAAAGAAGTTGAAGTTTCCAAGGGTCCAAACAAGTCCCACATGCCCATAAACATTGTCAAGCATCCATATGCCAAGTTTCAAGACTCACAACACAAAATTGCACAGTCAAAAACCCTAATTGCTTCACAGTCAACTACAGGGGCAAAATGGTCATTTGACAGTCAAAAGTCAAAAATTTTGGTCAACATCTTATTTTGAAGCCACAAACATCATTTAATCAATTCTTGATCATGATTCTCAAGGCATGGCTCAAAAAGTATCAAGATGCAAAAGTTACTATTTTTGGACAGTTGAAAAAGTCAACTGCAAATTGACCAGGGCATAACTTCCACATGGTTTATCAGAAAAATTCCATCTAAAGCTCATTTTGAAGAGAATTACATTTCCTACAACTCATATTCACACTTCAAGTCCAAGAAATGCTCTCACAAAAAGATATCAATCTCAACATTATAGGTCATTTTCAAAAGTCAACAAAAAGGCACTTTAAGTCAAAGACCATAACTTGAGATTGGTAAATCAAAATGACATGGGACCAAAGGAATTGGTTATAGGACTTCAAGAAATTTCCAAAATGTCCAAGAACATGATCAAAGCTTAAAAATTGAGCAAGGTATGCCTTGTGGAAGTTGGGAAATTTTTGGGAATTTTCAAAAGTCAACTTTGCTTCAAATGCCTCAAAATTGCTAATGGGCCTCAATTTCTTCCAAGAATCATCACCCAAAAGCTATGCACGACCCATTGACCCAAAGGGGAGTTATTTTCTTATTTTTAATTAATTAATTGAGTTTTTAATTCTATTAATTCATTTAATTAAAATTAAATATGAGAAAAATACTAAAACAAAGGTTTTGAATCTTTTTGTGCAGAGATTGCACTCATAATGAATCAAATATTTCGTGCATACTCAAAAAGGCAAGATTTCTCATGATTGGCAATAGTTTCATGGCAAAGAGATTTGGAAAAAGATGCTTGAAAATCAAAAATTAAAAACATTGATTCAATGGATTATGGGCTTTGTTTTTGACCTAGAATGATTCCTCATACATATGCAAACACAACCCTAATGCAAAGAACAGAAGAAGCTGCGCATAAACAAAGAACAAAAATTTCATTTTTTTACAAAAAAGTGAGAAACTGTTTTCATAGCTAGAGCTTGTTTCAAGGTCCAAAAAGTATTCCAATCCACTCCTAGCATCACCAGGAAGCTTCTCCAATTGAAACCAACCCTCCACACGCAAAGAATTGGTAGATAGAAGTCTAACTTTTCTGTAAAATTTTCATAATCGTGCTTGCATTTTCATACATTATTCATGGCTTTTAATGCTTGATTTACACTAACATGAACCCTCTGAAGCGATTGGTGTCCTTTAATTGCATTGATATTGCCTGTGTCAAAAATTGCCATGAAAGCTTCTTAGGGTTTATGAAGCTTTGATTTGGGGTTTCACAAATAAGGAACAATTGGCCACTCAAACCAGGACCATTGGACTCAGGACATTCAGACGAAACTATTGATCATATCGCGCCTAATTTCTATTTCACCATGTGCTAATCGCTATTTTGCAGGTTTGAGGTTAGTGGGGGTTTAAAACCCCCGCTATCTAGTCTTATTTTTTCAGGCAAAACAAATAACAATGGAGAAGATGGTGAGTTGTTGGAACGTGGTTGGCTGATTCAAACATTGGATCGTTTTTATTTTTAATCCAGCATAACGCTTGTTTTTTCACATATAATATTCGTTGCCCACTAAATTAACAAAGGAACGCACTAGCTCAATTGGTTAGCACGCTGGCATGCAGGTATTGGGACCTGGGTTCAATTCCCAGGTCCCCCATATTTCTTCATAATTTTGTTTGTAATGCGTTCAGGTACAATTCCCTTCCAGTGGTCCACCAAACTCCCCAACGCTTGTGCCTGCCACATGTCTCCAGGGACCAATCCAATGGCCAGAATGGGAGGATCACCATGGATACTAGTCAATCATCCCATACACGCGCTGGAAAAAGTCAAACATGCCTTGAATTCAGTGGGCCTAATTCCTTGCACATACCTCCTAATTGGGTTCAGACACCCCAGGGTTTGATCATTCTTCTAATTCTTTTCTTTCTTTCTTTATTTTTTTTCTTTTATTCTTTTAATTGTTATTTTGATTAATTGTTTTATTTAATTCATAAAATAATTTTTATAACATAAAAAAATCAGAAAAGTCAAAAAATAAAATATGTTTATTTATTATTTAATTCATCAATTATTTTGTAAATAAATTTAATAATCCATTTAGGTTAATTTAGGCTTTTTAACTTTAACATTTTTTCTTAAATAAACTAAAAAACACAAAAATTAGGTTTTAGCATTGTTATTCTTTTTTCTTAATAAATAATTTATTTCCTTATCATCATTATTATTAATTCTTAATTACTTTGTAAATAAACTATATATATATATATTAAATAATTAGTAAATTAGGTCAAACTTGAATCTTTTTCTTTAATAATTAAAAATATTTAGAATTAGGGTTTCTTTCAACATTAATTTTCTTTATTCTCATTAAATTTCATAAACACCAAAAAAACAATTTCTTTTCTTATTAAATCATTAATTAACCTTTAATTTCAATTTAATTTCTTTAAAGGGTCCAACGCCCTCGCACTTTCGCTTCTAATTTCTTTTCGCGCGTTTATTTACATTTTTCATTTTAAATATTATGTAATTGCCCCAAGGCCTTGTAATAGTAATTAGGACATTTACTTTCCGCATTTTTATTCAAAATCGGGTCTTTGTTAATTTGGCGATGTATAGACCCGCGCCTTGTAATAGCGTAGGACTTTTATTTTTCCGCATTTTAATTTCCGCACCTTTAAACTGTTAATCACATGAAAGAATGTATGCCCAAATAAAATCAAAGCGTAGATCACCAAAAGCATGTACAATATAAACATAATTGAAAATGACACACAACTCACACACCACTCCTAGGGTACGCCTCACTGTTGCCTTGCCCCTCGAAACGTGGTCGTCGAGTATAGGACGTCTTAGTGAGTCCTTATGTTCCATTGATCTAGTTGCCTCGAAACGGTTGCCTCGAAACAAGTTGCCTCGGAATAGTTGCCTCGGAATAAAAGATCAATGGCATAAGGGTAGCTTCTAAGGTATCCTACTGTTGCTCGGTGACCACACTGTCCCTAATCCTCGAATTGACCCGAACACCTCCAACGGTGGTGCTACCTACCTCTCAATGGTGGGATGGCACTACCTTAAGGACATTAACACAGCCTAATTCCTTAGGGTAGGTAGATGAATCGTAGATACTTGCTCTAATTCAAAACAAATCAAAAACTTCTTTTCACACCGACACTTTTCAAAAAGCTTTCAAAACAATTTTTCAAACACTCTTGAGGACTGATACAAGAGTCGATCTAAAATTTTCAAAGAAACTTTTTCGAACCCACTCACTTTGAAAAGCAAACAAACATTTTGAAAACACAATGAGCAAGTATCTAAGAGCCCATGGATAACCATGGATAGAAAGGGTGCTAACACCTTCCCTTTCTATAAATCTACCTCCCGAACCGAGAGCTAATCTCAATAAGGAATTTTTCTGTGCTTTTGTCCTTTCCATATTGGAGAAAATAAAAGACGGTGGCGACTCTTGCTTCCGCGACATTTCGCGAACCAGCGTCAAACAGTCAGTTCCAGGTCCACCGATCACAGTAACCAACTCTCAACATCCTTTTAGCCATTGCATGTCCGTTGGCATGGGTACCAAAGGATCCTTCATGTACTTCTTGCATCAGCATGTCTGCTTCATGTCTGTCTACACATCTGAGTAGGACCATGTCATAATTCCTCTTATACAATACTTCTTCATTGAGGAAGAAACTGCTTGCTAATCTTCTCAACGTCTTCCTATCTTTATTGGATGCCCCAGGCGGGTACTCTTGAGTTTGAAGAACACGTTTAATGTCATAGAACCATGGTTTGTCGTCGGTGACCTCTTCTACTGAGAACACATGAGCAGGTCTGTCGAGGCGCATAACCCGGATTGTAGGCACATCGTTCCAACCATTCACTTGAAACATTGAAGACAAAGTAGCTAAAGCATCAGCCATTTGGTTTTCATCTCTAGGGATATGATGTAATTCCACTTTGTTGAAGAAAGTTAACAATCTTCTAGCATAATCTCTATAAGGGATCAAACCAGGATGACGAGTCTCCCATTCTCCTTTGATTTGATTAATTACCAATGCCGAATCTCCGTAAATATCAAAAATCTTAATCCTTAGATCCACTGCTTCTTCGAGACCCATAATACATGCCTCATATTCAGCCATGTTGTTCGTGCAGTCAAACTTCAATCTCACCGTGAACTATGAGTACCTCGGGGAGTGACGATGATTGCCCCAATTCCATTTTCATAAGAGTTCACAGCTCCGTCAAATATTAAACCCCAATGGGATTCGGGATCAGGTCCTTCTTCAGGTAACGGCTCTTCACAATCTTTAGCTTTCAAGTACATAACATCTTCATCTGGGAAATCAAACTTGATGGATTGATAATCGTCAATTGGTTGGTGAGCCAAATGGTCGGCTAAAATACTCCCTTTGATTGCTTTCTGAGTGTGATACTCAATGTCATATTCAGATAACAACATCTTCCAACGGGCTATTCTTCCAGATAAGGCGGGCTTCTCAAAGATATACTTGATCGGATCCATTTTGGAGATCAACCAAGTGGTGTGGTTAATCATATACTGGCGCAGACGGCGAGCAGCCCAAGCTAAAGCACAACAAGTTTTCTCAAGCATTGAGTATCGAGACTCACAGTCTGTGAATTTCTTACTCAGATAATATATGGCATGTTCCTTTCTTCCAGTCTCATCTTGTTGACCAAGCACACATCCCATGGAATCTTCCAATATAGTCAGGTACATAATCAAAGGTCTTCCTTCCACTGGAGGAATCAATATGGGAGGTTCAAGTAAATATTCTTTGATGCTATCAAAAGCTCTCTGACAATCTTCTGTCCACACACATCCTTGGTTCTTTCGGAGAAGCTTGAAAATCGGCCCACAGGTAGCAGTCATATGAGATATAAATCTAGAAATATAGTTCAGTCTCCCAAGGAATCCTCTTACTTGTTTTTCCGTCTTGGGTGCGGGCATTTCCCGAATAGCTTTGACTTTATCAGGATCTACCTCAATACCTTTCTGACTGACAATGAAACCCAGAAGTCTTCCAGAACGAACACCAAAAGTGCACTTGTTGGGATTCAGACGGAGTTTATACTTTCTCAAACGCTCGAATAACTTCAATAAATGTTCCAAATGATCTTCTTCAGTTTGTGATTTGGCAATCATGTCATCTACATACACTTCTATCTCTTTATGCATCATATCATGGAACAAAGCAGTCATGGCCCTTTGGTATGTTGCACCAGCATTCCTCAAACCAAACGGCATAACCCGATAACAAAATGTTCCCCAAGGTGTAATGAAAGTTGTCTTCTCCATATCTTCTAGTGCCATCTTGATTTGATTGTAACCAGAGAAACCATCCATGAAAGAAAATACTTTGAACTTTGCGGTACTGTCGACCAATACGTCAATGTGCGGTAATGGGAAGTCATCCTTTGGGCTAGCTCTACTCAGATCTCTATAGTCTACACACATTCGAACTTTGCCATCTTTCTTAGCAACAGGCACTATATTGGCTAACCATTGAGGATAGACCGATGTAACAAGGAAACCTGCATTAATTTGTTTTTGAACTTCTTCTTTGATCTTGTCAGCCATATCGGGACGAGTCCTTCTCAACTTCTGCTTAATCGGCGGACATTCAGGTCTCAACGGTAAACGATGTTCCACAATATTGTTGTCCAAACCTGGCATATCTTGGTAGGACCAAGCAAACACATCAACATACTCTCTGAGAAGCTCCAACATTTTCTCTTTGACCTCTGGGATAAGCAATGCTCCGACCTTAACTTCCTTTTTATCTTCTTCACCACCCAAATTGATCATCTCTATAGGTTCTTCAAACGGCTGAATAGTCTTTTCATCGTGCTCAAGCAAACGGGAAATTTCATCAGGAACTCCTTCGTTATCCTCTTCTTCGGCTATGAACACATGGAACTCAAAATTGGGAGAGGGCATAGGATCATTGTTTTCAATGGTTAAATCATGGATTAATCTGCACATATGATTATGCTTTATTTTAGAAATCGATTAATATGAATGTTGTACAAATGAAACAAAATATTATTATATTTTCCTATTACTACCAATTAATTTTCATTCCTATTTCCCAGAAAAAGTGAAAAAAATAAAACAGTAGTGGACAAAATAACATTTTTATTCATGAGGGGCAATACTTGAAACAAAAAGCCCAGACATTTTCTCTTTTGCCTTGGGCAGAGCAAAAGGATTTATTTTCAACATAGCCCGACACAAATACTTTTCGCCTTGGGCAGAGCGAATTTTTTTTTCAAAAATAAAACAAAACATTACTCAGAAATGTGCATCACAACAGGAACATCAACAGCAATCCAGTTCTGGCAAACCACTCCATGCGTTACAAAATCAGGTAAATCCTCTTCAGAATCGTCTCCTATTATAGCATCAACTTCAGGAGGAGTCGGATGGATAAAACCCGCGCTTCGGAAAACTTCTTGTATCGGACGGGTAACTATTTCCTGCTTGACTCTTGTAGACACGGGATGAAAATCAAGACCTTCTCCAGACTTGTTCTCGGGCAAAGTCAACACCTGGCCCTAACCTTCAGCCGAACCACTTTCAACCACTCGTCGCGCATCCTCAAAAGAAGAAATAGATGTCCCTTGCTTCTTCACTTCATTATTAGCAACAAATAGAGCTTGGAATTGGGTTCCAACATCCTCATCAACATCAATAAAAGAGAAAGATGACAAATGGCTTACCACCATAGCCTCCTCTCCACCAATCATTACTAGCTTTCCATGCCTTATAAACTTCAATCTTTGATGGAGCGTGGAAGTGACTGCCCCTGCATCATGGATCCATGGACGACCCAATAGGTAGCTGTAGGCGGCACGAATATCCATTACTTAGAAAGTGATCTGAAAAGTATGAGGACCAATTATTATAGGAAGATCCACTTCACCAATGACAGTCTTCCTAGAACCATCAAACGCTTTGACAATTACCCCACTAGGTCTCATGGGAGCACCTTGATATGAGAGTCGAGATAATGTAGTTTTGGGCATTACATTTAACGACGAACCTGTATCTACCAACACACTTGATAAAGTATCATTTCCACAACTTATTGAGATATACAAAGCCATATTATGGTTCCTTCCCTCCTCCGGAAGCTCTTCATCACTGAAACCAAGATTGTTACACGAAGTAATATTTCCCACAATTCCATCAAATTGGTCAACCGTCACATCATGATCCACGAATGCCTGGTCCAAGACCTTCATCAAAGCTTCTCTATGGGAACCAAAATCTCTCAGTAAAGCAAGCAAAGAAATCTTAGAAGGAGTTTGCAATAGTTGGTCCACAATCTTATATTCACTTCTCTTGATGAGCTTCAGAATCTCATCATCATCGGGATGTGGGATAGGTTCACTGGATCGGCCCATCTCAACCCTTGGTTCAACATTTCTCGCTGGAATTTCTGCCGGTATGGGCCTCCTGACTTGAACTTCTGGTCTCTTCAAAGGTACTGCTGCAAAGACACGTCCGCTTCTCGTAACTCTGCTCACATCAGCGATGTTAACAAAAGATGGCATTGTTGGTATAGGGACTTCTACCCCATTCTCAATCATTGTGGCATTATACTTATACGGTATAGCTTGGTCAGAGTTGTAAGGCACAGGACCAGGTGGATAAATGATCAAAGGAGCAACAAGTGCAGTCTGACTGTCGTAAACGATCTCTATTGGTTCAGGCAAGTTGAATTGCGGTATTATAACATTCACTTCATTAACTGGATCTCTATCATGTGTAATAGTGATAACCCTCTGGTCTAACAATTTTTGAATATCCTCCTTCACAATAGGGCAATCAACCTCTCTTGAACAAAATTCACAAACATCATAATCATGCTGATTCCTAAAAAAGGCAAGTCTTCTTAAGCTCTGATGTAACCTGATCAACGAATCTCTTATGTGTTCAACTTGAAAAACTCGAAACTTTCCCGGACAACCTTCCACCATATTCACTGATGCTGCCCCATGTCGAGGCAAAGGATTATCTCTAACATTTGGGTTAACATCCTTGAAAGACAAGATACCGTTCTTAATCAACCTCTGCACGTCCGCCTTTAGAGCAAAACAATTTTCAATGTTGTGCCCCGACGACCCTTGATGATATTCACAAAACTGATCTGCCTTGTACCACGGAGAAGTACTATTTGGTGCGACAGGAGGAGGCTTCGTCGTTATGAGGTTTTTTCTGATCAGAGCGGGGAACAACTCAGTGTAAGTCATGGGAATGGCATCAAATTGCGGTTTCCTTGGTGAACGGTTCTGGTTGTTAAATTGATAAGCCTGTTGTCGAGGCTGCTGCTGAAATGGCCGTTGCTGAATTGGTGGGGTTTGATTTGTTGGGCGGACAACCGGAGTGACTGCCGCAACATGTGAGTAACCTCTCCTTGGTCTCCCTGGGAAGATTACACTGACATCTTGTTCTTTTCTTTTTGGGAAAACACTTCCAAACTTCTTGGTACTGCTAGACAGACTTCCTTCTTTAACCAAACGTCCTTCACGAATCCCTTCCTCCAACCGCATGCCCATACTTACCATTTCAGTGAAGTCACTGGGTGCGCTGTCAATCATTCTTTCATAGTAAAAGGAACCTAAAGTCTTCAAGAATATCTTTGTCATCTCTTTCTCCTCAAGAGGAGGATAGATCTGAGCAGCAATTTCGCGCCACCTCTGGGCGTATTCCTTAAAGGACTCTCTGTCTCTTTGGGATATCACCCGGAGTTGATCTCTGTCCGGCTCCATGTCGACGTTGTACTTATACTGGTGAACAAAAGCTTCACTAAGATCATTGAAATTATGGATCCGAGTGCTGTCCAAACCCATATACCACTTTAGAGCGGCACCAGTCAAACTGTCTTGAAAATAGTGAATTAACAAGTCATGATCATCAGAATATGTAGACATCTTTCTCACGTACATAGTCAAATGACTCCGAGGACACAAATCACCTTTATACCTTTCAAAGTCTGGCACTTTGAATTTTGCTGGAATCTTTACATTCGGAACTAAACACAGGTCATGAGCATTCTTTCCAAACAAATCCTTCCCCTTTAACGCTCTGATCTCCCTCTGCATCTCTTGAAACTGGTCTTGAAATTCTTCCATTCTATCAAAAAGACCCAGACTTTCAGCAGGCTCGGCAAGATAAGTAGGTTCATTCATGTATGGCATAGAGTGAACCACAGGAGCGACAATTGTCATCACTGGTTGAGGGAAAGGTGCCACAGACGGGATTACAAGCGGCATAACAGTTGTCTCTGGTTGAGGAAAAGACATAGTAGGTTGAAACAAAGGCTGTACGACAGACTGATATCCTTCTGGCACAAAGTTATAAGTCATTCCCCACGGAAAACCTTTTGGCATCTGATGTTGAAGCGGAGAGTTGATTTGAGTCACAGATGTTGGAATGGTGACAATCTCAGAAACCACAGTAGTTGAAGTTTGAATCTCAACAGCTGCAGTCGATGGCTGATTCTGAGCAGCCATCAAACTTTCCACTAGCGCAGTTAACTTTTCCATTCCGACACGAAGGGTAGCAACCTCCTCGCGAAGCTCATGGTTTTCCTGTTCCAGATCTTCCATTTTCCTCTGACGATTGGCTCGGGTATCGTATCGATGAGACAGCTTGACAATCTATCGGAGTGGAAAAAGAAACAAGGATAAGACTCTAGAAAACATGTGAAGTG
This sequence comes from Vicia faba, assembly GCA_948472305.1. Classification (NCBI taxonomy): domain Eukaryota; kingdom Viridiplantae; phylum Streptophyta; class Magnoliopsida; order Fabales; family Fabaceae; genus Vicia; species Vicia faba. The sequence goes on from OX451736.1 coordinate 1,634,503,870, forward strand.
GAATGTTGGATGATGCATGATATGTGATGCAAATGATAATTCATTTTGATAGTTTTTCAAGGAACTTCAATAATTTTGCACACATCAATGGTAAAGGAATTTGGAACAACAAAAACTCACTTCATTAATCAAATGCGGTAAATTACAACTTACAACTTTGGAACAACAAAACAATAAATTACAACTTTGGGATAACAACCCAATAATAAAAGCAGTAAACTACAACTTTGGAACATGAAGCCCATAATAAAGCAGTAAATTACAACTTTGGAACATGAAGCCCATAATAAAGCAGTAAATTACAACTTTGGAATATGAAGCCCTTTTACAGAGTTTTACAAAATGACATCAGTAAAAAATAAAACTAAGAACTAAAGATCATTCAGAATCGTCAGATGAAGGACCAAATGCCAACTGTAACTGGAGCTTCCTGATCTTCTCTTCATAAAAGTCTTCCATCTCTTTCTTCTCAGCTACCAGTCGATCAATGATTTCCTTTTGTGGATTAGGAACGAGAGCAACGCTTACCGAACCTTCCTTCTTTCTCTTCCTTTCACTAGCATATTTTTTCAGTAAAGCATCCTTTTGATGAAGCTTCTCATCATGATCAATGAACCAGCCGTCTTGAATAAATAGCAAATCCTCCTTTTCCTTTAGTTGTCGAGCCAGGACCCGATTCTCATATTCAGACATATTATACTTTTCTTTCCAAGCATCTCTCTCGAACTTCATCCTAGCCAGATTTCCTTGGTATTCTCCCATATTCTCGATAGGGATATCAACAGATGATGATACAACGGTAGGGAATAAAGGTTTCTCAGGTTTATAGGGCATCTTGAGAGCACAAGCCCTAGCACGGACCCAATGTAGGTAAGGCTCCAAAGAAACGGCACCTCTCTGTCCTAACATGTCTCTCCCTTTCCTATGGATGTGGCGCCAAGCTCCTTCGATCTCCCTCTTAGCTGCCTGGTGATCTTGTCCTTCTTGTAGAAAGAAACCACTCACATGAATGTTGTTCGGCTTGTCCCTCATCGGGTATCCAAACTGACGGCGCGTGAGAACAGGATTATAGTTAATTCCACCTTTCGTACCAAGAAGAGGCACGTTAGGAAAAGCACCACAACTATCGATGATCTTCACGTCATAGTAAGCTAGATTATACCAATCAATGTCGAAATGAGTGAGAGCCATAATTTTTGGCGCCCATCGCGGCTCCTTCTCGAGATCCCAGAAAATATCAGACCTAGGTAGATGAGAAACATACCACTGATACAACAACTGTGCACAACAAATAATCATCCCTCCTTGATAAGAGTTTCGAAGATGGATGGAGTAGTAGGTATCTCCTAGCAGCGTAGGGACCGGATTTCCAATCAAGAAAATTCTGATGGCGTTGATATCCACAAACTTATCAACGTTAGGGAACAAGAATAGACCATAAGCGAGTAGAGCAAAGACGTCTTCAAAGGCAATAGTATCTTTTATCTCAGCGAAATGACGAGCTTTCCTCAACAAAAACTGCGCAGACAAGCCTCGGATTCCCCCTTTTGTAGTCATGTTCTCCTCTATCTCTGACTTCTTCAAGTGGGTGATGGTCTCTATCTCGTGAGATTTGGGTTCCTCTTCTAAGCCAGAAAAAGGAACACAGTCGGTGATCGGCAAACCAAGTATGTAGGAGTACTCTTCTAAGGTGGGCATTAACTGGTAATCCGGAAAGGTGAAGCATCGGTACAAAGGATCATAAAATTGGACCAACGTACTAAGGATGCCTTCTTTCATCTTGCGCTTCATGAGAGGTATAATGGACCCATACTTTTTCTGAAAATCCGTCGGGTTCTTGATCTTAGGAATTAAACTCTTCAGTTCTTCAATCTCGGGCTCCTTAAAACTAAAACTTCGAGTGTTTCTCCTTCCAAATTCCATAATAAAAGTACCTGAGATGTCTACAAAAATCATTCTTAAGTTCCTTGAAAAACAAGTTTTTTACAAAAAATGTTTATGGATGTATGGATGAATGATAATGCAACAGTTACACACAAGTTCACAAATATGGGGTTCAAAGGTTCAACGTTTCGAGCATGGAGTCAAAGGTAAAGCCCACCCCAAGGTATGTACTACAGTTTAATCACACCTGTAAGACAAGGTTCTAAGAGTTCCCAGAGTCTACATTCCTCCTTCGGATATTACCAACGTCTTGATTACTCAATAATTAGCAATATTCTCAAGAGAAACTCATCCGAGCGTAGCATCGCGTGACAACTACTTCCGGATTACTCCGTTATAGTCTCCGCGCTACACCTAAAAGGCCAAGATGGGTTAGGGTTCTACGGTTCTCAGCTTCTCTGGCTCCCAGGTCTAAAATAATAATGTCTTCCCGATTACTCGGTAAACAAATATTACATTCAAAAGGGCCTTCCACTGAGTGGGGGATTTCATGCCTCCTTCTTCGGGATTACTCCCTCAAAGTTAACATGACTATACCGCCCGTCCTATTCTTAAGTGTAACTTAATCCGGGTATAGGATTCGTCCTTTGCAAAAAATCCAAACAACCCCAATGTAAACACATAATCAAACGAAACAAATAATAATAAAACAGATAAAACAAACTAGGCTTAACCCACTTAGGGATGGACCAGCAAGAGGTCAATCTTTCCCCAGCAGAGTCGCCATTTCTGTAGCGATAAAAAATGTAGCGGGGTAAATCGGAGATCGAATTATTAATTAATTCGTCTCACAAAAGCAAGAGTCGCCACCGCGCTTTATTATTTCCAAGGGAAAAGGGGAAAGAGCGAAATAAAACCCTAAAGTATGTAATGTAAAATAATACTTTTAAAAGTAATGAAAATACAAGGCATTTTTGAAAAGAGGTCTATGGTTCGGGGGTTGGTTATACAATGGGAAGGTATTAGCACCCAATGTATCTATAGTATTCTATAGGAACCTTTTGAAATATCTGTTTATTAAAATGTTTGTTTGATAAAAAATAAATTGTTTTGGCCGAAAATGGGTATGAACGAGTTTTCGAAAATACGACGACCTAACGTCGAAGTTTTGACTTAAAAGTGTGAGTTTTGAACAATTGAATATTTGGGAAAAATTATCTTAAGTTTTTTAACAAAATAATAAACGAAAGATGAGTGAGGGTATTCGCGCTATATGTTTGATGACATGAAGTCGACAAAATTAAACAATTCCCTTGGATTGAAACGGACGAAAGATATGCGGATTAACGATCAATTAATTAAAATTATAATTAAACAATTAACTAATGAAATTTAAATTATACTAGCATGCATTTTAGCAATTAAATAAATAACCAAAAGTACATGAAGATTAAATCATAGATTTTACGTAATTAAACACATGACAAAAATTAAATCATGAAACATGTATTTTTGAATAATTAAATAAGCAACAACACAAAATAAAAATAAGAATTAAATAGTATTTTGACAAAAATAAATAAAGATGAATTTTAATTAAACATTTTTTATGTGTTTTTTATAATAGTTAATAATTTATGGCAAACTAAATTTATGATTAATTAAGTATGTCTAAATAAAAGGGAAGTGGCCAAAAGAATAAAAGACAGAAAAAAAAGAACCTCACAAGGACATGAACTCAGGACCTTTAGATTGTTGGTAATATGCCTTGTCAATTAAACTGTTAACACTTTCTGTTATATCTACAACTCAAATAAATTAAAAGGAAAGGAACTAGAAAAAGCTAAGCCAAACGGGCCCAATGGGCCAACCGGGTTATGGATTAGGAGGGACAAAAAGAAACCCTAGTACACTTAGAGACAAGCCGCTGCTGCTGTTGGAATTGTAAAGGGAAAATTCAGATTTATTAAACTCAGATTTATTATTATTATTATTATATCATTTCCAATAAAATAGATTAAATGGAAAATTGAAACAAATATTAAAAAAAACTGTATCGATCCTCTCTCTCCCATCAGTACCGATGCCATCACCTTCCTCTTTTCTTCCTCGGGTGTGAAGTCTCTCTTAATGCTTCTCACAGAACTCAAACATGCCAAGAACCTGCTGGTGACATTCAGAAGCGAGATTTCACTATCAACACAATCATCTTCAGTAATGTGTTTGATAGTTTGTGATTCCGAAGCCACAACTTTGTCAGCCTCAAATGCTTCTCCATTAGAGCTCTTAAGAATGATTATCTGTGTTGAATCCATGTCGATTGAAATTGATTTGAGAAATTCTCAAAAGTGAAAACCCTAACCCTCAAATTTGTTCTTCTCTCGAGTGGGAAAATTGTGAGCTGGTGAGGGGGGAGTATTATGTTTTTTGTTTCTAGGTGAAATATCATAGAAGAAAAATGAATGGAGGTAGGTGGTGGATTGGGTTTGTTAAGGTGGTGTTTGCTTGTGGTACAGAAGGAGAGTCGGAGCAAGGTTGGTTTACAGCGGAAGTTTGGAGGGAGTATTGAAGTAGATTGCTGATGGAGAGAGCGGCGCTGGGGAATTGGTCAACGATGCTATTGATTTCTCTGCCCAATAAAAAAGGTAAAACGTTAGATTACTCTTTTTCACACGTCTCTCTCTTTCTCTAGATTTCCCTATGCTACATCTTTCCTCTAAGGACTCTGTTTACCCAGGATATCCTCGATAAGATCCGCAGCTTCTTGAACCATTGTGATGCTCTATGCACTATCTTCTTCAATGCTGATGACAAACGCTTCCCAGAGTCCCATCACAATATCAACTATATCAAGTGAAACGCTCCAAGAGATGCAAATTTTGATTCGCCAGTAGAGTCATCTGATAGAGCCAGCTGCTTCTTTTGCTGGAAAGTATATAATTGTGAAAACTATGGCAGAGGTTTGTCCTAAGTTCTGTTAGTAGTCGATTTTATGAGCGGCAAATGACTTGACTTGAAGAAATTTGTTATAACTTTGTATAACTGACAAACTTAACCAGGATGAATATGTTTGCGATTATATTCTCGGCGGTGAACTTAATGGATCCAGCTCAACCAGAGAGGCACGATACGAGGTGTGACTTTTGTACTATGATCGATATTACTTTTAAAAACCTGTAGTGTTCAATGTCGTGACCATTTTATTTTTTGTGTACAAAAATTTAAATTTGCAGTTTCTAAGGACTTTGATCCAGACAATGACCTGATAAAACTTGGCATTGCAAATCAGACAACAATGCTCAACGGAGAGACTGAAAAGATTGGTTAGCTTTTATCTTTTTTTGGAGTTAGCAGCACAAGTAATTATAAGGTGAACTGGATATGGGAGTGGAGGTAACAATTGTAAGGTGATGGTGAGTGTTGGGCAGCATTTAAAGGTATTTTCACGCGGAATGAGGTGAGTCCCCTCCTCCTCTTAGCGGCCTCTTGATTTTTACAATTAAAAAAATCTGAATGAAATTCTCAGAAAACTCTCAGCCTCAAACTCACAGCTTTTCTATCGTTATAGCAGTTATGGACTATAATGTGAATTTAAAGCATAAACTAAAAGAAAACAAGAATGAAAAAAAAATCAGGTACCTCTTTGTTCCTCTCTGTTTATGATTTTTGGTTGCGTTATGTTCACCTACTTCTTATCCATCATCTTTGCATTTTGAGACTTCAAACAGACACAAACCGTTTTAAGGTCCCTGCTGATTCAGGTATGAGACTTTGTTGTAGGTGGTGAAAACTTCAATTAAATATGGTTGCAGGCATGAATCAGGTATGCAACTCAGTTGTGAGTTGGTTGGTTGTGAATGAAGGTAGAGACAGTGATGGTTGAGTTTTCTTGTTTCTCTCGAATTTTCTCTCAAAAAAAAGGCCCTCTTCATTGTGATAAAGCTCTATATTATATAGTCTCAAGATTAAAATTTGGGAGGGAATTGTGTCCATTAAGAGCATTTCTGATCTATGCTTTTTGGATGTAAGAATGTCTAACAATTTTTGTGCAATCTGGCCTAGCTTGACAGGTTTTTGGCATCTTGCAGCAGGGTTGATTTGGACCTCAAAGATAGGGACAAGTCAAGAGTTTAGAGCAGCAAACAACAGTAGTTTGGACTGGTATTCTTGGACTTGTGTGGACAGCAATAACATATCATAGTAGTTTTTTGGAGTGTAGCAACCTGTCTTCCATATTTTGCCAATTGAAATTCCCGTTTTTACCATTTTGGCCAGTTTAACAGGTACTTCGCTAGCAGGCAGCACAACAGTACGTCCTTAATTTCCTGCATTGAAAGCATGAAGCATGGCCTACTGTCCATTCCGAATGAGAGCATTTGAAGCAAGTTCAATTATTAAAAACAGATGGCTTGTTGAAGCAGACTTATTTCCTTCAAACGGGGCATACAAATACTATTTTTTGAACATTTTAAATGATTAGTTTTGAGGATTAAAGAAAGTGTTTGTAAAAGGGCTTGAAGTGGTACAGAAAAGTCATGAGACTTAAGGGTAGTGTAGCATAGGTTAAAAAAATTCAGAATTATGTACCTTGTTAATTTTGTAATCCCTTAAATAAAACAAATTTCATTTATTCAACAAAACTCTATTATTCTTATTGAATTTCAAATCTCAAACTTCTTTGGATGTGTGCATTATCACGCCTTGCTTTCATGAACATGTCTTGATAACATTTAATTTAAAATGATATGATTAATACACATGGATGTAGACATGAACATAGCTTGGCCAAAAATTAAATGGAAAATGAATCTTCAATCTTAACTTGAAAAATAGTTTGAATGATTCCATACTTCACCAATTCAAAACCCTAGTTCAATGACTGAGGAGTTGATGAATCCTTTACCCTTCATTTCTTACTTTAATGTCATGATTGTGTTATTGTAATACCATGACCCCCTAATAATCTTGGCTTGTAAAGGGAAGTTGGAGAGAATGTCACAAGGAGCCTAATTCCCAAAGAATCGCTCAAAATGTTGAATATTGAAGAAGTTATGAATTTTTGAAATCTGACTCGATAAATGACAAAAATAGGTCAAATTGCTTATGAACACTTGCTATGCAATGACACAGATGGGAGGTGGGATCTTAGGTCAAAAATTGGGGTATGACAAAACCTAAGCTATTACAGAGCTTCGGGGCAGTTACATAATAGTGAAGAGTGCGGAAAAGAAATCCTAAAACTATTACATCCCAGAAGAAATTACATGATAATGATGAAAAAAAGCGAGAAAAATAAAGCTACGCTATTACAGTTGAATGTGCCCTATATACTTTATCTAGAAAAATAAAAATAAGATGAAAATAGCAAAGAAAATGTTTTGGTGATTTTTTATGAAAAAAATGATTTATGATTATTAATTAAATAAACCTAAAAAACCTAATTAATTTTAATTAATAAAAAAAAGGTTTTAAAAAAAGTTTATGTTTAATGATTAACAAAAAAAGATCAAGTTTGCCAAAAAAATAGATAGAGGAAGAAACATCAATGAAAAATAGGGTTAGAAAATACAAATAATCCAAATGTCAGGGGTGGTTGTTGAACCAAAAATTAATTTAAAACCTAAAATTAAATTAAAAAAAACCTAAAATTAATTATTCAATTTTATTATGAAAAATCAAAGGTTTGTGAAAATTTTTTTGTGGTTAAGTGAATTTAAAATTAAAAAAGAGAAATTGGTTAGAAACCAAAAACAAACAATGAAATTAAAAAACCTAAAATTAAATTAAAACCTAAAATTAAATTAAAAAAAAAACCTAAAATTAATTATTCGAGTTTAGGAGGAAAAATCAAAGGTTTGTGAAAAATATTAGGTTTTATGAAAATAGTTTTAAACAGAAAGAAGGAAAATAGGTAAAATAGATAAAAGGATAAATAAAATGGAAGAAAACCAAAACCAATAGGGGTGGGTGTTGAACTCACGCCCTTAACCTCCTCAGAATGTCTGCCTTGCCATGAGCCATGCATTGGTGGTTGTTCTGTTTTGACCTCAGCGTTTTATAATAACCCTGCACAGGATCCTGTCTAAATCTGCAGTGTTGAATCTCATGAATACATTAAATAAATTACTATATCATGAAATACAAATAAAGCAAATATATGAAATTTTGCAATATTAAAACCGATATGGCATGTATAAATGCTTCTATACCCTTTTGATCATGGAGATCAAACCAGCCTTACCTTTACTGGAGAAGTAGTGAGATGTGGGTTTGTAACAAGGATGACTTGTTTGTAGTGAGATGGAGGTTTATAATAAGGATTTCAAGGTTTTTAGGGTTCTTGAAAGAATTTTATATTTTGACAGGGTTGTGGCAAATGTTTTTTTCTTTTGTCGTGTTCTGTTTGTGTGAAAAAGTGAGATTATATAATGGAAATTAGAGAAAAATATGGGCTTTGAATGTGTAATTGGGCCTCCAATAACCACAAGCAATAGTGCAGATTTTTATTCACTTGAGTCCGTCACGTTCTAGGCTAAACCGCAGGGGCTTAAGTTCAATTTTTGAAGTTGAAATTTGAAAACAAAATGTAGCGTACATTGAGAACTAACTCCTGTCCAAAAATGGGCTCAATCGGATAAATGGTGAATTAGTTATGAATTTTTAAAGTTTCGCCTCAGACATACTTATTTTGGGCTCTAGTGTCAACTCTGAAACGTTCTTCAATAAAAAACTAGTATTGATCGGAGCATAAAACGGTCCCGACTTTAGAAGAAAAGTTGTGGATCTCTATGTTAGTGACCTTGTGTAAAAATATGGACCCAATCCGATAAAAATTGACCGAGTTATGAATTTTTGAAGTTTCGACCCAGATGAAATAATATTCAACATTCAGGATTTTCGGTGTGTCACGCGCACCCTGGGAAAAAAAAGGCCTTTTAGATACCGTTCAAACTCGATATCTCCTGTTAAAATGTATCCAACTCAATTTATGAAATTTTGGTACCAGAACTAGCTCAATACAATGAAAATCGACCAAGTTACGATTTTCTGAACATGACGCAAATAAACTTTTGTCACAAATTTTCTATATAAAAATACTTGATAAATCCGCATTTTTGAAGATCTTATGATCGAAATTGGCTTCCAGCCGTGAGAGATAAAAATGTAGATGACGTCAAGACAAAATTTTGGCCACCGGAACAGGTTCAAAACAAGCCATAATCTTCAAGTATGAATTTTTTAGTGCGTAAAAACTGCACTTTCAGCATACTCTTTCACCATGTTTCTTCGGGAAAACTCACACATTCGAAGACCTTCTTTAAAGAATTGACTCTTGAGCATAACCTGAATTTGAGAATATATTATCAAAGATATCTTGGCGAAAGAACACCTGAATATGACGCGCCGGGTTGGACTTGTGAATCTTTGAACCCCGAATCGTTGCAAAACAGCGAACGAATCTTCAACACGAAAAATACTCTGAGAACATCCATTGGCAAAATAAACGTCACTTGTAACCTGAAGAAGCTTGCGAAATATACCTTGATTCCATAACCATAAAACCAATGATATGCGTGTATGTAATAATAAAACGTAAGCCAAAAGGTCGAAATAAAGAGGGTTAATTTTTGGGTACAACAGCTGCCCCTGTTCAATCTTCTTAAACCCGAGGATGTAGATTGGCTATCTGCCTTTTGTAATCTGAAGGTGGAAGATGATTGAACACTAGAGTGACCAAAAATTTGCACTCGTCTGAGATGGTGCTAGACTGTGTAGGTAGTATCGAGAATGGGCTTACATATGTCATTTGGAGGAGACGAAGGAAGGTCACCGGAGATGGGCTTAAAGATGCCATCTGGAAGATATGATGGAGAATCATCGGAGATGGGCTTAAAGATGCCATCCAGGATGATGTTGATTTTGAGAGATATTCCTTTGATGAGAATTCCTATTCCTGTCGTTGAGGAGGAATATGCTGAGGAATGTTGGTCTTTGTCTTGGGAGAAATAGAATTTTAGGAGCTTCAATTGTCCGTTACTCTACTGGGGAATCATCTCTTAGTCGAGGAGGTGAAAATAAACTACTATCTGGTCGTGCTCCAGGCCTTACAGTGATTTATTGAGGATAATAAGACTGACTACTATCTGGTCGTGCTCTAGGTTTTACAATGACTTACTAAGGAGATGAGATTAAACTTACTATCTGGTCACTCTCCAGGCTTTGCAATTTCTCAATTCTTATCTGGTCGTGCTCCAGGCTTCAGAAGGAATTAAGTGGTTATCCGGTCGCATCCGGGTTTCAACTTAAATTTAAGGCATACTAATATCCGGTCGATTTCCAGGCTTCATAGTAATTGGCCGAGTAAACCGCTATTTGGTCGAACTCCAAGCTTCACAGTACCTCATACTGTTATCTGGTCGATTTCCAGGCTTCATAGTATTTTGGGGAAATCAAGATATTATCCGGTCGATTTTCGGGCTTCATAACTTGAATCTGAGATATACCACTATCAGGTCTATTCCAGGCTTCATAGTATCTTGTACTGTTATCCGGTCGTTTCCAGGCTTCACAGTAACTTGCTGGGGATTAAGCTGTTTTTCGGTCGATTTCCAGGCTTCATAGTATTTTGGAGAAATCAAGATATTATCCGGTTGATTTCTGGGCTTCATAGCTTGAACTGGAATAGAAATCTTAGTATCGACTTGACTGAACCAGGGAAAACTTGTGAGAACTTCAACTGGGAGAGAAATCTTAGTATCGATTTGAAAAAACAAGGGAATCATAGCGGCGATTTGGCTGACCCAGACGAAAGTCTTAGAACATCTTCAACTAGAATAGAGACCTTAGTGTCGGTTTGACTGAACCAGAGAGAACTTATGAGAACTTGATTGCATCTTTCCCTGAAAGGTAAAGAGTTAGTCGTATGTAATATCATGATGTATGAAATGTATTGAGTAATGATGTTCTCAAAATAAATGAGATTGTGCTGTATGATACATATGCGCATGCCATGATGTATGGATATGTAATGCTATTATGATATTCTCTAGCCTGGGAAAATAAATCCTGGACTGCTGCTGGAGAGTACTGGAAATTGAGTTCCTGGCCATCGTAGAAAAAATGGTTCTTCTACTTCCGTTGGGGATGGTAAACGGAGATGACCGTGTTGGGGATTTGATCCTTGTTTATGGATATTCTGCCCGGGAGAGACTCTGTTTGAGAATAACTCTGCGGGGGAATAACTTTGTGGGGGAAGAGAGATACTCTGTTGGAAGATCTGCTGATTTGGAGAAATAAACTCAGCTAGGGATGAACTTCCATTGCTGGAGAGAAGAGCTATGTTGGAGATTGAGCTTCCGCTATCAGAGAAATAAACTCTGCTCGGGAGATGGCTTTATAAACTGCTCATGGTTATAAAACTCGATTGGGGAATGCAGATATCATCTTTCTGAAGGAACCTGCTGGGGAAGGAATTCCTGCTTGGGGATACGGAGGTCGAACCTTGGTTGTCTTGGCTCTGTGGGGAATATAGGTATCACTGGCTTGTATGTGATAATGACTTTGCTTCCAACTATCTCTGCCCCTTGTACCATGATGGAAAAAGTAGATGCAGAGATTTTGTGGATGGATCTATGTCATGATTGTACTTGAACATGTATTTAATCAGTGTCAGGATGACATCCGTCTCTGGATCATATCTGAACTGTACTTGAAACATATGTTGAATGAGTGTTAGAATGACATCCGTCTCTGGATCGTATCTGAAATGTACTTGAAATATATGTTGAATGAGTGTCAGAATGACATCCATCTCTAGATCGTATCTGAATTGTATTTGAAAGTTGAATCTGAATGAGTATCAGAATGGCATCCGTATCTGGAGCGTATCTGAAAGCTGAATCTGAATGAGTATCAAAATGGAATCCGTATCTAGAGCCTATCTGAACTATATCGGAAAGCTGAATCTGAATGAGTATCAGAATGACATCCGTATCTGGAGCATATCTGAACTGTATCAGAAAGCTAAATCTGAATGAGTATCAAAATGGCATCCATATCTGGAGCGTATCTGAACTGTATCTGAAAGTTGAATCTGAATGAGTATCAGAACGACATCCGTATCTGGAGCGTATCTGAACTATATCGGAAAGCTGAATCTGAATGAGTATCAGAATGGCATCTGTATCTGGAGCGTATCTGAAAGTTGAATCTGAATGAGTATCAGAATGACATCCATATCTGGAGCATATCTGAACTGTATCTGAAAGCTGAATCTGAATGAGTATCAGAATGGAATCCGTATCTGGAGCGTATCTGAACTGTATCTGAAAGTTGAATCTGAATGAGTATCATAACGGCATCAGTATCTGGAGCGTATCTGAACTGTATCGGAAAGCTGAATCTGAATTAGTATCAGAATGACATCCGTATCTAGAGCGTATCTGAACTGTATCGGAAAGATGAATCTGAATGAGTATCAGAATGGCATCCGTATCTGAACTGTATCTGAAAGTTGAATCTGAATGAGTATCAGAATGGCATCCGTATCTGGAGCATATCTGAACTGTATCGGAAAGCTGAATCTGAATTAGTATCAGAATGACATCCGTATCTAGAGCGTATCTGAACTGTATCGGAAAGATGAATCTGAATGAGTATCAGAATGGCATCCGTATCTGGAGCGTATCTGAACTGTATCTGAAAGTTGAATCTGAATGAGTATCAGAATGGCATCCGTATCTGGAGCGTATCTGAAAGCTGAATCTGAATGAGTATTAGAATGGAATCCGTATATGGAGCATATCTGAACTGTTTCTCAATTCTGGTGTTCTTGATGAATGTTGATCAAGGTATAAGTCTTCCACTGATAGACAGGTGACAGGACATAGTCGTATATTTTAAATCCCTAACTTTTTCCTGGACCTCCCTTTCGGGTTTTCAGTCCACCCGGATACCCTTTTTTGCCCAAGCCGCCCTTTCGGGTTTTCGACTTGTCGGGTGTACAAATTTTTTTCATTTTTTATCCCTAATTTTTGCCCGAACCCTTTTGGTTCGCTGGGATTCCCTTATTTTTGCCTAGGTGTGTCAACCTAGCGGGTCTTTTTTCATGCGTAGTATTTTCCGACTATGTCCATGCCTTCAGGATGTAGAGAGTTGTCACTGTTCATTGTGTTGTAGTACTGTCAAAAATGTTTTCTTGATGGCACATGATTCGTTGCTGGAATGCGTGCGTAATGCCCCAAGCGATTCAGATGGAGATCTTCCCCTGGTTATTTGGCACTTTTGGAGAGACTGCCCCAGGTGTGTTTAGATATCGTGTCATGCCCCTTGCTTATGGAAGATCTGTTATTGGAAGTGTTTTTCCCGTTGAGGTGATTCTGTCTATTGAGAGGATGCCTGTTCATTGAATATCCATTGTGCGGATTTCTCTGCTGTCAAACAATTAGTCATATGCGAACAATGTCATTTAAAGAATGCAAAACTCATGTCTGTCTTGAAATTTTTTTAAAAATGTGTTTTGTGTAGTAAAACTAAATTTGCAAGAATGTGATATCAACTCAAGATTCGTAACAAAGCCTACAGGAGTCAGGATACCTTTGTAACAGTATGCTCTCAAACTAACCCATGCTCCAGCTAGGACTTTTATGGGTTATAACTTGGCCTGGTTCACGGTTCAAGAAACAAAGGATAAAGGGTCAAATTTTATTTGTACCCAACCCGCTCTTCATGATGTTCTTCAGTCCTATGCTCAGTTAATTGCGCGTTTAGATCCCGTTTGAGTCTGGAATCTTTTCTCTGATACTTGGTGATGATTTGTTTTGAAAAGGCAGGCATTTTTGTAATCTTCTTTTTGTCGAGGATTTGTAGTAACTTCTTTTTTTGGTTTTCGTTATCCCTTCTTTTTGATTGAACTGTTTCTTTTGTGATTACAGTCAGTGGGATGCCCCAATTTTTCTCTTAAGTCTCCTTCATAGGTTTTGACTTAATGGGCTTTTATTTCGAGAGATAATGACTGCCTATCTTGATGATTATACAGAACCATCACCATCTTTTATTTTGGAAGGACGTCTTCGATGCCCTTCATTGTGTACGGAGCGGCAGATTGTGACTGAATGCGCCTCTGAATTAACTGAGAAAACTACCCTGCCCCAGGTTATGATTAAGGGTTTTAATCTGTGTGAAAAGAAAAACTCCTACTTCTTTGGCTCGAAGGGGTTGACTAGGGATTATCTTCCTTATAACTCCTCTGTTTAGGATTTGAAACAACGCCTGTACATCGTCAGCAGGGTCTGTTCAAAAGCATACTGTAGAGATTGTGGTATCATTTTCGTCATCCTCCCTCTAAGGCTTAGAGTTTTTAATCGAGAGTTGAATATCACAAAAGGAAATAAGAACACATTTTTGAAATAGTGAATACGAATGAATTGATTTAAGACAAACATGTGCAATGCATTGATGAAATAACGAGTTTTGATATGAATAAATATTCAAACAAATCAAAAGAAAATTACACAATGAAAATTCTAATGAACGAAAAGTATTCTTGTGAGAACTTGTCACTTTAGATGGTATGCCTTGGAGGGATGGCAGAAGAACTCAGCCTGACCGTCTTGTGCAAATTCTAGTGCTCCTTCATCGATCAGGTCTTGAATTTTATTTCTCAACGCCCAACAGCTGTTGGTGTCATGCCCAGGACTGTTGGAGTGGTACGCACATCTTGCATTTGGATTGTACCTTGGGGAGGCTATGTTGGGATTCTGAGGAGGGTCCCTTAACATAACCAACTTGGCCTTCAACAGGCGTTGCAATGCTTGAGCCAATGACATGTTGATTTCGGTGAAGCATCTTTCAGATGTATTCTTCTTATGCCGATTGCCCCATTGTCGTTGGCGAGGTTGTGGTTGGGCTTGTGATGTAGTAGCAATCTGGAAAGGTCTGTTCCCAACCTCTTCTCTCACTGGGGACTGATTAATGCCTTAATCCATAATTTTAACTGTTTGTTTCATGGATCTGCATCCATCTTAGTGAAGCTTGTTGAGGAAGGCTCTTAGCCCCTCTTGTCCTCGAGCTAAGTTTTGGATAAGAGCCATCTGCCCCATCATATGGATTCTCATTGCTTCTACCTCAGCTTGTAGTTGTTCCAATTGTTCATCCTTGTTGTTGTCAGGACCTTCCTTGGTCAGATTCTCGGCGAAGAGTGTTTTCAGGTCTTCTTTCCCCTTGGATAGATTCAGGAGAAATTCCTTGAACTGGGCATCTTGAGCTTGGAGATCTCTGTTGTCTTGTTGGAAAGCCATTGCTGAAAATAAACAGCGAGAACATGAGAGACCTGCTTTGAAACCTGCTTATGCAATGATATGTATTATATATGTATGCAATGTTTTCAAGGATCTCGCGGGGTAAACAAGAAAATGTCAGTAGTTGAATTTTACAGCTTTGATTGAAGAACTTTGTATCGTTGAGAGTCCTTCTACGAGAGTCAAGCTCACCGTATCAAGTGGGTCATAGCCTCTGACTCAAGTTGTTGAGTTTTGATCTTCTGACGACATTGGCTAGAGGAAAATAAATCCCCTTGCCCCTTGCTAGACGTCTGATTTATCATAACCTGCATCACAAACCCTCGAGATCCTTGAAATGGTTAAGGAAATGTTAAGGCATGATGTTATGATGTGTATGCTATGATTTTAAGCAAAGGTGCGAAGTGATGTAAGCAAGTAAACCCTACAAGAAATCCAACTTATTGGATAATAACTGTAAACAAAACCTGCAAGGAACTCATGTTGTCAGGTAATAAAACTCTGCAAGTAGTTCAAGTTGAAAGCACACATGTCACGCAAACAACCTTAGGTTTAGGCTTGCATGGGTTTTAAGGTCACACCCTCTTGAAGTTTAGTTGGTTTCAAACCTGTCTTAGAAAAGTAACCGGGTTCTAAAGATTCTCAATATCACTGACCATCCTTTATCGGGCATTGTTTCAGCTCAAGCAATCTTTTCTTGCGGCCGAAATATCTCGAAAATCTGATCTCAATGAGTGTAGTATCGAGTATCAACCAATCCTCAGCTTTATACCAAGGCCGACTATCTCACTACTTTCTAATGGCCAAGTTTGTTCAACTAAGGTTCTAAGGTCCGTTAGTGCTTCACGACACCATGCGGCGGCTCCGTATTCTCCTCGTTTTCACAAGAAGGATACCGACACCAACTAAAGTGTCACACCAACACAAACATCGCTTAAACCATACCAGTCTACGCCGTACAGTCTCCACGATCTATTGCTGTTTACCTAAAAAGTGTCCCCAGATCCAGGTGTAGGATCTTTAATAATACCCAAACAAAACCCTTGAATTTAAAGCAGGCAAGGCAAAACAAGAAAACAATTTTAAAATGACCTAGATCCTAAGGTTTACCCCACTTTATATCAAATTCCCAGCAGATTCGTCAGTTCTGTGATACGGTGGCAGAACCGACTGTTATACTGGTTTGTGTTTTTTATTCGTAAAATGTCGCGGTAAGCAAGAGTCGCCACCGACTTTTATTTTATCTAATCAGGAAAAGGAAAAAAAATAAAAAACCTTTTTCGAGATGTTTCTGAGTACGGGGGGTAGATTATAGAAAGGTAAGGTGTTAGCACCCTTTCTATCCATGGTTTTCCATGGGCTCTTAGGTACTTACTCATTTTGAAAATTGCTTGTGTGTGTTTTGAAATTTTTTTGTTTAACTTTGTGATAACCCTTGTATCGGTCTTCAAGAGTGTAATGAAGTGTTTTTGAAAACTTTAGTTTGAAAAGAGTTTTGAAAGTGTAGGGTGTAAAAATGATGTTTGAGCAAGTACCTAAGAGTTATCTACCTACTCGAAAAAAGTTGTTCTTTTCCTCCTATCCTTTAGACCGTGTTATCCTACTATTAGTGAGTAGGTAACCCTATTCGTTGGATGTAGAGGGACTATCGAAAGGGACGAAATGGGCATTTAAGGCAACATGTAAGGATACCTTAGCATTTTAAAGGGACTATCATCATATATGCGTAGGCAACATCGAGGGACAAGATCATTTCTCGTAGGCAACTCGAGGGACATTAAGGGACTATGATCTTTATGATGATTTTTAGATTGAGGGTCTTTTTCTAAGATATCCCTACGTTCGAGGGACATGACCATTGTTTTCCGAGGCAACCAAGTGGGGAGTACCCTAGGGGTGCAAGTGTGCAACAATGTGTTTTTTCAGTTATATTTATCTTGCAGTTAGGGTTTTCTATCGTTCATTTTTATCTTTCCATACAATCCTATTAATCTAAGCATTGCATAAAATATAGTATCAGAAGGTAAAAGCGGAAATGTAAACCTAAGCTATTACAGAGCTTTGGGGCAGTTACATAATAGTGAAGAGTACGGAAAAGAAATCCTAAAACTATTACATCCCAGAAGCAATTACATGATAATGATGAAAAAAAGCGGGAAAAATAAAGCTACGCTATTACAGTTGAATGCGCCCTATACACTTTATCTAGGAAAATAAAAAAAAAGATGAAAATAGCAAAGAAAATATTTTGGTGATTTTTTTATGAAAAAAATGATTAATGATTATTAATTAAATAAACCTAAAAAATCTAATTAATTTTAATTAATAAAAAAAAAAGTTTTAAAAAAAAGTTTATGTTTAATGATTAACAAAAAAGGATTAAGTTTGCCAAAAAAATAGATAGAGGAAGAAACATCAACGAAAAATAGGGTTAGAAAATACAAATAATCCAAATGTCAGGGGTGGTTGTTGAACCAAAAATTAATTTAAAACCTAAAATTATATTTAAAAAAAACCTAAAATTAATTATTCAAGTTTATTATGAAAAAACAAAGGTTTGTGAAATTTTTTTTGTGATTAAGTGAATTTAAGATTAAAAAATACAAATTGGTTAGAAACCAAAAACAAACAATGAAATTAAAAAACCTAAAATTATATTAAAAAAACCTAAAATTAATTATTCGAGTTTAGGAGAAAAAAATCAAAGGTTTGTGAAAAATATTAGGTTTTATGAAAATAGTTTTAAACAGAAAGAAGGAAAATAGGTAAAATAGATAAAAGGATAAATAAAATGGAAGAAAACCAAAACCAATAGGGGTGGGTGTTGAACTCACGCCCTTAACCACCTCAGAATGTCTGCCTTGCCATGGACCATACATTGGTGGTTATTTTATTTTGAGCTCGACGTTTTGTAATAACCCTGCATGACATTCTGTCTAAATTTGCAGTGTTGAATCTCATGAACACATTAAATAAATTACTATATCATGAAATACAAATAAAACAAATATATGAAATTTTGCAATATTAAAACCGATATAGCATGTATGAATGCTTTTATACCCTTTTGATCATGGAGATAAAACCAGCCTTACCCTTACTGGAGAAGTAGTGAGATGTGGGTTTGTAACAAGGATGACTTGTTTGTAGTGAGATGGGGGTTTGTAATAAGGATTTCAAGGTTTTTAGGGTTCTTGAAAGAATTTGATATTTTGACAGGGTTGTGGCAAATATTTTTTTTCCGTTTGTCGTGTCCCGTTTGTGTGAAAAAAGTGAGATTATATAATGGAAATTAGAGAAAAGATATGGGCTTTGAATGTGTAATTGGGCCACTAATAACCACAAGCAATAGTGCAGATTTTTATTCACTTGAGTCCGTCACGTTCTAGTCTAAATAGCAGGGGCTTAAGTACAATTTTAGAAGTTGAAATTTGAAATCAAAATGTAGCGTACATCGAGAACTAACTCCTGTCTAAAAATGGGCTCAATCAGATAAACGGTGAATTAGTTATGAATTTTTGAAGTTTCGCCTCAGACATACTTATTTTGGACTCCAGTGACAACTCTGACACGTTCTTCAATAAAAAACTGGTATTGATCGGAGCATAAATCAGTCCTGACTTTAGAAGAATAGTTGTATATCTCTGAGTCAGTGACCTTGTGTAAAAATATGGACCCAATCCGATAAAAATTAACCGAGTTATGAATTTTCGAAGTTTTGACCCAGATGAAATAATATTCAACATTCAGGATTTTCGGCGCGTCACGCGCACTATGGGCAAAAAACGAAGGCCTTTTGGATACTGTTCTGTTGTACCCCAAAATTTTCCCTCTCATTTTATCAAGATTTCCCCTCACAAGACTCTTTGGACTCCAGACAGAATTAAGGTTTGCTCTGCTCAAGACATCTCCTTGCACTGTTGACCTGAAATTAGGTTTTGAGTTTGCACAAGTATTTTTGGACTTCCAATGCTCAAAGTGACTTTAATACTTCATGTTGGACTTATAAGATTGCCCCTACCAAGTTTCAAGCCTTGAATCAAATTTTTTGCCCAGTCAATTGGACAGTTGACCTAAAAATCAGTTGTATTAGGGAAAAAGTCAACTGTGGCCAATTTACAGTCAAATATCATAATTTTTTATCCACATCAACATTATAGGCTCATATGAACCATTTGATCAAGTTTGGACCATAACTCTTCAAGAAATTTGATCAGATCATCAAAAGGGCAAAATGGTCAAAATTAGGGTTTTGACTGTAGAAGGGAAATTTCTGATTTTTAACCTAGCCAATGGCAAATTGGGTTCAAGCATGGTTTCAAGGACTCAATGGAATCATCTTTACCTAATCACAAGGTTCAAAATATCTCAAAAGCACTGGATTGACAGATGAATTTTACAGTCAACTGATCAAAAATCAATTGTACATTGAAAAGTCAAACTTTGACTTTTTGTTGAAAATCAAGTGCCAAGGGTCATTTTTCATCAAGATGTGTCAAAACGTGAAACTTGTTCATCAAGAAACTTAATTTTGCAAATTAGGGTTTAAAATTGAAAAATTTCATTACTTGGATTTTTTCTAAGTTATGAAATTTTCTTATTTTTTCCCAACTTTGCCCAACATTTTCACCATGATGCAATTGGATTCAAACAAAACTTCCAACATGAAAGTTGTATTCCTCCACAAAATATACAAATTTGATTCACAAAGTTTTCCCAAAAGATGCTTGGATCTCAAGTTATGATTTTTGGAATAAGGGTCCAAAAACTTTCTAACTTAGTGAAATTTTGCCCTAGTTTAGGCAGGATTTTGACCTATCTTCATGGCCATTTTTCACCTAGTTCCCATTGAAATTTCAAAATGCATTTCAAATATGGATTGTAGATCATGTTACAAGCTTTACAAAATGTCCAAGAGCTCTCCAAAATCATTTATGGTTATGGAGAATCGAAGGTTTGAATTTGGAAAAATATCACTTTCATCCATGGCATTTTTCACTATGCTACAAGTTGCAATTTCTATCCAGCTTTGATTGTACTTGCTTACAGGTATCTAAACCCTTCCACACTCAAAAATTAAATGCAAACTCAATGGTTTAAGGCATTATTCTGATCAATGGAAGATTACACATTGAATTAATCTAAAAATAGCAAAAAGGTAGCATTGCCACTTTGGTAAAGTTGGCTTTATGTCAATTTGTATCTCTTGAGCATTGCACCAAGCTTTCTGCAGCATACCAACACCAAAAACTCAGGGCAAAGTACAACAACTTTGTGCAGATAGGAAGGAGGCCTGTACAGGCTCTTTGCTTGATCACTTCACACTTTTCTTCTAAACCAAGAAATGTGCAAAAGTCTACACAACACTTCCATCTGATAAAACCAACTCTTGTAACCATTCCAAACAACTTTTGCGTATCACATTGAGCCAGAAACACGAGTTATCCAGTCCTCAAATACCCTTGAACATCAAAACACCAAAAACTTGCAAAACAGGGCAGCTTCTGCAGTTGCACCTCTATCTCACAAACCACTCGTGCGTTTTGTCCCAAACCTCTTCCAACACACTCCATACAACCCATCTAAGCTCTCCCAACCATTGGCCAGTGACTGTAACTCCATTTACAAGCTTCACCATTTTTAAATTCTGCTTGTGCAGGTTGACTTCTACAAGCTTATTCAAGCAAACTCAAAGCAAACTAAGCATTGGGGAAGGTCAAAGGAAGTTCAAGCAAGCTCCCAAACATCTCAGGCCTCATTGAAAACCTCCACATTTCCATACTCGAGTTCAACTGAAGCTGGTATTTTCCAAATTTCTATCTCTCTATTTAGGAATCATTAGGCTTAGGTTTGTGAATAAAAAATGTAGTACTCATTGCCCTTAAGCTGTACATATGCATAGATTTCATTTAAGTTAACTGTGTTGAGAGAATTTGATTGATGAACTTTCTGAAAAAGTTAGGTTAGAAATTAGGGCCAGAGAAATTCTCTCTGGTCTTTGAGAGTTAGATTAAGTTCTTTACATGGTTGAAATCGTGTTGGAAAATGATATAACTTTTGTGTTGTGAGTTTTTGCTTTAGAGCATGTATGTAGGAGTTAGCCATTTGTACAAGAGGCACGCGTTTTTTTGAACAGAGGTTGGAGATGAAGGCCAGCTGGGCTGGGCCTGGCTATTTCTCACTTTTTGCACCCCTGATTTGCTTCTCACACCTCCTTGGCCCATTTAATCTATTTTTGTATATTTTTCATTTCTTTTTTAATTTCTGACTTTATTTTATTTTTCTAAACTTCAAAAATTACCAAAAATATTTTATTTAATTTTGACATTTTATTTTATTTTATTTTATTTTTATTATTTTTTTAGACATAAAAACAATTATTAAATAACATATACATTTATTTTCTTAATAAAAAAAAACTTGTAAATACTACAAAAAATATTATATTTTTATTTTTATTATTTATATACTTAAATAATATTTTTCTGACATATTTTTATTTTTTGACATTTGTATATATTTTTATTTTATTGTACATAAATAAATAATACATAATATATATATACTTTCTTAAAACAAATTAGGGTTTCCACCCTTAATAAAAATAATATTTTTCTTATTTTTGATACATTATATATTTTATTTTTACATACATAAAAATAATACAAAAAACATTTTTTGCATATTTATAATATATTGCATATTTATTTAATTGTCCATTAGACATTTGCTTATTTATTATTTGAACAAAGAATTCAATTTGGTTGTAATAATCTTAGGGTTTTAATATCTTGCAAATAATCCCCTATTCAAAATTGTATCCCCCTCTCCACATCAATGTTGTAATAGCTTAGATTACTTTTACGCATTTATTGCTTTCAAATATGCCAAGATAAAGATTAGGGTTTGTATGCAATATTCAAAATCAAAACAAATAGCTAAACCTAATACAAGACATAAAAGCATGTAAATTGACAACACAATGCACACATGCACCCCTAGGGTTTCATCCACTTGTTGCCTTCAAAATGGTCATGGTATGCATGTTGAGTATCTTGGCAAAACAAAAACAAAACAAAAGATCATAGTCCCTCGATGACGCTACCTTGGTTTCCTATACAAAATGATCTAGTCCCTCAAACGAAAACTTGCTAAGATACTTAGCACAATTGCTATCATGGTCAATACGATGACCCGCACCTGTCCCGTTTAACATCCAAATACAAGGTTGTTTACCAAATACAATGGTAAAACAATAATGTAAAAGTGTTAAAAATGTGTAGGAAAGATCTTTGAGTAGATAGGGTAGATGCTCTTAGTTACTTGAACAGAACTTGCAAACATCCTTTCTATTTTCAAAAAAACACATCACAACATAATTTCAAAACATTTCCCAAAACAAACTTTCAAACCTTGAAACTTTCAAACATTGAAACATCTTTTCAAAAGACAAACACCTTTGTATACATTCAAACAAGAATAATTACAAAGGTTGCCACAATAAAGACCTCTTTTCAAAACATTTTCAAAACCACACACAAAGCACCATTTCAAACAATTGAAAAACAAAAGCAAGTGATCTAAACAAGTAACTAAGAGCCCATGGAAAACCATGGATGAAGAGGGTGCTAGCACCTTCCCTTTTCATAATCTACCCCCCGAACCCAAGAAAACATCTCAAAGGTCTTTCCTGTGCTTTTTGACCTTTCCTTTGGATAAATAAAAAGTCGGTGGCGACTCTTGCTAAACCGAAACAAGTGCGAACACAAACGCAAAACCTCAAGTCAGTTCTCCCACCGTATCACAGAACTGGCGACTCTGCTGGGGATATTGGATATAAAAGTGGGGTTACCTTAGGGTTTATATCACCTTTACATGCTTACCTTGTTTGCTTTGATAGCTTTACATTTGGTTCTATTGTTTGGGTTTGAAATCCTCTACCCGGATTTGGGAAACATTCATAGGTAAATAGCAATACATTGTGGAAACTGTGCGGGGTACACCGACATGGTTGAAGCAATAGCTATATTAGTCCGACATATTTGTAGGTACCGGTAACCTTTGGGTCAATCAAAGAGAATACGGGGCCGCTGAGTGATGTCATGAAGCACTAATGGACTTTTAGAACCTTTACTTGACAATCTTGGCCTTATTAAGGGTAGTGAGATAACCGGCTTTGGTGCAGTCCGAAGTTGGTAGATACTCGATACTACACTCATTGAGGGTTGTTTTCTTGGAATATTTTGGTCGCCAGTGAAGTGGCTAAACTGAAACAATGAACACAGAAAATAATCCAGTGATATTGAGCTCCTTAGAACCCGGTTACTATTTATAGGACAGGTTGAGCCAACTAAACTTCAAGAGGGTACTTACCTATGAAATCCCATGCAAGCCTGAAACTAGGATCTTGAGTGATTTGCTTGTACATATACTTGTGCATACATCATGAACATCATAAAGCATCATATGCATCCACTAACCATTTCAAGGGTTTGGATCTTCATCTTTGTTCCTGTTTTGTAGGTTATGGAATCACTTCGCAGGAAAATAATCCAGGTCAACCTTGTGAGAATTCCTCCTCTACTCAAGGAGCTTGCTTCCAAGATTCCAGAGAATTCTCCCTTCACTGAAAGACATGGTAGACTTCTCAACTTGGTCAACTCCATCATTGAAGAAGACACGGTGAAAGTTCTCTTCCAGTTCTTTGACCCCCTACACCACTGCTTCACATTTCCTGATTACCAACTAGTGCCTACTTTGGAGGAATTTTCTCAACTCCTGAGGATTCCTATTCTCCATCAACTACCCTACAATGGTACGGAAAGAGAGCCAAATCCTGAAGATGTTGCTCAAGCCTTACACTTGTAACCATCTGATATCAAAGGTCATTGGGAAACCAGAAGTGGTGTCAAGGGTTTCTTGGCAAAGTTTCTGTTTGAGAAGGCACAAGACTGTTGAAATTCTCTAGATATGCAAGCTTTTGAGGAGATTGTAGCACTTCTCATATATGGGTTGGTCTTGTTCCCAAACCCAGATCAGCTTATAGATGTGAATGCTGTCAAGATTTTCATATCTCGAAATCCTATGCCTACATTGCTTGGGGACATCCTCCACTCATTTTACACACGAACAATGAGGAAAATAAGTGTTCTCATATGTTGTACTCCTCTTATAGCAAGGTTGTTTATTTCTCACCTTCCCTAGTCAGTCTTGAAGAATGAGCAAGGCTTGAGGTGGTCACAACAGTTGATGACTCTTACACATTCTGATGTTCATTGGTGTTCTCGGTCCAGAGAAAATGTCATCATCATTGATCGTTATGGGGAATTCCCTAATGTCCCATTACTTGGCATTAGGGGAGGCATTACCTACAACCCCTGCCTGACTCTGAGACAATTTGGGTATGCCCGAAGGGATGGCCCTCATGACATGCTGATTCCAGACTTGGTTTTTGACTTCGACAACGACGCTCAAGGACTTCGACAAAGGTTTATCCGAGCTTGGAGGATGACCAACAAGGTAGACAGTAAGACACTGGGACACAAGAATTCCATCCCCCTTGAGCCTTACCTCAAGTGGGTACGAACTCGCGCCCAGAGTCTTATGATGCCTTACCCCTACATTCTCCCTGTAATCAAAGAGCATGTTATGGAAGGAGAGGTTCCATACACCCTCCTACATCCTGACATGCCAACATCACTTGAAGATTTACAAAGGAGTTGGATACAACTCAAGGGAGAACGCAATACTTTTGAATCCCAATTCTACGCCAGTGAAAAGAAGGTTTTGGAACTAACTCGTCAACTCCATGAAGAGCAGACTCTCAACACCTACATCGCACCGAAGAGGATGCACAACGTCTTTTTACCTTAGAATTTTGTATTATTTTGCCCATGGGGCATTTATGTACTGACCAATTCTATCTTATTTATATGACGTGTGTTCTTTTTATTTACAACAAATTTGAATTTCTGAATCCTTGAATGCATTACATGAATACATTTCATTAACCATATGCATAAATAGGTCTTCACACCAGGTTTCTTTATCTCTCTGCTGTTTATTTCAGCAAGATGGATATAGAGCAGACGGTCAAAGACCTACAAGCGCAAAATTCACAGTTCCAACAACTATTCATGACCTTGGCAAAGGGTCAGGAGGATCTTAAAGCACTGCTGGAAAAGGAAAAGGAAAAAAAGAAAAAGAAAAGAGCTGGTGTGGCTACTATGGGAAGAAGATTTGAGAACCAAGCTAGAAGGGTCCTGGATTTCCCCTTAACATCTGATGAAGGGGTAGGAAAGGGAAAGGGAGCTGCAGTGCCCTCCGAGTCTGAGGAAGAAGAAGAAGAAGAAGAGGATGAAGACTACTCTGAGCAGCAGTACCCTCCTACAGACAACAAGTACAAGAATCTAGAAGAGCGTCTGGCAGCTATGGAGGTACAAAGAGTGCCTGGGCTGGATTTCGAGGAGCTAGGGTTGGTGGATGGGATTGTGATTCCCCATAAATTCAAGGTGCCTACATTTTCTAAATACAATGGTTTGTCTTGTCCAAAGATGCATTTGCGGTCTTACGTCAGAAAGATCCAACCACATTCTTCTGATAAAGATCTGTGGGTTCATTTCTTCCAGGATAGTCTTTCGGGGACACAGTTGGATTGGTTTTACCAGCTAGAGAGGTATGACGTGCACAATTGGGAGGATTTGGCGGCTGCCTTCTACAGACAATATCAATATAATACGGATTTAGCACCAACTCGTACTTAATTATAGAGTATGGGCATGGTCTCCAATGAAGGCTTTAAGGAGTATGCCCAGAAATGGAGGGACTTGGCTGGAAGGGTGCAGCCACCATTGTCTGAGAGAGAGCATGTGGATATGTTTTGGGGACCCTGTCAGGTCCATTCTTTAATCACTTGATTGAGAGTTCGTCTGCGGGGTTAACCGAGTTAATTCCGACTGGTGAACTAGTTGAAGCCGGAATCAAGAGCGGGAAAATTCAAAAGGATACATCTGCTTCCGCTGCCATCAAGAAAACCTTCCTGGCAAAGAAAGAGGTATCAGCTGTCTATTCTCAAAGAGGTCGAGGAAGAGTTGAGCGTCGGCCAGCGGTGGGGGTTGTAATGATTCAGAAGACTGTAGCTGATCAACCTAGAAGCAATCAACCCAGAACCAACCAACAAAGAGCGGAAAGGCCTGCTAGGCAGTTCACCAAAATAAACATGACGCCTGCTCAAGTTCTCCCCCATCTCTTGAAGTTAAACCTTACAACCTTGAGAGAGGCACCGCAAAATCCGAATACAACTTCTCCTTTTTACCATGCCAACGCCAAGTGTGCCTATCATTCAGATAGCATGGGGCACGACACCAACAATTGTTGGGCCCTCAAGAATAAGATTCAGGATTTAATAGACGCTAAGGAAGTGGAATTTGACGCCCCCGAGAAGCTGAATGTGATCTCCGCTCCAATGCCAAAGCACGGCCACAATGGCCATGCTATTGAAAAGGATCTTTATGTCACTACTGTTGATGACTTAATGACTCCATTACCAATAATCAAGATGAATCTGTTGAAAGCCTGGATTTTCCCGAGCTGTGAAAAAGATTGTTACCTTTGTTCGTCCTTACAATCCGACTGTCCGTTGTTGAAGTTAGACATCCAACGCCTAATGGATAATCAAGAAATCCTCTTTGAGAAAACTCCTATTATACCGTCTCCTGTCAAAGATGTTGCTATAATTACCATTTCCACCAGTCTTTCCAAGGTCTCCAAAAGACCTGTTAAGATTACATCCGATCCAAAGATTGTACCTCTGAAGATAACTATGCCGGGGCCTATCCCATACAAGTCCAACAAATCAATACCGTGGAATTATGGAGGAGAGATCTCCTATCACGGTGTTAAACAGATTGAATCAGTTGAAGAAAGTTCCGAAAGTTCCGATGAAGAGACTCCTGACATAGGAAATATTTTTGGGACGAGTAAAATCACCCGCAACAGAAGAATTTTCTCTCCGGAGATTGCTCCTCCAAGGGCATTCTTCGGACCCTCAAATGCTCCTAAGGTTACTCATGTGCCGGTCAACATATCTGTGCGAACTCCAGTGATTGAAGAAATTGTTACTCCCGTAGTTGTACCTTCTACTGTTGCTGCTGATAAAGGTAAGGGGGTCCAAGAAGCGCCCGTCAGGACGAGGGCTCAGCTTTTGGTCATCCCCGAGACCACTCAAAAGGAAATGGAGGAGATTTTAAAAATAATTAAGAAAAGTGACTATAATGTCGTAGAACAACTGGGGCAAACCCCTTCAAAAATCTCAATGCTGGCCCTGTTGCTCTGTTCCGAAGCCCATGCCAAAGCTTTGATCAAATTCTTGAAGACGGCCCACGTGCCTCAGGAAACCTCCGCGGATCAGTTCCAGGAGTGTGTAGCTAGCCTAACAGCCGACAACGGTCTTGGCTTCTCCGATGCTGATTTAACATCTAAGGGGATAAAGCATAATGACGCGCTGCATGTCTCGGTGGAATGCAGAGGGACTACTCTAGCTCACGTTCTGGTTGATACCGGGTCGTCTTTAAATGTCTTGCCAAAGAAAGCATTGGACAGATTGGACTATGAAGGTTTGACCCTGAAGCCCAGAAACATCATTGTTAGAGCCTTTGATGGTTCTAAACGGATGGTCCACGGGGAGGTGGACATCCCGATTAAAGTGGGTACTAAAACCTTCAATTCCACATTCTATGTCATGGACATCCGTCCCTCCTACTCTTGCTTGTTGGGAAGACCCTGGATTCATCATGCTGGAGCCGTTACATCTACTCTACATCAGAAGCTTAAGTACCCTGTCCAGGGGAAAATTGTGACAGTTCGCGGTGAAGAGGAATACATGATAAGCCTTCTTAATTCTTTCCGCTATGTGGAATTGGATGGTGAATTCATCGAAACCCCCTTTCATCATTTTGAGGAGGTAGCTCAGGAAATTGAAACAGTGTCTTCTATACCCTTCATTACCAAACCTGTGTCCCGGATGTCATCCCTTAAAGATGCGAAGGCTGTGATTGAGGAAGGAGGAAGCACAATATGGGGTCAGCTGCCATATTTTCCTTACAAGATAGATAAATTCGGCTTGGGTTTCACTGCTTATGCTCAAAAGGCTGTGTGCCGCTCCCGGGCTGGAGGGCCACCATTGAAGATCACCCATCATGGAGTTCATGCTTTGGAGGATGGTGAAGATGAGAGCCACTTTGAAGATTGGATTTTCCCGACCGTTGAAGGAGGACTATGCAATTGTGAGGCAAAGGATTTTGTTCCCATTACTTTCATCAATCAGTAATTTATCTTTTGAGCATTTTCTGTTGGTTTGTAATAATTTCTAAATAATTCGTACACTTTTAACCTTGTGCCTTGCCCGAGGTACATAGGTCCATTTGTAAGGGTTTGATTCTCCATCTTCATATGCCATTTTAATGAATCATGGACGTTTTCATATATAAACTTTTGTGTTCATTGTCTTTCTTTTTACATTTTATTTGTTTAAAGGTGGCTATCCCTTACACACACCCACACTCACAAAATGCAGGTACCCATCCACCCTGGATTCCATGGGTAACAATTCTGCTATGGCCTTCAGTGACTCTGAAGATCTGGTCAATCATGCCGAATACGAAGGTGATGAAGACTGTGAAGTGCCTGGAGAGTTGGCTAGACTGCTGCAATAGGAAGAAAGGTCTATTCTACCTCACGAGGAGTTGTTAGAGACTATCAACTTGGGAACAGAGGTAGACATAAAAGAAGTTAAAGTGGGTGCCAACCTAGAGCCAAATGTCAAGGAGCGCTTAGTTCAGATGTTGAATGAATATGTTGAGATCTTCGCCTGGTCCTACGAAGACATGCCGTGACTAGATACAGATATTGTGGTTCACCGTCTCCCTACAAGAGAAGACTGCCTACCAATTAAACAAAAAGTTCGTCGCATGAGGCCCGACATGTCTGAAAAGATCAAAGCTGAAGTGATGAAGCAGTTCAATGCTGGCTTCCTTGCTGTTACTTCCTATCCATAATAGGTTGCTAACATTGTTCCCGTGCCTAAGAAGGACGACAAAGTCAGAATGTGCATGGATTACAGAGACTTAAATAGGGCTATCCCTAAAGATGACTTTCCACTACCGCACATCGACATCTTGGTTGACAATACAGCCCAGCATAAGGTATTTTCTTTCATGGATGGATTTTAAGGGTACAACAAGATCAAAATGGCCCCTGAAGACATAGATAAAACTACTTTTGTTACACAATGGGGTACGTTCTGTTATAAAGTGATGCCATTCGAACTGAAAAATGTCGGGGCAACCTATCAGCACACCATGGTAGCTTTGTTTCATGACATGATACATCATGAGATTAAAGTCTACGTAGACGACATGATAGCCCGCTCACAAACAGAAGAAGAACACCTCGACCATCTGCAAAAGCTGTTGGTCAGATTGAAAGAGTACAAGCTAACACTGAACCCTAACAAGTGCACTTTCGGAGTCAGGTCCGGTAAACTTTTGGGATTCATCGTCAGTAACAAAGGCATCGAGGTTAATCCTGCCGAAGTCAAAGCTATACAAGAAATTCCTGCCCCTCGCACTGAAAAGGAGGTCAGAGGTTTCTTGGGACGCCTAAACTACATTGCAAGGTTCATTTCTCACCTAACATCTACATGTGAACCAATCTTCAAGTTGTTGAAGAAAGATCAGGCGGTTAAATGGAATGATGACTGTCAAGTTGCTTTCGATAAAATCAAGGAGTATTTACTAGAACCTCTTATCTTGATGCCACCCGTCGAAGGAAGGCCGTTAATCATGTATCTGACCGTCTTGGAGAATTCAATGGGGTGCGTACTGGGCCAACATGACGAGTCTGGCCGAAAAGAGAATGCCATTTATTACCTTAGCAAAAAGTTTACCGACTGTGAGACTCGCTACTCACTGCTCGAGAAAACTTGATGCGCTTTGGTATGGGCTGCTCGCCGGCTAAGGCAGTATATGTTGACACATACCACTTTACTGATCTCTAAGATGGATTCGATCAAGTACATCTTCAAGAAGCCTGCTCTATCCGGAAGAATCGCTAGATGGCAGATGATCCTCACCGAATATGATATCCAGTACACGACTCAAAAAGCTATAAAGGGGAGTGTGCTAGCTGACCATCTAGTTCATCAAGCTGTCGAAGATTACCAATCCATGAGGTTCTACTTCCCCGACGAGGATATCATGACTTTGAGCAACATTGAAGAAAACAGACCGTACGACGGACCTGAACAAGGATCCCGATGGACTCTGTACTTTGATGGTGCCTCCAACGCACTTGGGAACAATATCGGTGTTGTAATTATATCTCTTGAAGGTTGCCATACACCTTTCACAGCCAGACTCTGCTTCAGCTGTACCAACAACATGGCCGAGTATGAAGCTTGTATCTTTGGTCTCAAGGCTGCTATTGACTTGGGAATCAAATCATTGATTGTATTTGGGGACTCAGCTTTGGTTATCAGTCAAATCAAAGGAGAGTCGGACACTAAACATCCTAATCTCATCCCATACAAAGAACATGTCTTGACATTGTTACCACATTTCGAGCAGATCACCTTCGAGCACTTCCCGCGAGAAGAGAATCAACTAGCAGATGCGCTAGCTACAATTTCCTCCATGTTTAAACTTAATTGGGATAATGAGGCTCCCCAAATCTCCGTTGAACGGATGGACGAACCTGCACATTGTCACGAGATTAATACCGAAGAAGTAGTGGACCGACCTTGGTTTCGTGACGTCAAAAGGTATCTCAAAGCACAAGAATACCCTGAAGGAGCTTCAGTCAATGATAAAAAGTTCTTAAGGAGGTTCACAGCTAAGTTATTCCTAAGCAATGGTATCCTATACAAGCGCAATCATGATTGCATTCTGCTCCGTTGTTTGGACAAGGTTGAAGCTGAGCAGATTATGGCTGAACTGCACAATGGTATATTTGGCACCCACTCGAGCGGTCATACGATGGCTAAGAAGATTCTACGGGCAGGCTACTACTGGTCTACCATGAAAGCTGATTGTCATCAACATTCCCGTACTTGTCACAAATGCCAAATCTATGCTGACAAGGTACATATTCCTCCAGTTCCTCTCAATATCCTAACAGCTCCTTGGCCATTCGCAATGTGGGGAATCGACATGATTGGAGAGATCAAGCCTACAGCATCCAATGGACACCGCTTCATCTTGGTTACCATTGATTACTTTACCAAGTGGGTTGAAGCAGCTTCCTTCACCTCCGTTATAAAGAATGTGGTTTCCCGCTTCATCAAGCAGAACCTCATTTGCCGGTATGGTATCCCTGACAGGATCATCACTGACAACAGTATAAATTTGAACAATACTATGATCACCGCTCTGTGCGAGCAGTTCAAGATTCAACATCTCAATTCATCTCCCTATCGGCCTAAAATGAACGGTGCTGTCGAAGCTGCAAACAAAAATATTAAGAAGATCATTCAAAAGATGACAGTCACCTACAAAGACTGGCATGAGATGTTACTGTTTTCTCTACACAGGTACCGTACCACGACACGAACATCAACTGGGGCAACACCTTATTCTTTGGTATATGGCATGGGGGATGTCTTACCCATCGAGGTTCATATTCCCTCCTTGATAATCATGAAAGATGCTAGTTTGAGTGAAGACGATTGGATTCATACCCGACTTGATCAACTTACCTTGATTGACGAAAAGCGACTTACTGCTGTTTGCCATGGTCAGACGTATCAGAAACGTATGATCAAGGCCTTCAACAAAAAAGTCAGGCGCCAGGAATATCAAGTCTGGGACCTTGTAATCAAGTGGATCATCTTGCCGCAAAGTGATCCCAGGGGCAAATGGACTCCTACTTACGAAGGACCATTTGTGATCAAAAACATCTTTTCTGGTGGGGCAATGATCCTGACCACCATGGACGACGATGACCTGCTGCACCATGCGAACACAAACATAGTTAAAAGATACTACGCATAAACGACCCGACAAGTTGAAAACCCGAAAGGGCGACTTGGGCAAAAATTGGCATCCCGGTGAATCAAAAACCCGAAAGTGCGGTTCAGGCAAAAATTAGGGATAAACGAAAAATCTGTGCACCCGGAAAGTTGAAAACCCGAAAGGGAGACTTGGGCAAAAAAGGGTTTCCCGGTGGATCAAAAACCCGAAAGGGCGGTCCAGGTAAAAGTTAGGGAATTAAAGCGTATGACTATGTCTCGTCGGAACACTTTAAGGACAATCTCTTCACAAACAAGCTCCGTGCTTCTGATCAACTCAATCATCGTTGGACAAAGCAACGAATGGACAAGATGTCCAGAGTTATGAAGGTTATAGCAGAATGGGAACCCCATGGAATTTTTACACATATCCACCTTTCTTTGTATAAATTTTTCTCATTTTTTATGACAATATTCTCTTACTAGGATGTCTGTCTCCTTTGTACAAAATACTTACACAAAGTTAATACAAAGATACTTCAAAGTGCAGAAAATTATTTGCCTTTTCTTTCTTTTTTACACTTGTGTTTTATTTGAAAACGTCCAATGATTTATTAAATAAGCATATGCATTTGAATATAATCACTGTTTACAAATAAAACAAATTGTGAAAGAATAATCGCTGATAGGTTGAAAGAATAGGAAAACGTCTTTAGGCTATTCCAAGTGAAATCCCCTGCAGTACATCATCGAGGTCCCCAGCGGAGCCAAAAACTTTGAACTGCAGACCCTCAGCAAAGATGAAACTTTCTTCCCCAACTAAGTCCAAAACTTCAACCCTTAAACCCCAGTGGAAGACCATCCAGTTTCCTCCAATTCCCCAGAGAGGGTCTTAAAACCCGAAAATTCCCCTGCAAGTTATCTTAGAACCTGACAGCTAACTAGACAACAGCTTCGGATAATTCCTCAATAAATTGGCATACGACCCAAGCTCTTGAAGACTCTCCAACAAAATAAACTTTCTCCCCATAGAGTTATTTCCCAACAGATTGAAGATTCTCAATCCCCAGCCACAGTCATCAAGTTTCTCGGGACTCCCCAAGAAGGTTTCTCAAGCAGCACTCGACATTATTCTTACAACGGAATGTCTATCATGTTCCAACTTCAAAGGACTTGAAGGATCCTATATCCCCAGGAAAGTCGTGAAGGATTCTCACATTCCCACAGAAGTTGTCAAAGTTTTGATAATCCCCGCGAGTTTCCAAGGATTTTCTATCCACAGCATCAGTCAAGGATTTATCTTCCCCGACAGCAGTCAAAGATTTTATTATCTCTAGTTATCAAGGATTTATTTTCATCAGCAAGACAACTAATCAGCTTACATGCACAAACATTACATTCATAAATCATGAACATTGATAAAACACATATATCATACATTTCATGCAACATAACTTTGTGTTTCAGCTAATATTTTACCCTTTTCAGGATGGGATTAGCAGCTATCTTTAACAAATATTCAAAGCTCAAATACATCTTAGAGATGCCCCAGATACAGATTCTATTCTATTTCTTATTCAAATCAATGCTCAGATTCCTATTCCAGTTTAAAATTATGAAGCCCGGATTCGACCGGATAATATCTTGATCATACTGAAGCCCGGAGATCGACCGGAAAATAGTTGAATCCCCAGCGAGTTTTTGTGAAGCCTGGATTTTGACCAGATAGCAATACAAGACTGTAAAGCCTAGATTTTGACCAGATAACAGTAAGGTACACTGTAAAGCTTGGATTTTGACCAAATAGCAGTTTACTCGGCCAATTGCTTTGAAGCCCAGATTCAACTGGATATTAGTAGGCCCCAAAATCAAAGGGAAGCCCGGAGGCGACCAGATAACCATTTGATTTCCTTCTGAAGCCTGGATGTTGACCAGATAGGAAGTAAGGAATCGTGAAGCCTAGATTTTGACCAGATAGCAATACAAGATTGTGAAGCCTGGATTTTGACCAGATAGCAGTGAGGTGCACTGTGAAGCTTGGATTTTGACTAAATAGCAGTTTACTTGGCTAATTACTAAGAAGTTTGGAGTTGACCAGATATTAGTATGCCTTAAATTCAAGTTGAAGCCCGGAGGCGACCGGATAACAGCTTAATTCCTTCTAAAGCCTGGAGCACGACCATATAAGAATTGAGAAATTGCGAAGCCTGGAGAACGACCAGATAACAAGTCTAATCTCATCCCCCCAGTAAGTCACTGAAGAGCCTGGAGCACGACCAGATGGCAGTGCATTTTCACCTCTTCAAACCAAGAGATGATTCCCCAGTAGAATAACGGGCGACTGAAGCTCCTAAAATTCTATTTCTACTATGACAGAGACCAACATTCCCCGACATGATCCTCCTCAACAACAGGTATACGAGTTCTCGCAAAGGAATCTATTATGCGATTGACATTTATTGGATGGCATCTTTAAGCCCATCTCCAGCAAGATTCTATCATCACCAAATGGCATCTTTAAGCCCATTCCTTTAACCATGTCTTGACGAGTGCAAATTTACGGGCACTCTAGTGTCCAATCCTCTTTTAACTTCGAGTCACAAAAGGAAAACTCGCCAATCTAACTCTTTAGGCTCAAGAAGATTGAACAGGGGCAGATGTTGTACCCCAAAATTTTCTCTCTCATTTTATCAAGATTTCCCCTCACAAGACTCTTTGGACTCCAGACAGAATTAGGGTTTGCTCTGCTCAAGACATCTCCTTGCACTGTTGACCTGGAATTAGGGTTTGAGTTTTCACAGGGAATTTTGGATCATCAATGCTCCATGTGACTTTCATACACCATATTAGACCCCTAAGATTGCTCATACCAAGTTTCAAGCCTTGAATCACATTTTTGCCCAGTCAATTTGACAGTTGACCTAAAAATTAGTTGTGTTGGGGAAAAAGTCAACCATGGCCAATTTACAGTCAAACTTCATAATTTTTTATCCACAAAAATATTATAGGCTCCTATTTACCATTTGATCAAGTTTGGACCACAACTCCTCAAGAAATTTGATCAGATCATCAAAAGGGCAAAATGGTCAAAATTAGGGTTTTGACTGAGAAAGGGCAATTTCTGATTTTTGACCTAGCCAATGACCAATTGGGTTCAAGAATGATTTCAAGGACTCGATAGCATCAACTTGACCTAATCACATAGTTCAAAAGATCTCAAATGCATAGGATTGACAGATGAATTTTGCAGTCAACTGATCAAAAATCAATTGTACACTGAAAAGTCAAACTTTGACTTTTTGGTCAAAATCAAGTGCCAAGGGTCATAATTCATCAAGATATGTCAAAATGTTAAACTTGTTGACCAAGAAACCTAATTTTGAAAATTAGGGTTTTAATTTGAAATTTTTCATAACTTAGAATTTTTTTAAGTTATGGAAATTTCTTATTTTTTCCCAACTTTCCACAACTTTTTCACCATGATGCAATTGGATTCAAAGAAAACTTCAAACATGAAAGTTGTAGTCCTCCATGAAATCTGAAACTTTGATTCAAAAAGTTTTCCCAAAGGATTCTTGGATCTCAAGTTATGATTTTGTGAAAAGGGCTCCATAAACTTTTTAACTTAGTGAAATTTTGCCCTAGTTTAGGCAGATTTTTGACCTAACTTCATGGCAATTTTTCACCTAGTTCCAAGAGGTATCTCAAAATGCATTTCAAAGATGGATTAAATAGAATGTTACAAGCTTTCCAAAATGTCCAAGAACTCTCCAAGATCATTTATGGTTAGGGAGAATCGAAGAAATGAAAATGGCAATTTATCACTTTTGTGCAAGGCATTTTCACAATGTTACAAGTTGCAAATCAGTTCCAAACATGCTTGTACTTGGTATTACAGGTCCTAATCCTTTATACACTCTATAATTGAATTCTAACACATTGGATATTGGCTTTATTCTGATCTTTGAAGCATTACACATTGAATTAATCCAAAAATGGCATAAAGTGCATAATACCATTTTGATAAAGCTTGCTTTTTGCAACTTTGCAAATCTTGAGCCATGGACCTAATATTTTGTTGCAAGCAAGATCCACAAACATCAGAAAAAGTTTACCAACTCTATGCAGTCCATGAGCTAGCAAGTACAAGCTTTGGTATTGTCACCTCAAACTTTTCTTCAAAAGCAAGAAACTTGCAAAAGTCAATAGAACTCATCCAATTGATAAAGGCAAGCCTTGGATTCATTTCAAACAACCTCAGAACTTTGTAACAAGCCTAAGCAAGAATTGCTAACATCTCAAACACTCCAAAACACAAAAACCACATTTCTGCCCAAAACAGGGCAACTTCTGCAAATCTCAAGCCAAATCAATATTGGCTCGTGCGTTTCTTGATTCAACCCTTGAAACACCTTCCATACATCACACCTAAACTGTCCAGGCCCTTGTCTTGCAACTATGTGCCCTATTTCAAGCTTCACCATTTTCATTTTGAAGGTTTGCAGATTGACTCGTGCAGCAAGATTCAAGCATCTACAAGGCAAGCTGAGCATTGGAGAAGCTTGAGGGAACTTCAGGCCTCACTCAAAGTTCCCACATTGCCATATCCAAACTCAACTGAACAAGGTATTTTTCAAGTTTCTATCTCTCTATTTAGGCATCCTTAGGTCACGATTTGTGAAGCAAAAATGTAGTCCTTAACTTGATTAAGTTGTACATATGCATAGTTTCCATTTATATTAACTGAGCTAAGAGTATTTGATTGTTGAAGTTCATGAAAAAACTAGGTCAGAAATTAGGGCCATTAAAATTCTCTCTGTCCTTTGAGAGTTAGGTCACAAAATGGATATGGTTGGAATCGTGATTAAAAATGCTATAAGTTTCATGTTGTAAGTTTTTGATTTCATGCAAGCATGAGCAAGAACAGGATTTGAAGAAGAACGCGCGCGTTTGGAGAGACAGAGGCCAGGGACGAAGTTGTCTGGGCCTGGCGCGCTTGGACCTTGCATTTTTCACTTTCCACACACCCCTTTTTACTTTTACACCCCCCTGACTTATTATTTTTATATTTTTGTATTTTCTTGCATATTTTATATTTTTGACTTTATTATTTTTTTTCTGAACCTTAAAAAATCCAAAAATATTTTCTTAATTTTTTGCATTTTACTTTATTATTTTTTTATTATTTTTTTGGCATAAAAATAGTTTATTAGGTTTAATTTTCTTAAATAAACTTGTAAATAATAAAAATACTTAAATATTTTTATTTTATTATTTTATACATATTAAATATTTATTTGTCATACATATTTAATTTTTAATATTTATACATAATATTATTATTATTTTTCTTGAACAAAAAAATGAATAAAATAATATAGAAAATATATTTTTCTTTTAAAACAAAATTAGGGGTTTTCACCCTTTCAAAAATAATAATATTATTTTTCCTTATTTTTAGGACTTAGAAAATTCTATTTTTATCACACATAAAACAATTACAAAACATTTTTGCATATTTACATTTTTATTACATATTTAAATATTTGTTTATTTATTTATTGTACAATAAATTCAATTGGGTTGTAATAGTAAATTAGAGTTTTATTTTGTGCAAATATCCCTATTCAAAACTTGTATCCCCCCTCCCATAATATTGTTGTAATAGCTTAGATTTACTTTACGCAATTTATCGCATTATATGCATGTTTAGTAAATTAGGGTTTGTATGATAAGACAAAAATCAAACAATTAGCATGACCTAATCCAAGACAAAAATGCATGAAAAATGACAACACCTTGCACACAAGCAACTCTAGGGTTTCACCCACTTGGTTGCCTAAATAAAATGGCCATGGTATGCATGCTAGGTATTTTGGCAAAACAAAACAAAACAAAAGATCATAGTCCCTTGATGACGCTATCTTGGTTGCCTAAACAAAGATGATCTTAAGTCCCTCAAAACTTGCTAAGATACTTGGCACCATTGCTATCATGGTCATACGATGACCCACGCCCGTCCCGTTTAACATCCAAAGATAGGGTTATCTACCAAAACAATGGTAGGTTAACAATGTCAAAGGAATAAAAATGTACAAGAAAGACTTTTGAGTAGGGTAGATAACTCCTAGTTACTTGATCTCTTTCAAACAATCCTTGCTATTTTCAAAAATACACACACATTTCAAAACAATTTCCAAACAACTTTCAAAATAGTGAAATATTTTTCAAAAGACAAACATCTTTGTATACATTCTTACAAACAAGAATCATTACAAAGATTGCCTAAACGATGGCCTCTTTTCAAAATACTTTCAAAAACACACAAAGCACCATTTCAAACAATTGAAAAAGAAAAGTAAGTGATCTAAAACAAGTAACTAAGAGCCCATGGAAAACCATGGATGAAAAGGGTGCTAGCACCTTCCCTTTTCATAATCTACCCCTCGAACCCAACAAAAATCTCAAAGATCTTTCCTGTGCTTTTTGACCTTTCCTTTTGGATAAAATAAAATTTGGTGGCGACTCTTGCTAACCGCAACATTTGCAAACACAAACACAAAACCTCAAGTCAGTTCTCCCACCGCATCACAGAATTGGCGACTCTGTTGGGGATAATTATAAAAGTGGGGTTACCTTAGGGTTTAGATCACCTTTACATGCTTATCTTGCTTGACTTGTTTGCTTTACACTTTGGTTCTATTGTTTGGGTTTGAATCCTCTACCCGGATTTGGGAAACATTCATAGGTAAATAGCAATACATTATGGAAACTGTGCGGGGTATACCGACATGGTCTAAGTGTTGTACCCCAATTTTTCACCTAAGATCCCATTTTTATTTTTGCATTTTTTTAAAGATAAGTCAAGGTCACGAAATACGGTCGGTTTTAACGTCTCACCTTCGAGCTTTGACTATGCGAAGATTGTCAAGTGTTTTGAACATTTTTAGCCTATGTATCACTAATTTCTAATCCATACAAAGGTGTATGTTCATGTCTTCTTTTGCTTCATATGCAGAGACAGGTCTGAATCAAGAGCATCAGATGTCGCGCCTCAATTAAAGTTTTGAGTCTCCCAAGCCCGAAGTACGGTTGATTGTGGATTCTCGAAGACTGATTCATCAAGGCACAACTGTTGCACCCTTAATTTCGCCCCTAATTTTTTCAGTCGCACATTCATACCATATTTTGTCATTTGGTCACAATCATTAGTAAATATCTCCATTCATCACATTTTGCATCATTAGTCGTATTTAAGTTGACCAGAAAAAGTCAGTTTAAATCAAAGTTTGCATCGTCTTTCAGTTGTAAAATACCCGACATTTCATTTCATTCATTTTTATCTGTTTACTATTTTCTTACATTGCTCCAAATTGTTTATATGTCGATAATAAAATATTTTGGTTTTATAGACAGACTGTTAAAAGCGATTCGACGCTATGCGGGAAAGTAGCGAGAAAATATTTCAAGTTTTCACCTTTTACTGATCATTTTATGAATCTGCGCTTCGCGTAGATTATGACGGTATGCTCGCTTTATTTTTTTCAGTACAGTTCGAAGTCTCGTTTTTAACCGTAAACGTCTGTTTAGCCTGATATTTTTATTATCATTTTATTTCGATTTTTGACTTCTTGAATATTTTTTCTTTAATCTTTGTGACATGTAGTTTATTTTAATGTGTTCACTTCATTTTTTCGGTTGGATTTTTGTCCATTTTTCATCGTTTTTAGTCATTTTCGGGTTTCTATTTTTTAGTCAGAAAAATTCAAAAAAATCATTTTAAATTGCAATACTTTTTTCTCTTTTCAGTTTTTACGTTATTTTTATCATTAAAGTGCTCTTTGGTCATTAAAATTATTTTTTGAACTAGGCTTTATTTTGATTGGTTGATAGAAGTTGTGCAGGATTATGAAAATTAATGGACGGATATGATTGCAAGCTGAAATCATTTTTTTCTTCTTCATCTGACTATTTAAATAGTCTTCATTTTCTTTGTGAAGGACAACAAAAAAAAGGCACCAACAGGAATCCATTTAGTAAATACCATCTCACTTTCTTTCCCTCTAACCTCACTCTCTCTTCCCAATACAGTGATACTCCCTCAATTTCAATCTTTAGCATTATCCCCCTCCCTCTCGCTGTTCATCTTCAACACAAACAACATTATAACCTCCGCAATACCGTCGACTTCAATCTGCCTTCCACTAAATCACCGCCAACACTTTACCTCGAACACCTGATTCATCACCCAATGGAGGAACTATTAAGCTTTCGTCCAAAGCCAGACGAAAAGCTGCTCAAGAATCACCCGAAGGAATTTTACACAAAAAGCTCAGCCATAGCTCTAAATCCGGTGATGTTCTTCAAGCACTTTCTCTATACGACGAATCTCGTAAATCAGGTGTTCTCCTCGATCTCAACCATTACAATAAATTATTATACCTTTGTGTTGTTCAATCTGGTGGTCATGGTGCTTCAAGTGCTTCTCATTTGGGTCTTCAAAGAGGGTTTGAGATTTTTCAGCAAATGTTGAATGATAACATTCAACCGAATGAAACTACTTCCACTAATGCTGCTAGGGTTGCTGCTGCTTGGAACTGGTAGTGGTGAACAATCCATATTAAACCCTTCAAATGTTTCTGGAAATTGGGTGGAACCCAAGAGCGGCACTATGCCGAAAGATGCAGGTAGAAGACGCGTCCAAGCAAGTGGTCAATCTGCTGGTCAATCTACTGGTCATTGGTTTACAGGATCCGATGGAAGAAAGGTTTATGTCAGCAAAAATGGACAAGAGATGACTGACCGAAGTGCTTATATACATTATCGGAAGGAGAGTGGAACAGGATTCAAGAAATCCAAAAAGAAAACAAGTATCAAGAAGGCAAATGCCAAGAAGCGAAACTAAACATTTGATGCAACACAATTTTCCCTGGGGTTGGATGTTGGAGTGTTGGTAAACAACGTGGGAATTTCTTACCCTTATGCGAGATTCTTCCATGAATTAGACGAAGAGCTTCTGAAGAATTTGATTAAGGTTAATGTTGTTGGAACTACTATGGTTACACATGCTGTTTTACCTGGGATGTTGAAGAGGAAGAAGGGGGCTATTGTTAATATTGGTTTTGGCGCTGCTATTGTTATTCCTTCTGATCCACTTCATGCGGTTTATTCTGCCACTAAAGCGTATTGATCAATTTTCTAGATGTCTCTATGTTGAATATAAGAAGAGTGGGATTGATGTGCAGTGTCAGGTTCCATTATATGTGGCAACAAAGATGGCATCAATTAAGAGATCTTCATTCTTTGTTCCATTCAACAAACAACAACTCCATTTCCAATTCCATTTTGGTGAATTGGTAAGATTCAATTTCCCTATTACCTTTGCATTTAATTTCTTCCATTTGTGTTAAACTGAATATTGAAGATGTTAATTTGAAGTCATATGTGCTATTTTTTTTAACGATGGAGTTATGCTTGCATTGTTGCGATTGGTGCTAAAATTGAATGGAAATATTGATATCAATTTGGTGTTATGATAAGGTGTGTGTTGAATTGGATTTTGTGGTTATTGTCTAAGTATTTGTTCAAAATTATTGATGTCAATTTTGGTTGTTGAATCTAGCTTTGAATTTTAAGGATGACATTGGCTTCTAACTTAAGTTGATTCAAGTATTGAAAATGATATTGGAATTGGATTAAATTGTTCAAGTTGAATTTGAGACTTTTCTTTGATTTTGGAGCACCGACATATTGTCGAGTTGCTGCCCGGATTTATCCTTGTTGAAACTTGCGCTCCAAACTTATTTTCATCACTTTTTGGACTTAATGTAATTAATTTGGAATTGTCAGTGTTGATGTTGTTTTATTGTTTAAGTTGTTTTAAAATTTGTTTTGATGATGCTTCAAATTGAATTCAATTCACAAAGTTTGTTGGTTTAATATTAGTGTTTGTACATAAGTTTTGAATCACTTGAAAATTGATTTTTCATGAGCTTTTTGTGCATAATTTGTTGTTGTCCAACTTTTGATAATGCTGATTTTTGTGTTTACATTGAACAATATCATGAATTCTTGATTTTGATTTGTGTAAATATTTATTTGTTCATATGCATCATACAAGTTCATTTTGATTTTTATACTTTGTGATTACTAACATAAATTCAAATCTTGCTACAATTTCGTTTCATTTTAATTTGTATACCGCTTATGCTACTAACAAGTTTGCTCACTGTGAAGGTTTTCGAGAACAGTTTCAAGCGTTTGTTCTCGCATAGCGCATTTATAATTTTTCTTTATTCCCCTTTTACCTTACTATTTTGATTTAATATTTGGTATTGTAAATATATACTTGTACATAATATTTTGACTGTATGTTTTACTTGTAAATAAATTCAGGTTTTGAAAATATTATTTTCATCGCATTGTGATTTTATTTTTAATTCCAACTAACTTCTGAAAATTGTGAGGACGCGCATAAGTTTCTCTGTGCTGTTAGATTTGTCGATATATATCTTGTGATGCAGGGATTCTTATCTGACACCGTGAGCTTTATCCACCGCCTTTGTGCTTTATCTGATGCTTGGAGTAATATCTTACATCTGGTTTTTTGATGCTGTCGGCTAGTGATTTATTTTCACCTAAGGTTCGGTATACTCTTAGCTTATTTATCTGTCTGTGGTTTTAACTC
The DNA here is from genome assembly GCA_948472305.1 of Vicia faba. Classification (NCBI taxonomy): domain Eukaryota; kingdom Viridiplantae; phylum Streptophyta; class Magnoliopsida; order Fabales; family Fabaceae; genus Vicia; species Vicia faba. Next base: position 1,634,546,741 of record OX451736.1, read on the forward strand.
CAAGGGAAACGTTCTAACTTTGTTGACTTCATGTCATCAAACACATGTTATACGATTAAGCGAATACCCTCATTCATTTTTTGCTTATTTACTATTTTTCCAAACTTAAGATAATTTTCCCAAAAGACTCCATTTTCAAACTCATACCTTTTAAGTCAAAACTTCAACACTAGGTCGTCGTATCTTCAAAATCTCTCCAACACCGATTTTTAGCCAAACGAACCATTTTAATAAAACAAACAATTTTAACCAAAAAACAGATATTTCAAAAGGTTCCTGCGGAGTACCGCAAATGCATTGGGTGCTAATACCTTCCCATTGTATAACCAACCCCCGAACTCCCGATCTCTTTCAAAAAACGCATTGTATTTTTATTACTTTTAAGTATTATTTTACATTGCATATTTTAGGGTTTTATTTCGCTCTTTTCCCTTTTCCCTTGGAAATAATAAAGCGCGGTGATGACTCTTGCTTTTGTGAGTCAAGTTAATTAATAGCTTGATCTCCGATTTTCACCGCTACAGAATTGGCGACACTGCTGGGGAAAGATTGACCTCTTGCTGGTCCATCCCTAAGTGGGTTAAGCCTAATTTGTTTTATCTGTTTTATCATTATTGGATTGTTTGATTATATGTATATATTATGATTATTTGGGTGTTGATAATATTTACAAAGGACAAGTCCTATACCCGGACTAAGTTACACTTAGGAATAGGACGGGCGATATAGTCATGTTAACTTTTAGGGAGTAATCCCGAAGAAGGAGGCATGAGATCCCCCACTCAGTGGAAGGCCCTTTTGAACGTAATATTTGTTTACCGAGTAATCGGGAAGACATTATTATTTTCGACCTGGGAGCCAGAGAAGCTGGGAACCGTAGAACCCTAACCCATCTTGGCCTTTTAGGTGTAGCGCGGAGATTATAACGGAGTAATCCGGAAGTAATTGTTACGCGATGCTACGCTCGGGTGAGTTTCTCTTCAGAATATTGCTGATTATTGAGTAATCAAGACGTTGGTAATATCCGAAGGAGGAATGTAGACTCCGGGAACTCTTAGAGCCTTGTTCTACAGGTGTGATTAAACTGTTAGTACATACCTTGGGGGTGTTCCTTACCTTGACTCCATGCTCGTGACGTTGAACCTTTCGACTTTATTTGTGACCTTGCTTGTGGTTGTTGCATAGCCATGCATTCATGCATCCATAAAACCCTTTTCACTTGACTTTGAAGGAATTTGGAGGTCTTTCTTTGTAAACATCACAAGTTTCGTCAAGCTCAATGGATCTTGGGTGTTGATAGGGCGAAAACCCTAATCCACCAAAATGGATGATTGATCTTGATGATAACTTGATCAACGTTTGGAGCCAATTTAAAATTCATCTTCTATCTTCATACTTTGATGTTTACAACTTAATATCTTGAGTTCTTTGAAAGTCAGATGAAAACTCTCTTTTGCATATCATGCATCATTCTACATTTTTGTTTCACTTTCAAAGGTCTTTTTCCAAGTCTTATTTTTCCTTTGGTCTCACCAGTACAACACTCGCTCTAAGAGGACAATGGAGAATATCAAGCAAGAGGTTTCTGAACTCCGTAGAGAGATGACTATTTTGAAAGCTAGTATGGAGCACTTAACTGGTTTGGTCGAAATTCTGGTTGCTGCCCAAGTCAATCCTTCTAGGAGGGAGGAAGCGATGATAAAAGTATTCACTGAAACTCTAAAATCATTCTCTCATGAGAAGGTGATGGTTAATGCACCTAATGACTTTCCTGACAAGGTGAATGTGGGAGTGCGTCTAGAAGAAGATGTTGGGAAGGGATGTTCATATGAAGATGGTAGCTCAGCTAATGGTGTGAAGAAGTTTGATAATAACTTTTCCAAGAAGAGAACCATAGGAAGAAATATTCATCGTCAAAATCATCATGTTCCTCCTATTCATCAACAGAATCAGCAAGTTCCTAATCAAAGGAAAACCCAGTTTGATCCAATTCCAATTACCTATACAGAGTTGTTCCCTATCCTGATGCAGAGGAGTTTGGTTCAGACCCGACCTCCACCAAAGGTTCCTGAGAAGATACATTGGTACTACAAAGCTGATTTGGCTTGTACTTTTCATCAAGGCGCTCCTGGGCATGACTTGGAGGGTTGCTTTGCTTTGAAGATTGAGGTTCAGAAGTTGGTCAGAAGTGGTATCTTGTCATTCAAGGACGTTGGTTTTGAAGTTCAAATCAAACATGCGCCGAAGAGTAAACACGATTGATAGTGACTTTGATTTTTGAAGGATGTTTTCGGTAATTCAAGTCCAGATGGAAAGCCTTCCTAGATTATTAACTTATTTATGCTTTTTGTAATTTTTCTTGTTTATCAAAACATTGTTTGCATGTAAGAACTTGTTTGCATCTGAATGATTATCTTAATACAATGAGTATGTTTGTCTTGAAGAAATTCATTCGTTTCACTCATATTTGTTTTCAAATTTTAAATTGCTTTTGCACTATGATACCAAATTTTTGCTCATTCTCTTTCCTAGGCAGAGATTGAAGGGAGGATGATGATCTAAAGAACACAAAATCTCTGGTTGTTTGCTTTTGGATAAAATCTTGCTGATGATGTACAGGCATTGTTTCAAATCCCTAAACACCGGAGATATAAGGAAGATAATCCCTTGCTAACCCCTTTTGAGCCTTTGAAGCAGAAGTTTCTTTTCTATACGAAAAAACCTTGAATTTTAACCTGGGGCAGGGTAGTTTTTAGTTAATCTGACTGAGTGTTCAAAATTCATAAGGAAGATGTTTTTTTGAAGAGAAACTACGAGGGCTATCCTTCATGTATAATGAATCTAGAGGATGTGGAACCACAATGTTATCCCTCATTCATCAAGAAACGAGGCAATCACAATCCTCTCAACAAGCAAAGACAAGCTAATGTCACACATTTTGTTCAAAAAGTCAAAAATCGAGAAAAAGAAAAAAGCCTACTAAGTCAAAAAACATGAAAACGTGTGACTTAGGCAAAATTAAGGCATCCCGCTGGACTATCAATTCAAAAGAATTAGTTCAGGAAAAAGTTAGGGAAAATAAAAATTACAAAGAAAAGGACTGCAAAGAAAAGTCCTCAGCAAAGAACAAATTGGTGACTACAAACACGAAGACATGAGGTTGGTTTCTACTCCGAAAGCCTCGTCGTTTCCTTGACCGTCACAAAATCCTTTTGAGAGATGAATACTCATGTTGAATTAACTAAACATAGGGTTGGAGAATGTGATCGGTGGATCTGGAACTGACTGTTTAACGCTGGTTCGCGAAATGTCACGGAAGCAAGAGTCGCCACCGTCTTTTATTTTCTACAAATGGAAAGGACAAAAGCACAGAAAAATTCCTTATAGAGATTGCTCTCGGTTCGGGAGGTAGGTTATAGAAAGGGAAGGTGTTAGCACCCTTTCTATCCATGGTTATCCATGGGCTCTTAGGTACTTGCTCACTTGTGTTTTCAAAAAGGTTTGTTTGCTTTTCAACTGTGGGTTTTAAAAAAGTTTCTATGAAAATTCCAGTTCGACTCTTGTATCGGTCCTCAAGAGTGTTTGAAAAATTGCTTTCGAAAGCTTTTGAAAATGTGTTGGTGTGAAAAGTATTTTTGAATTTGTTTTGAAATTTAGAGCAAGTATCTAGAGTCGTCTACCTACCCTAAGGAATTCGTCTGTGTAGATGTCCTTTAAAGTAGTGCCATCCCACCATCGAGAGGTAGGTAGCACCATCGTTGGAGGTGTTCGGGTCAATTCGAGGTCGGGACATGGTGATCACCAGAGCAATGGGAAGACACCTTAGAAGCTACCCTCATGCCAGGTTCCCGGATCATGAGGACTTACTAAGACATCCTCTACTCGACGATCACCTTTCGAGGCAAGGCAACAGTGAGGCGTACCCTAGGGGTGGTGTGTGCGATTCGTGTGTCGTTTTCATTTGTATTTGTCTTGTCATGTTCATTGCGATCTACGCTTGATTTTATTTAGACATTCATTCTTGCATGCTTGGTTTAACAGTTAATATTTGCGGGAAAAAGTAAATCTAAGGCTATTACAAATGGCGCGGGTCCACATCGCCAAAATTAAACCGGACCCGATTTGACAGAAAATAAATAAAGCAAAGTAAATAACGAAATTGAAAAGTGCGAAAAGTAAATGTTACAAAGCTTTGGGAGAGATACATGATTATTTAAGCGAAATAAAATAAATGTACGAAATAAAAGAATTATCGAAACGAGGGCGTTGGACCCTTTTGTAAAAATATTGAATTAATGAATTAATTAAGCAAGAATTTGTTTTTGGTATTTTTGGGGTTTAATTAATGAAAATTAAAATTGAATGCAAACCCTAATTCTAATGGCTTTTAAATTTATTATGAAAATGTTAAATTAAAATCTAAATTAAACCTAACCTTTTTTATGTACAATTTAATTATAAAAATAAATAAATAAATAATATTATGGTAAAAAGAAAAATTAAAAGGAAATAAAAATTATCAATTAACCCTAGTTCTACAGTTTTTATATTTTTATTAAAAGAATTAAAGTTAAAGCACCTAATTTAAATTAATTAATTTACATAAAATTATTTATGAAAATATTAGAAATAAAAATTATTTATTACATTTTTTATCTTTTCTGAATTTTTATGTATTTTTGTAAAAAAAATAATTAATTAACTTAAAACAATAAAGCAAGTAAAATAATAATTAAAAATAAAAAGAGAAAATTGCAAACCAGGGGGGTTTCAGTCCCAATTGTGAGGTGTTGGCCTTAGCAATCTGGCCCAATAGCATGGCCTCGTTGGACTTTTTTGAATCATGTGTGATGCGTTGACTAGGGTACAACGTACTCCTTAGATCTGTGCCTTTGGTTTGGTCATCAGGGGCACGTGGACGTCTTGATTATGGTGGTGCATCATAGTCCTCAGTAAGTGGAATGGCATGTGAACCTGGATTGAAAAATAACATGAAGAATAATACAGACCTGGGGCTCGAACCCAGGTCTTGGATGTCAACGCAATCAGCATTTGCCAGCTGAGCCATTAAGCTCTTTTGATATATTAATAACAAAGAAATAATATGAAAGAAAAACAAAACGTTAGTGGGTCCGCGCGCCACTTTTTTAAACGGACCAACCAACTTTCGCCACCACATCATCGTCCTCGCGTGTTTTTTTTCTTTTTTCTGAAACAAGAACGTATGGCAACGGTTTCAGATGCGTTTCATTAGATGGCTTTAGAAAAAATAGCGAATAGCGCTATGTGGTTCATAAATTGATCGCGAGGCTTGGTCCATGTTCGTCCCAATGCGTGGAATCCAATGGTCTTAGTCTCAGCTTCTAATTTTGCCTTATTGCAAAAGCCCTAATTTATCCTCCTGAAAACCCTAGAATCTCAAACATGGTATCATCGTGTATGGCAAATAAAAATACAATTAAAGGTACTGGTTAGCTTTAAAACTTCAATATGAACATGATTCAATGAATAAAAATTGCAAAATATGCACAAATCATGATGCACGATTCTGAAAATTTCTTGACACAGTTTGTGTCTGTTTTACCAGTTCTTGGAGTTTAGAGGAATGATTCTGATTGGAATACACTCAATAGACCTCGAGCAAGCTATTGGGATGAAAGTTAGGCTTTGAATCGCCCTGGAATGATGATTTCAGTTTTGACTTTTTTCAACAATTTTCCAAGTTTGCAATGTGTTCTTTAGCGCAGCTTTTTGTCTATGGACATTAGGGTTATGATCAGGCCTTTGTAGTGAATCAATTAGGTTAAGAAAACTCAATAAAATCCAATGAATTAATGGTTTTTGATATTTGATTTTTCACCATTATGTTTCATATCTTTTTCACATGGTTTTTGTATCAACTATGCTCAAATCAAACCAAATCTTTCCTAATTAGCCTATGCACGAAATCTTGATAGCAAAACATGCATGAAAAGATTTTTTAGGTCAAGTTACATATTTTCTACATATTTAAATGATTTAAATGAATTAATATAAATAATAATTCAAATAAATAAATAAAAAATGAGAAAATACTTCCCTTTGGGCCAAGTGGTCGTGCATATGCTTGGAATGATGAATCATGGAAGAAAAATGGGCCCATTAGCATTTTTAGGTCATTTGGATCAAAGTTGACTTTTCAAAATATCCAAAAATTTCCCAACTTCCACAAGGCATAACTTTCTCAATTTTTAATCTTTTCTCATGTTCTTGGACATTTTGGAAAGGTCTTTGAGTCCTCTAACCAATGCCTTTGGTCCCATGTCATTTTGATTTACCAATCTCAAGTTATGGCCTTTGACCTAAAGTCCCTTTTTGTTGACTTTTGAAAATGACCTATAATGTTGAAATTGATAACTTTTTGTGAGAGCATTTCTTGGACTTGAAGTATGAAGATGAGTTGTAGGAAATGTCTTTCTCTTCAAAATGAGCTTTGGATGGAATTTTTATGATAATCCATGTGAAAGTTATGCCCTGGTCAATTTCAGTTGACTTTTTCAGCTGTCCAAATAAGGAAACTTTTTGCATCTTGATGATTTCTGAGCCAAATTTTGAGAATCATGATCAAGCATTGATAAAATGATGTTTGTGGCTTCAAAATGATATGTTGACCAAAAATTTGAACTTTTGACTGTCAAATGACCATTTTGCCCCTACAGTTGACTGTAGTGCAATTTAGGGTTTTGACTGTGCAAATTTGAGCTGAATGCCTTGAAACTTGATATGAGGATGCTTGACCCTATTTGTAGGCATATGAGACTTGATTGGGCCTTTGAAAACTTCCTTTCTTGATCAGAACACAAAACCCTAATCTTGACTGTATAGGGGGCTCTTTGACTGTGCAACCCTTGGGGAATTTTGTGACTTGGCTTGGCAATTTCTTGGAGAATATGGGAGGGCAAATTTTGGGGTACAACAGTTGCCCCTGTTCAATCTTCTTAGACCTGAGGATGCAGATTGGCTGACGTGCCTTTCGTAATCCGAGGGTAGAAGATGATTGGACACTAGAGTGCCCAGAAATTTGCGCTCACATAATAGCGGTGTGATGGAAATGGGCTTATAGATGCCATCTGGAGATTGCTGGATAGGATGATGGGCTTATAGATGCCATCTGGATGTTGATCGCGTAGGAGATTCCTTAGCGAGAACCTGCATACCTGCAAAGCAAAAAATGAGTACCTGACACGTCGCAGGAGCTGATTTTAGATGCTTGGTATAGATATGTCCTGACTGGTTACAGGAGCTGAGTCTGGAGCTTCAAACGGCGATGAATGAACCAGGGATGGTTACTGTCTTAGCATGAATGGTAAGAGAACCTTGGGTAACTTTAACTTCAACAACGCTCGTTGAGAAAGTCTTGGGTGTCTTCTACTGGGATAAGAATCAGGGAGATCTTAGGGTCGATCTGACTGAACCAGAGAAGGCCTTTGACTGGATAAGCATCAGGAAAATCTTAGGGTCGATTTAACTGAACCGGACAAGGTCTTGAAACATCTTCAACTGGATAAGTATCAGGGAGATCTTAGGGTCGATCTGACTGAACCAGAGAAGGCCTTTGACTGGATAAGCATCAGGAAAATCTTAGGGTCGATTTAACTGAACCGGACAAGGTCTTGAAATATCTTCAACTGGATAAGCATCAGGGAGATCTTAGGGTCGATCTAACTGAACCAGAGAAGGCCTTTGACTGGATAAGCATCAGGAAAATCTTAGGGTCGATTTAACTGAACCGGACAAGGTCTTGGAATATCTTCAACTGGATAAGCATCAGGGAGATCTTAGGGTCGATCTGACTGAACCAGAGAAGGCCTTGGACTGGATAAGAAACAGAAAAATCTTAGGGTCGATTTAACTGAACCGGACAAGGTCTTGGAATATCTTCAACTGGATAAGCATCAGGGAGATCTTAGGGTCGATCTGACTGAACCAGAGAAGGCCTTTGACTGGATAAGCATCAGGAAAATCTTAGGGTCGATTTAACTGAACCGGTCTAGGTCTTGAAACATCTTCAACTGGATAAGCATCAGGGAGATCTTAGGGTCGATCTGACTGAACCAGAGAAGGCCTTTGACTGGATAAGCATCAGGAAAATCTTAAGGTCGATTTAACTGAACCGGACAAAGTCTTGAAACGTGATTGAGAATTTAGCTGATTCTTTCCTGAAAGGTAAAGGTCAGTCATATGCAATGCATGATATGGATCAAGCAATGATATTCTTAACATAAATGAGATTTGTATGATATGATGCGTCTATGCATGCTATAATGATGTATGTGATGTTTTATGTATATTTTTGTCTAGGAGAGTGAATCCTTGACGGGTGCCGGGACGTTGTATCCTGGGCTGATGTTGAAGAATAGATTTTTGCTTCCGCTGGGGATGATAATTGCAAGAATTCTGGTAGGAGAAGATAACTCCGTAGGGGAATAAACTTGGCGAATGGGAGATTCTGCGGGGAGAAAAAAATACTCTAGCGACCATGCTGGGAAGCAATACTCTGTGGGGAGAGGGATGCCTTGCTGATAGTAATTTGCTGAGGATGTCTTGTTGTTGGAAGTGCTGATAGACTTCGCTGGGGATAAGAAGGCTTCGTTGACGACGCTCTTTCCGTGGCTTTTGGCTGAGGATAACCCAGTTATATCCTGTTAAGGAAATAACTCTTTAAATCAAGCCGGACGACGCGTTCGTGCTCTGCGAAGGATAAGCTTCCAGAATTTACTGGGGATAAGCTTACTGCTTGGGGATATGAATTACAGCTTTCCTGGGGAGTTAGATTGGACTCTCATGGGGAGATTTTGGACTGTAATTTTGTGAGTTGAAAGAGGGCACACATGCAGGGTTGCCTGCTGATGAGTTCGTGTAAAACCGTATCTAAAATGGAGAAGGAACCTGGGTAGGGTTGCTTTGATGATGAGTTCGTGTAAAACTTCGTTCTTGGAAAGGGAGAACCTGTGTAGGGTTTCTTGGTGAGGTAAGTTCGTGTAAAACTTCTTGATGAACCGGGGTGAGGTTATCTTGAGCTAAATCCATGTAAGACTTCTGGGGGAACCGGGGTTAGGTTACTTGGATAAGTTTGTGTAAAAACTTCTTGATGAGCCGGGGTTAGGTCATCTTGAGATAGGTCCATGTGAGACTTCTGGAGGAACCGGGGTTAGGTTACTTGGATAAGTTTGTGTAAAAACTTCTTGATGAGCCGGGGTTAGGTCATCTTGAGATAGGTCCATGTGAGACTTCTTGGAGGAACCGGGGTTAGGTTACTTGGATAAGTTTGTGTAAAAACTTCTTGATGAGCCGGGGTTAGGTCATCTTGAGATAGGTCCATGTGAGACTTCTGGAGGAACCGGGGTTAGGTTACTTGGATAAGTTTGTGTAAAAACTCCTTGATGAACCGGGGTTAGGTCATCTTGAGATAGGTCCATGTGAGACTTCTGGAGGAACCGGGGTTAGGTTACTTCGGGATAAGTTTGTGTAAAAACTTCTGGATGAACCGGGGTTAGGTTACTTCGGGATAAGTTTGCGTAAAAACTTCTGGATGAACCGGGGTTAGGTTGCTTGTGGAAAATGAGTCTGTGTATGACTTTGTCTGAAAACTGAGAAGGAACCGGTGTAGGGTTGCATGATTTTGGTTAAGTGGATGATTGTCCTGTTTGGTTTCGGATGTTAACCCACGATTTGGAATTGGTAGCGGTAGATGGTAATCATCCTTATGTTGATCTGTCCTTTGTACTTTGGTTGACAGAGCAATTGGATCGCCTGGATAACTCATTATTTCCCCTGTTTCGGAGGTGAGGGAAGAGGATACCTGTGTGGGCGATTGACAAATCTTCGGGTAGACAAGTGACGAGATACCGGAACATAGTCGTACGCTTTGATCCCTAACTTTTGCCTGGACCGCCCTTTCGGGTTTTCAGTCCACCGGGATACCCATTTTTTGCCCAAGCCGCCTTTTCAGGTTTTCGACTTACCGGGTGTACATGTTTTTTCATTTCATCCCTTCATTTTGCCCGAACCCTTTTGGTTCGCCGGGAAGCCCTTATTTTGCCTAGGCATGTCAGCCTAGCGGGTCTTTGAATACGCGTAGTATTTTTCGACTATGTCCACGCTCTCAGGATGTAGGGAATTGCCCCTGTTGGAAATATTTTGCCATGCCCCAGGTAATGGGCAATGCTCCTACTGTGCCCCTTGATTGGAGGTACTTCTGTTCACAAGGTGTTCATCGTGCGAATTTCCCTGTTGTTCAAACAAATAGTCATATGCAAACAAGGTTATTTTAAGAATGCAAAAGTCTATGTCTGTCTTGAATTTTGAAAATGCATTTTTTGTAATACAGTGCGATGTCAACTCAATATTTTACAGCAAACCTTCAGGAGTCAGGATACCTTCGTAACAGTATGCTTTCGAACTAACCCATGCTTCAGCTAGGACTTTTAAGGGTTATATCGTGGCCTGGTTCACGGTTTAAGAAACAAAGGATAAAGGCTCAAATTATTTGTACCCACCCGCTCTTCGTGATGTTCTCCAAACCTAAACTCAGTTGATCGTGCGTTAGACCTTGTTTGAGTCTTTGTTCTGATGTTCCAATGATGGTTCAGATGTTGATAACTTATTTTGAACAGGCAGTCATCTCCTTTTTTGCTGAGGGTTAGTAAGACCTCTTTCTTGATTTTTGTTATCCCTTTCTTTTTTTGCCTGAACTGTTTCCTTTTGTGGAATTACAGTCAGCGGGATGGTTCAGTTTCATAAGTCTTTTTCATATGTATTTTGACTTAGTGGTTTTTTCATTTTTTTGAGATAATGACTGCCTTTCTTTATTGATCGTTCTGAACCATCACTGTCTTTCTTTGTTTTGTAAGGACCTTTTTTGATGCCATTCGTTATGCACTTAGATCAACTGAAAGAACTACCCTGCCCCAGGTTATGATTAAGGGTTTTAAATTTCGAGAAGAAAAACTCCTACTTCTTTGGCTCAGAAGGGTTGACGAGGGATTATCTTCCTTATAACTCCAGTGTTTAGGAATTGAAACAATGCCTGTACCTCATCAGCGGGGTCTGTTCAAAAGCATACTGTAGATTATGGTATCGTTTTCGTCATCCTCCCTCAAGAGGTTTAGAATTTTCAATTAAGAGTTGACCATCGCAAAAATATGAAAGCAGTTTTAAGCATAGTAAATATAATTAAATCAAGACAGACATGTGTAATGCATTCATGAAATAAAAGAGTTTAACATGATAATTGTTTATCTGAACAAGAAAGGAAAAATACAACTTTGAATTCAAATGAACAAGAATCTCTCGACCCTAGCCATGTTTTGGCAATGGAGCGGTGATCACGTTGGGAGTCTCGGCAGGCTCGAACTCGATCTCTTTGGCATCGATCATGTTCTGAATCTTGTATTTCAGTGCCCAACAGTCCTCAGTATCGTGCCCCGGGCTGTCGGAATGATAAGCACATCTGGCTTCTGGATTGTAGCTTGGAGAAGAGGTCTTAGGATTTGCGGGAGGGTTGATCACCGCGATCAGGTTCATCTTCAACATGTGCTGCAATGCTTGTGACCATGGCATGTTAATGTTGGTGAATTGCCTTTTAGGCCCGTCCGGCCTTTGTTGGTTTCCCTTTTGTGGTTGACGACGTGGTGCAGAACCAGATATCATGACTGCCCCTGCATGTTGATCACGACGACTCTTTTGACTGTATGCAGCATTAGATTCCTTCTTTCCCGTGTAAGGCTTTTTATGAATATCAGAAGGTGTGGCCTCTTGAATTTTCCCACTCTTGATACCAGCTTCAATTCTTTCGCCAGTCAGGATGAGGTCGGTAAATCCAGCAGATGAGTTACCAATGAGGTGATTGAAGAATGGCCCGGATAGGGTCCCCAAGAACATGTCCACCAACTCCCGATCAGTCAATGGTGGCTGCACCCTGCCAGCCAGGTCTCTCCATTTCTGTGCATACTCTTTGAAACCTTCGCCTGCACCTATAGACATTCCCTGAAGCTGAGTGCGTGTGGGAGCAAGGTCGGCATTGTACTGGTAATGCTTGTAGAAAGCAGTGGCTAAGTCTTCCCAGGTACGGATGTTGGCTCCATTCAATTGATAAAACCACTCGAGCTGAGTCCCTGAAAGACTCTCTTGGAAGAAATGGATCCATAAGTTTTTGTCAGCTGTATAGGGTTGGATCCTCCTTGTGTAAGCCCTGAGATGCAACTTAGGACAGGATGCCCCGTCGTATTTAGCAAAGGCAGGTGCCTTAAACTTGTGCGGGATTACTACCCCAGAAGACAGACCTAGATCCTCGAAGTCCAGGCCGGGCACTTTTTGTATCTCCATAGCACTGAGCCGGTCTTCCAACTGTTTGTACTTATCCTCAGCCGGAGGGTATTGTTCGTTGTTGAAATCTGTCTCGTTGTCGGAGACCACTGGACTAGGCACCTCTCTCTCATGGTGACTACTTTCCCTCACAGATGGAGTAATCCTCTCAGTTTCAGTCTGCAGTGTGTTCCCAGATCTGCGTCTAGGGCTGAACAAAACAGTCCTCTTCTTCTTCTTTTCCTTCTTCAAGAGCAGGGCCTTCAGATCTTGCTGCCCCTGGGTCAAATTCATGATCAGCCCTTGGAACTGGGCGTTCTGAGCCTGGAGGGCCTTGATAGTGTGCTCGGTTGAAGATTCAGGATTCATGACGAGACTGCTGAAATAAACAGTGAAGAAGGTAAGTAATCTGCATAGAAAGGGTACCTGTTATGCAATGATATGTATGACATGCATGCAATGATTTCAAGGACCTCGCGGGGTAAACAGAGAAACTTGTTAGGGTTGAAAACTGGTAACTTGATTGAAGAAACTTCCTGTTGTAGAAAATCCTTCTTCAAGGGTCAAAGGCTCACCATATCCAGTGGGTCATAGCCCCTAACAACCTTGACTAGAGGAAAATAAATCCCCTTTGCCCTTTGCTGGACAGTTGGTTCATCATGACCTACATCACAAGCCCTTGAGATCCTTGAAATGGGTTAGGATGTATGCAATGTTATGATGCATGGGGTAATATGAATGAACCCTGTTATGAGCCCTGATTAAGGACTGCAAACCAAAACTTGCGAGCACTCAAGTAAAACCTGTCATGAGTCCCAATTAAGGACTAAACAGGACCTGCAAGAAACAAGTGTCAGGTAACAAGCATGCAAATAGTCAAGTTGGAAGGCACACAAGTCACACAAGAGAAGCCCTTAGAGTTTAGGCCAGCATGAGGTCTATGTATTACCCTCTTTCAGTTGGTTGGTTCATACCTGTCCTATCAAAAGTAACCGGGTTCTTAGAGGATCCCAATATCATTGACTACCCTCAATCGGTCATAACTCCAGCATCGCAATCTTTTCTTGCGGCCAGAACCATCACGAGAGTTTAGCCTCAATGGGCGTAGCGTACTGCTACTGTTCTAATGGCCAAGTTATGTCATTTAAGGTTCTAAGGTCTGTTGGTGCTTAATGACTCCTCAGAAGACCCATATTCTCCTCGTTGCAACACAAGGGATATCGGTACAGACCAAGGTGCCACACCAACGTAGCCACTGCTTCACCCATGTCGGTATACGCCGGACAGGTCCCTCACAGCTTATGCTACCTAAACAGGGTATCCCCAGATCCGGGTTAGGATCTATGTAACTCCGATACAACCCACAATAATAAAGCAAGCAAAGAAGACAATTGAAAGCACAGTGATCTTAATCCTAAGGTACACCCCACTTTATAAGATAGTCCCCAGCAGAGTCGCCAGTTCTGTGATCGGTGGATCTGGAACTGACTGTTTAACGCTGGTTCGCGAAATGTCGCGGAAGCAAGAGTCGCCACCGTCTTTTATTTTCTCCAAATGGAAAGGACAAAAGCACATAAAAATTCCTTATAGAGATTGCTCTCGGTTCGGGAGATAGGTTATAGAAAGGGAAGGTGTTAGCACCCTTTCTATCCATGGTTATCCATGGGCTCTTAGGTACTTGCTCACTTGTGTTTTCAAAAAGGTTTGTTTGCTTTTCAACTGTGGGTTTTAAAAAAGTTTCTATGAAAATTCCAGTTCGACTCTTGTATCGGTCCTCAAGAGTGTTTGAAAAATTGCTTTCGAAAGCTTTTGAAAATGTGTTGGTGTGAAAAGTATTTTTGAATTTGTTTTGAAATTTAGAGCAAGTATCTAGAGTCGTCTACCTACCCTAAGGAATTCGTCTGTGTAGATGTCCTTTAAAGTAGTGCCATCCCACCATCGAGAGGTAGGTAGCACCATCGTTGGAGGTGTTCGGGTCAATTCGAGGTCGGGACATGGTGATCACCAGAGCAATGGGAAGACACCTTAGAAGCTACCCTCATGCCAGGTTCCCGGATCATGAGGACTTACTAAGACATCCTCTACTCGACGATCACCTTTCGAGGCAAGGCAACAGTGAGGCGTACCCTAGGGGTGGTGTGTGCGATTCGTGTGTCGTTTTCATTTGTATTTGTCTTGTCATGTTCATTGCGATCTACGCTTGATTTTATTTAGACATTCATTCTTGCATGCTTGGTTTAACAGTTAATATTTGCGGGAAAAAGTAAATCTAAGGCTATTACAAATGGCGCGGGTCCACATCGCCAAAATTAAACCGGACCCGATTTGACAGAAAATAAATAAAGCAAAGTAAATAACGAAATTGAAAAGTGTGAAAAGTAAATGTTACAAAGCTTTGGGAGAGATACATGATTATTTAAGCGAAATAAAATAAATGTACGAAATAAAAGAATTATCGAAACGAGGGCGTTGGACCCTTTTGTAAAAATATTGAATTAATGAATTAATTAAGCAAGAATTTGTTTTTGGTATTTTTGGGGTTTAATTAATGAAAATTAAAATTGAATGCAAACCCTAATTCTAATGGCTTTTAAATTTATTATGAAAATGTTAAATTAAAATCTAAATTAAACCTAACCTTTTTTATGTACAATTTAATTATAAAAATAAATAAATAATATTATGGTAAAAAGAAAAATTAAAAGGAAATAAAAATTATCAATTAACCCTAGTTCTACAGTTTTTATATTTTTATTAAAAGAATTAAAGTTAAAGCACCTAATTTAAATTAATTAATTTACATAAAATTATTTATGAAAATATTAGAAATAAAAATTATTTATTACATTTTTTATCTTTTCTGAATTTTTATGTATTTTTGTAAAAAAAATAATTAATTAACTTAAAACAATAAAGCAAGTAAAATAATAATTAAAAATAAAAAGAGAAAATTGCAAACCAGGGGGGTTTCAGTCCCAATTGTGAGGTGTTGGCCTTAGCAATCTGGCCCAATAGCATGGCCTCGTTGGACTTTTTTGAATCATGTGTGATGCGTTGACTAGGGTACAACGTACTCCTTAGATCTGTGCCTTTGGTTTGGTCATCAGGGGCACGTGGACGTCTTGATTATGGTGGTGCATCATAGTCCTCAGTAAGTGGAATGGCATGTGAACCTGGATTGAAAAATAACATGAAGAATAATACAGACCTGGGGCTCGAACCCAGGTCTTGGATGTCAACGCAATCAGCATTTGCCAGCTGAGCCATTAAGCTCTTTTGATATATTAATAACAAAGAAATAATATGAAAGAAAAACAAAACGTTAGTGGGTCCGCGCGCCACTTTTTTAAACGGACCAACCAACTTTCGCCACCACATCATCGTCCTCGCGTGTTTTTTTTCTTTTTTCTGAAACAAGAACGTATGGCAACGGTTTCAGATGCGTTTCATTAGATGGCTTTAGAAAAAATAGCGAATAGCGCTATGTGGTTCATAAATTGATCGCGAGGCTTGGTCCATGTTCGTCCCAATGCGTGGAATCCAATGGTCTTAGTCTCAGCTTCTAATTTTGCCTTATTGCAAAAGCCCTAATTTATCCTCCTGAAAACCCTAGAATCTCAAACATGGTATCATCGTGTATGGCAAATAAAAATACAATTAAAGGTACTGGTTAGCTTTAAAACTTCAATATGAACATGATTCAATGAATAAAAATTGCAAAATATGCACAAACCATGATGCACGATTCTGAAAATTTCTTGACACAGTTTGTGTCTGTTTTACCAGTTCTTGGAGTTTAGAGGAATGATTCTGATTGGAATACACTCAATAGACCTCGAGCAAGCTATTGGGATGAAAGTTAGACTTTGAATCGCCCTGGAATGATGATTTCAGTTTTGACTTTTTTCAACAATTTTCCAAGTTTGCAATGTGTTCTTTAGCGCAGCTTTTTGTCTATGGACATTAGGGTTGTGATCAGGCCTTTGTAGTGAATCAATTAGGTTAAGAAAACTCAATAAAATCCAATGAATTAATGGTTTTTGATATTTGATTTTTCACCATTATGTTTCATATCTTTTTCACATGGTTTTTGTATCAATTATGCTCAAATCAAACCAAATCTTTCCTAATTAGCCTATGCACGAAATCTTGATAGCAAAACATGCATGAAAAGATTTTTTAGGTCAAGTTACATATTTTTTACATATTTAAATGATTTAAATGAATTAATATAAATAATAATTCAAATAAATAAATAAAAAATGAGAAAATACTTCCCTTTGGGCCAAGTGGTCGTGCATATGCTTGGAATGATGAATCATGGAAGAAAAATGGGCCCATTAGCATTTTTAGGTCATTTGGATCAAAGTTGACTTTTCAAAATATCCAAAAATTGCCCAACTTCCACAAGGCATAACTTGCTCAATTTTTAATCTTTTCTCATGTTCTTGGACATTTTGGAAAGGTCTTTGAGTCCTCTAACCAATGCCTTTGGTCCCATGTCATTTTGATTTACCAATCTCAAGTTATGGCCTTTGACCTAAAGTCCCTTTTTGTTGACTTTTGAAAATGACCTATAATGTTGAAATTGATAACTTTTTGTGAGAGCATTTCTTGGACTTGAAGTATGAAGATGAGTTGTAGGAAATGTCTTTCTCTTCAAAATGAGCTTTGGATGGAATTTTTCTGATAATCCATGTGAAAGTTATGCCCTGGTCAATTTCAGTTGACTTTTTCAGCTGTCCAAATAAGGAAACTTTTTGCATCTTGAT
Organism: Vicia faba; assembly: GCA_948472305.1. NCBI lineage: Eukaryota > Viridiplantae > Streptophyta > Magnoliopsida > Fabales > Fabaceae > Vicia > Vicia faba. The sequence continues at coordinate 1,634,563,858 of OX451736.1, forward strand.
GATTTCTGAGCCAAATTTTGAGAATCATGATCAAGCATTGATAAAATGATGTTTGTGGCTTCAAAATGATATGTTGACCAAAAATTTGAACTTTTGACTGTCAAATGACCATTTTGCCCCTACAGTTGACTGTAGTGCAATTTAGGGTTTTGACTGTGCAAATTTGAGCTGAATGCCTTGAAACTTGATATGAGGATGCTTGACCCTATTTGTAGGCATATGAGACTTGATTGGGCCTTTGAAAACTTCCTTTCTTGATCAGAACACAAAACCCTAATCTTGACTGTATAGGGGGCTCTTTGACTGTGCAACCCTTGGGGAATTTTGTGACTTGGCTTGGCAATTTCTTGGAGAATATGGGAGGGCAAATTTTGGGGTACAACAGTTGCCCCTGTTAAATCTTCTTAGACCTGAGGATGCAGATTGGCTGACGTGCCTTTCGTAATCCGAGGGTAGAAGATGATTGGACACTAGAGTGCCCAGAAATTTGCGCTCACATAATAGCGGTGTGATGGAAATGGGCTTATAGATGCCATCTGGAGATTGCTGGATAGGATGATGGGCTTATAGATGCCATCTGGATGTTGATCGCGTAGGAGATTCCTTAGCGAGAACCTGCATACCTGCAAAGCAAAAAATGAGTACCTGACACGTCGCAGGAGCTGATTTTAGATGCTTGGTATAGATATGTCCTGACTGGTTACAGGAGCTGAGTCTGGAGCTTCAAACGGCGATGAATGAACCAGGGATGGTTACTGTCTTAGCATGAATGGTAAGAGAACCTTGGGTAACTTTAACTTCAACAACGCTCGTTGAGAAAGTCTTGGGTGTCTTCTACTGGGATAAGAATCAGGGAGATCTTAGGGTCGATCTGACTGAACCAGAGAAGGCCTTTGACTGGATAAGCATCAGGAAAATATTAGGGTCGATTTAACTGAACCGGACAAGGTCTTGAAACATCTTCAACTGGATAAGTATCAGGGAGATCTTAGGGTCGATCTGACTGAACCAGAGAAGGCCTTTGACTGGATAAGCATCAGGAAAATCTTAGGGTCGATTTAACTGAACCGGACAAGGTCTTGAAATATCTTCAACTGGATAAGCATCAGGGAGATCTTAGGGTCGATCTAACTGAACCAGAGAAGGCCTTTGACTGGATAAGCATCAGGAAAATCTTAGGGTCGATTTAACTGAACCGGACAAGGTCTTGGAATATCTTCAACTGGATAAGCATCAGGGAGATCTTAGGGTCGATCTGACTGAACCAGAGAAGGCCTTGGACTGGATAAGAAACAGAAAAATCTTAGGGTCGATTTAACTGAACCGGACAAGGTCTTGGAATATCTTCAACTGGATAAGCATCAGGGAGATCTTAGGGTCGATCTGACTGAACCAGAGAAGGCCTTTGACTGGATAAGCATCAGGAAAATCTTAGGGTCGATTTAACTGAACCGGTCTAGGTCTTGAAACATCTTCAACTGGATAAGCATCAGGGAGATCTTAGGGTCGATCTGACTGAACCAGAGAAGGCCTTTGACTGGATAAGCATCAGGAAAATCTTAAGGTCGATTTAACTGAACCGGACAAAGTCTTGAAACGTGATTGAGAATTTAGCTGATTCTTTCCTTAAAGGTAAAGGCCAGTCATATGCAATGCATGATATGGATCAAGCAATGATATTCTTAACATAAATGAGATTTGTATGATATGATGCGTCTATGCATGCTATAATGATGTATGTGATGTTTTATGTATATTTTTGTCTAGGAGAGTGAATCCTTGACGGGTGCCGGGACGTTGTATCCTGGGCTGATGTTGAAGAATAGATTTTTGCTTCCGCTGGGGATGATAATTGCAAGAATTCTGGTAGGAGAAGATAACTCCGTAGGGGAATAAACTTGGCGAATGGGAGATTCTGCGGGGAGAAAAAAATACTCTAGCGACCATGCTGGGAAGCAATACTCTGTGGGGAGAGGGATGCCTTGCTGATAGTAATTTGCTGAGGATGTCTTGTTGTTGGAAGTGCTGATAGACTTCGCTGGGGATAAGAAGGCTTCGTTGACGACGCTCTTTCCGTGGCTTTTGGCTGAGGATAACCCAGTTATATCCTGTTAAGGAAATAACTCTTTAAATCAAGCCGGACGACGCGTTCGTGCTCTGCGAAGGATAAGCTTCCAGAATTTACTGGGGATAAGCTTACTGCTTGGGGATATGAATTCCAGCTTTCCTGGGGAGTTAGATTGGACTCTCCTGGGGAGATTTTGGACTGTAATTTTGTGAGTTGAAAGAGGGCACACATGCAGGGTTGCCTGCTGATGAGTTCGTGTAAAACTGTATCTAAAATGGAGAAGGAACCTGGGTAGGGTTGCTTTGATGATGAGTTCGTGTAAAACTTCGTTCTTGGAAAGGGAGAACCTGTGTAGGGTTTCTTGGTGAGGTAAGTTCGTGTAAAACTTCTTGATGAACCGGGGTGAGGTTATCTTGAGCTAAATCCATGTAAGACTTCTGGGGGAACCGGGGTTAGGTTACTTGGATAAGTTTGTGTAAAAACTTCTTGATGAGCCGGGGTTAGGTCATCTTGAGATAGGTCCATGTGAGACTTCTGGAGGAACCGGGGTTAGGTTACTTGGATAAGTTTGTGTAAAAACTTCTTGATGAGCCGGGGTTAGGTCATCTTGAGATAGGTCCATGTGAGACTTCTTGGAGGAACCGGGGTTAGGTTACTTGGATAAGTTTGTGTAAAAACTTCTTGATGAGCCGGGGTTAGGTCATCTTGAGATAGGTCCATGTGAGACTTCTGGAGGAACCGGGGTTAGGTTACTTGGATAAGTTTGTGTAAAAACTCCTTGATGAACCGGGGTTAGGTCATCTTGAGATAGGTCCATGTGAGACTTCTGGAGGAACCGGGGTTAGGTTACTTCGGGATAAGTTTGTGTAAAAACTTCTGGATGAACCGGGGTTAGGTTACTTCGGGATAAGTTTGCGTAAAAACTTCTGGATGAACCGGGGTTAGGTTGCTTGTGGAAAATGAGTCTGTGTATGACTTTGTCTGAAAACTGAGAAGGAACCGGTGTAGGGTTGCATGATTTTGGTTAAGTTGATGATTGTCCTGTTTGGTTTCGGATGTTAACCCACGATTTGGAATTGGTAGCGGTAGATGGTAATCATCCTTATGTTGATCTGTCCTTTGTACTTTGGTTGACAGAGCAATTGGATCGCCTGGATAACTCATTATTGCCCCTGTTTCGGAGGTGAGGGAAGAGGATACCTGTGTGGGCGATTGACAAATCTTCGGGTAGACAAGTGACGAGATACCGGAACATAGTCGTACGCTTTGATCCCTAACTTTTGCCTGGACCGCCCTTTCGGGTTTTCAGTCCACCGGGATACCCATTTTTTGCCCAAGCCGCCTTTTCAGGTTTTCGACTTACCGGGTGTACATGTTTTTTCATTTCATCCCTTCATTTTGCCCGAACCCTTTTGGTTCGCCGGGAAGCCCTTATTTTGCCTAGGCATGTCAGCCTAGCGGGTCTTTGAATACGCGTAGTATTTTTCGACTATGTCCACGCTCTCAGGATGTAGGGAATTGCCCCTGTTGGAAATATTTTGCCATGCCCCAGGTAATGGGCAATGCTCCTACTGTGCCCCTTGATTGGAGGTACTTCTGTTCACAAGGTGTTCATCGTGCGAATTTCCCTGTTGTTCAAACAAATAGTCATATGCAAACAAGGTTATTTTAAGAATGCAAAAGTCTATGTCTGTCTTGAATTTTGAAAATGCATTTTTTGTAATACAGTGCGATGTCAACTCAATATTTTACAGCAAACCTTCAGGAGTCAGGATACCTTCGTAACAGTATGCTTTCGAACTAACCCATGCTTCAGCTAGGACTTTTAAGGGTTATATCGTGGCCTGGTTCACGGTTTAAGAAACAAAGGATAAAGGCTCAAATTATTTGTACCCACCCGCTCTTCGTGATGTTCTCCAAACCTAAACTCAGTTGATCGTGCGTTAGACCTTGTTTGAGTCTTTGTTCTGATGTTCCAATGATGGTTCAGATGTTGATAACTTATTTTGAACAGGCAGTCATCTCCTTTTTTGCTGAGGGTTAGTAAGACCTCTTTCTTGATTTTTGTTATCCCTTTCTTTTTTTGCCTGAACTGTTTCCTTTTGTGGAATTACAGTCAGCGGGATGGTTCAGTTTCATAAGTCTTTTTCATATGTATTTTGACTTAGTGGTTTTTTCATTTTTTTGAGATAATGACTGCCTTTCTTTATTGATCGTTCTGAACCATCACTGTCTTTCTTTGTTTTGTAAGGACCTTTTTTGATGCCATTCGTTATGCACTTAGATCAACTGAAAGAACTACCCTGCCCCAGGTTATGATTAAGGGTTTTAAATTTCGAGAAGAAAAACTCCTACTTCTTTGGCTCAGAAGGGTTGACGAGGGATTATCTTCCTTATAACTCCAGTGTTTAGGAATTGAAACAATGCCTGTACCTCATCAGCGGGGTCTGTTCAAAAGCATATTGTAGATTATGGTATCGTTTTCGTCATCCTCCCTCAAGAGGTTTAGAATTTTCAATTAAGAGTTGACCATCGCAAAAATATGAAAGCAGTTTTAAGCATAGTAAATATAATTAAATCAAGACAGACATGTGTAATGCATTCATGAAATAAAAGAGTTTAACATGATAATTGTTTATCTGAACAAGAAAGGAAAAATACAACTTTGAATTCAAATGAACAAGAATCTCTCGACCCTAGCCATGTTTTGGCAATGGAGCGGTGATCACGTTGGGAGTCTCGGCAGGCTCGAACTCGATCTCTTTGGCATCGATCATGTTCTGAATCTTGTATTTCAGTGCCCAATAGTCCTCAGTATCGTGCCCCGGGCTGTCAGAATGATAAGCACATCTGGCTTCTGGATTGTAGCTTGGAGAAGAGGTCTTAGGATTTGCGGGAGGGTTGATCACCGCGATCAGGTTCATCTTCAACATGTGCTGCAATGCTTGTGACCATGGCATGTTAATGTTGGTGAATTGCCTTTTAGGCCCGTCCGGCCTTTGTTGGTTTCCCTTTTGTGGTTGACGACGTGGTGCAGAACCAGAGATCATGACTGCCCCTGCATGTTGATCACGGCGACTCTTTTGACTGTATGCAGCATTAGATTCCTTCTTTCCCGTGTAAGGCTTTTTATGAATATCAGAAGGTGTGGCCTCTTGAATTTTCCCACTCTTGATACCAGCTTCAATTCTTTCGCCAGTCAGGATGAGGTCGGTAAATCCAGCAGATGAGTTACCAATGAGGTGATTGAAGAATGGCCCGGATAGGGTCCCCAAGAACATGTCCACCAACTCCCGATCAGTCAATGGTGGCTGCACCCTGCCAGCCAGGTCTCTCCATTTCTGTGCATACTCTTTGAAACCTTCGCCTGCACCTATAGACATTCCCTGAAGCTGAGTGCGTGTGGGAGCAAGGTCGGCATTGTACTGGTAATGCTTGTAGAAAGCAGTGGCTAAGTCTTCCCAGGTACGGATGTTGGCTCCATTCAATTGATAAAACCACTCGAGCTGAGTCCCCGAAAGACTCTCTTGGAAGAAATGGATCCATAAGTTTTTGTCAGCTGTATAGGGTTGGATCCTCCTTGTGTAAGCCCTGAGATGCAACTTAGGACAGGATGCCCCGTCGTATTTAGCAAAGGCAGGTGCCTTAAACTTGTGCGGGATTACTACCCCAGAAGACAGACCTAGATCCTCGAAGTCCAGGCCGGGCACTTTTTGTATCTCCATAGCACTGAGCCGGTCTTCCAACTGTTTGTACTTATCCTCAGCCGGAGGGTATTGTTCGTTGTTGAAATCTGTCTCGTTGTCGGAGACCACTGGACTAGGCACCTCTCTCTCATGGTGACTACTTTCCCTCACAGATGGAGTAGTCCTCTCAGTTTCAGTCTGCAGTGTGTTCCCAGATCTGCGTCTAGGGCTGAACAAAACAGTCCTCTTCTTCTTCTTTTCCTTCTTCAAGAGCAGGGCCTTCAGATCTTGCTGCCCCTGGGTCAAATTCATGATCAGCCCTTGGAACTGGGCGTTCTGAGCCTGGAGGGCCTTGATAGTGTGCTCGGTTGAAGATTCAGGATTCATGACGAGACTGCTGAAATAAACAGTGAAGAAGGTAAGTAACCTGCATAGAAAGGGTACCTGTTATGCAATGATATGTATGACATGCATGCAATGATTTCAAGGACCTCGCGGGGTAAACAGAGAAACTTGTTAGGGTTGAAAACTGGTAACTTGATTGAAGAAACTTCCTGTTGTAGAAAATCCTTCTTCAAGGGTCAAAGGCTCACCATATCCAGTGGGTCATAGCCCCTAACAACCTTGACTAGAGGAAAATAAATCCCCTTTGCCCCTTGCTGGACAATTGGTTCATCATGACCTACATCACAAGCCCTTGAGATCCTTGAAATGGGTTAGGATGTATGCAATGTTATGATGCATGGGGTAATATGAATGAACCCTGTTATGAGCCCTGATTAAGGACTGCAAACCAAAACCTGCGAGCACTCAAGTAAAACCTGTCATGAGTCCCAGTTAAGGACTAAACAGGACCTGCAAGAAACAAGTGTCAGGTAACAAGCATGCAAATAGTCAAGTTGGAAGGCACACAAGTCACACAAGAGAAGCCCTTAGAGTTTAGGCCAGCATGAGGTCTAGGTATTACCCTCTTTCAGTTGGTTGGTTCATACCTGTCCTATCAAAAGTAACCGGGTTCTTAGAGGATCCCAATATCATTGATTACCCTCAATCGGTCATAACTCCAGCATCGCAATCTTTTCTTGCGGCCAGAACCATCACGAGAGTTTAGCCTCAATGGGCGTAGCGTACTGCTACTGTTCTAATGGCCAAGTTATGTCATTTAAGGTTCTAAGGTCTGTTGGTGCTTAATGACTCCTCAGAAGACCCATATTCTCCTCGTTGCAACACAAGGGATATCGGTACAGACCAAGGTGCCACACCAACGTAGCCACTGCTTCACCCATGTCGGTATACGCCGGACAGGTCCCTCACAGCTTATGCTACCTAAACAGGGTATCCCCAGATCCGGGTTAGGATCTATGTAACTCCGATACAACCCACAATAATAAAGCAAGCAAAGAAGACAATTGAAAGCACAGTGATCTTAATCCTAAGGTACACCCCACTTTATAAGATAGTCCCCAGCAGAGTCGCCAGTTCTGTGATCGGTGGATCTGGAACTGACTGTTTAACGCTGGTTCGCGAAATGTCGCGGAAGCAAGAGTCGCCACCGTCTTTTATTTTCTCCAAATGGAAAGGACAAAAGCACATAAAAATTCCTTATAGAGATTGCTCTCGGTTCGGGAGATAGGTTATAGAAAGGGAAGGTGTTAGCACCCTTTCTATCCATGGTTATCCATGGGCTCTTAGGTACTTGCTCACTTGTGTTTTCAAAAAGGTTTGTTTGCTTTTCAACTGTGGGTTTTAAAAAAGTTTCTATGAAAATTCCAGTTCGACTCTTGTATCGGTCCTCAAGAGTGTTTGAAAAATTGCTTTCGAAAGCTTTTGAAAATGTGTTGGTGTGAAAAGTATTTTTGAATTTGTTTTGAAATTTAGAGCAAGTATCTAGAGTCGTCTACCTACCCTAAGGAATTCGTCTGTGTAGATGTCCTTTAAAGTAGTGCCATCCCACCATCGAGAGGTAGGTAGCACCATCGTTGGAGGTGTTCGGGTCAATTCGAGGTCGGGACATGGTGATCACCAGAGCAATGGGAAGACACCTTAGAAGCTACCCTCATGCCAGGTTCCCGGATCATGAGGACTTACTAAGACATCCTCTACTCGACGATCACCTTTCGAGGCAAGGCAACAGTGAGGCGTACCCTAGGGGTGGTGTGTGCGATTCGTGTGTCGTTTTCATTTGTATTTGTCTTGTCATGTTCATTGCGATCTACGCTTGATTTTATTTAGACATTCATTCTTGCATGCTTGGTTTAACAGTTAATATTTGCGGGAAAAAGTAAATCTAAGGCTATTACAAATGGCGCGGGTCCACATCGCCAAAATTAAACCGGACCCGATTTGACAGAAAATAAATAAAGCAAAGTAAATAACGAAATTGAAAAGTGCGAAAAGTAAATGTTACAAAGCTTTGGGAGAGATACATGATTATTTAAGCGAAATAAAATAAATGTACGAAATAAAAGAATTATCGAAACGAGGGCGTTGGACCCTTTTGTAAAAATATTGAATTAATGAATTAATTAAGCAAGAATTTGTTTTTGGTATTTTTGGGGTTTAATTAATGAAAATTAAAATTGAATGCAAACCCTAATTCTAATGGCTTTTAAATTTATTATGAAAATGTTAAATTAAAATCTAAATTAAACCTAACCTTTTTTATGTACAATTTAATTAAAAAATAAATAAATAAATAATATTATGGTAAAAAGAAAAATTAAAAGGAAATAAAAATTATCAATTAACCCTAGTTCTACAGTTTTTATATTTTTATTAAAAGAATTAAAGTTAAAGCACCTAATTTAAATTAATTAATTTACATACAATTATTTATGAAAATATTAGAAATAAAAATTATTTATTACATTTTTTATCTTTTCTGAATTTTTATGTATTTTTTTGTATTTTTGTAAAAAAAATAATTAATTAACTTAAAACAATAAAGCAAGTAAAATAATAATTAAAAATAAAAAGAGAAAATTGCAAACCAGGGGGGTTTCAGTCCCAATTGTGAGGTGTTGGCCTTAGCAATCTAGCCCAATAGCATGGCCTCGTTGGACTTTTTTGAATCATGTGTGATGCGTTGACTAGGGTACAACGTACTCCTTAGATCTGTGCCTTTGGTTTGGTCATCAGGGGCACGTGGACGTCTTGATTATGGTGGTGCATCATAGTCCTCAGTAAGTGGAATGGCATGTGAACCTGGATTGAAAAATAACATGAAGAATAATACAGACCTGGGGCTCGAACCCAGGTCTTGGATGTCAACGCAATCAGCATTTGCCAGCTGAGCCATTAAGCTCTTTTGATATATTAATAACAAAGAAATAATATGAAAGAAAAACAAAACGTTAGTGGGTCCGCGCGCCACTTTTTTAAACGGACCAACCAACTTTCGCCACCACATCATCGTCCTCGCGTGTTTTTTTTCTTTTTTCTGAAACAAGAACGTATGGCAACGGTTTCAGATGCGTTTCATTAGATGGCTTTAGAAAAAATAGCGAATAGCGCTATGTGGTTCATAAATTGATCGCGAGGCTTGGTCCATGTTCGTCCCAATGCGTGGAATCCAATGGTCTTAGTCTCAGCTTCTAATTTTGCCTTATTGCAAAAGCCCTAATTTATCCTCCTGAAAACCCTAGAATCTCAAACATGGTATCATCGTGTATGGCAAATAAAAATACAATTAAAGGTACTGGTTAGCTTTAAAACTTCAATATGAACATGATTCAATGAATAAAAATTGCAAAATATGCACAAATCATGATGCACGATTCTGAAAATTTCTTGACACAGTTTGTGTCCGTTTTACCAGTTCTTGGAGTTTAGAGGAATGATTCTGATTGGAATGCACTCAATAGACCTCGAGCAAGCTATTGGGATGAAAGTTAGGCTTTGAATTGCCCTGGAATGATGATTTCAGTTTTGACTTTTTTCAACAATTTTCCAAGTTTGCAATGTGTTCTTTAGCGCAGCTTTTTGTCTATGGACATTAGGGTTGTGATCAGGCCTTTGTAGTGAATCAATTAGGTTAAGAAAACTCAACAAAATCCAATGAATTAATGGTTTTTGATATTTGATTTTTCACCATTATGTTTCATATCTTTTTCACATGGTTTTTGTATCAATTATGCTCAAATCAAACCAAATCTTTCCTAATTAGCCTATGCACGAAATCTTGATAGCAAAACATGCATGAAAAGATTTTTTAGGTCAAGTTACATATTTTCTACATATTTAAATGATTTAAATGAATTAATATAAATAATAATTCAAATAAATAAATAAAAAATGAGAAAATACTTCCCTTTGGGCCAAGTGGTCGTGCATATGCTTGGAATGATGAATCATGGAAGAAAAATGGGCCCATTAGCATTTTTAGGTCATTTGGATCAAAGTTGACTTTTCAAAATATCCAAAAATTTCCCAACTTCCACAAGGCATAACTTGCTCAATTTTTAAGCTTTTCTCATGTTCTTGGACATTTTGGAAAGGTCTTTGAGTCCTCTAACCAATGCCTTTGGTCCCATGTCATTTTGATTTACCAATCTCAAGTTATGGCCTTTGACCTAAAGTCCCTTTTTGTTGACTTTTGAAAATGACCTATAATGTTGAAATTGATAACTTTTTGTGAGAGCATTTCTTGGACTTGAAGTATGAAGATGAGTTGTAGGAAATGTCTTTCTCTTCAAAATGAGCTTTGGATGGAATTTTTCTGATAATCCATGTGAAAGTTATGCCCTGGTCAATTTTAGTTGACTTTTTCTGCTGTCCAAATAAGGAAACTTTTTGCATCTTGATGATTTCTGAGCCAAATTTTGAGAATCATGATCAAGCATTGATCAAATGATGTTTGTGGCTTCAAAATGATATGTTGACCAAAAATTTGAACTTTTGACTGTCAAATGACCATTTTGCCCCTACAGTTGACTGTAGTGCAATTTAGGGTTTTGACTGTGCAATTTTGAGCTGAATGCCTTGAAACTTGATATGAGGATGCTTGACCCTATTTGTAGGCATATGAGACTTGATTGGGCCTTTGAAAACTTCCTTTCTTGATCAGAACACAAAACCCTAATCTTGACTGTATAGGGGGCTCTTTGACTGTGCAACCCTTGGGGAATTTTGTGACTTGGCTTGGAAATTTCTTGGAGAATATGGGAGGGCAAATTTTGGGGTACAACAGTTGCCCCTGTTCAATCTTCTTAGACCTGAGGATGCAGATTGGCTGACGTGCCTTTCGTAATCCGAGGGTAGAAGATGATTGGACACTAGAGTGCCCAGAAATTTGCGCTCACATAATAGCGGTGTGATGGAAATGGGCTTATAGATGCCATCTGGAGATTGCTGGATAGGATGATGGGCTTATAGATGCCATCTGGATGTTGATCGCGTAGGAGATTCCTTAGCGAGAACCTGCATACCTGCAAAGCAAAAAATGAGTACCTGACACGTCGCAGGAGCTGATTTTAGATGCTTGGTATAGATATGTCCTGACTGGTTACAGGAGCTGAGTCTGGAGCTTCAAACGGCGATGAATGAACCAGGGATGGTTACTGTCTTAGCATGAATGGTAAGAGAACCTTGGGTAACTTTAACTTCAACAACGCTCGTTGAGAAAGTCTTGGGTGTCTTCTACTGGGATAAGAATCAGGGAGATCTTAGGGTCGATCTGACTGAACCAGAGAAGGCCTTTGACTGGATAAGCATCAGGAAAATCTTAGGGTCGATTTAACTGAACCGGACAAGGTCTTGAAACATCTTCAACTGGATAAGTATCAGGGAGATCTTAGGGTCGATCTGACTGAACCAGAGAAGGCCTTTGACTGGATAAGCATCAGGAAAATCTTAGGGTCGATTTAACTGAACCGGACAAGGTCTTGAAATATCTTCAACTGGATAAGCATCAGGGAGATCTTAGGGTCGATCTAACTGAACCAGAGAAGGCCTTTGACTGGATAAGCATCAGGAAAATCTTAGGGTCGATTTAACTGAACCGGACAAGGTCTTGGAATATCTTCAACTGGATAAGCATCAGGGAGATCTTAGGGTCGATCTGACTGAACCAGAGAAGGCCTTGGACTGGATAAGAAACAGAAAAATCTTAGGGTCGATTTAACTGAACCGGACAAGGTCTTGGAATATCTTCAACTGGATAAGCATCAGGGAGATCTTAGGGTCGATCTGACTGAACCAGAGAAGGCCTTTGACTGGATAAGCATCAGGAAAATCTTAGGGTCGATTTAACTGAACCGGTCTAGGTCTTGAAACATCTTCAACTGGATAAGCATCAGGGAGATCTTAGGGTCGATCTGACTGAACCAGAGAAGGCCTTTGACTGGATAAGCATCAGGAAAATCTTAAGGTCGATTTAACTGAACCGGACAAAGTCTTGAAACGTGATTGAGAATTTAGCTGATTCTTTCCTGAAAGGTAAAGGTCAGTCATATGCAATGCATGATATGGATCAAGCAATGATATTCTTAACATAAATGAGATTTGTATGATATGATGCGTCTATGCATGCTATAAGGATGTATGTGATGTTTTATGTATATTTTTGTCTAGGAGAGTGAATCCTTGACGGGAGCCGGGACGTTGTATCCTGGGCTGATGTTGAAGAATAGATTTTTGCTTCCGCTGGGGATGATAATTGCAAGAATTCTGGTAGGAGAAGATAACTCCGTAGGGGAATAAACTTGGCGAATGGGAGATTCTGCGGGGAGAAAAAAATACTCTAGCGACCATGCTGGGAAGCAATACTCTGTGGGGAGAGGGATGCCTTGCTGATAGTAATTTGCTGAGGATGTCTTGTTGTTGGAAGTGCTGATAGACTTCGCTGGGGATAAGAAGGCTTCGTTGACGACGCTCTTTCCGTGGCTTTTGGCTGAGGATAACCCAGTTATATCCTGTTAAGGAAATAACTCTTTAAATCAAGCCGGACGACGCGTTCATGCTCTGCGAAGGATAAGCTTCCAGAATTTACTGGGGATAAGCTTACTGCTTGGGGATATGAATTCCAACTTTCCTGGGGAGTTAGATTGGACTCTCCTGGGGAGATTTTGGACTGTAATTTTGTGAGTTGAAAGAGGGCACACATGCAGGGTTGCCTGCTGATGAGTTCGTGTAAAACCGTATCTAAAATGGAGAAGGAACCTGGGTAGGGTTGCTTTGATGATGAGTTCGTGTAAAACTTCGTTCTTGGAAAGGGAGAACCTGTGTAGGGTTTCTTGGTGAGGTAAGTTCGTGTAAAACTTCTTGATGAACCGGGGTGAGGTTATCTTGAGCTAAATCCATGTAAGACTTCTGGGGGAACCGGGGTTAGGTTACTTGGATAAGTTTGTGTAAAAACTTCTTGATGAGCCGGGGTTAGGTCATCTTGAGATAGGTCCATGTGAGACTTCTGGAGGAACCGGGGTTAGGTTACTTGGATAAGTTTGTGTAAAAACTTCTTGATGAGCCGGGGTTAGGTCATCTTGAGATAGGTCCATGTGAGACTTCTTGGAGGAACTGGGGTTAGGTTACTTGGATAAGTTTGTGTAAAAACTTCTTGATGAGCCGGGGTTAGGTCATCTTGAGATAGGTCCATGTGAGACTTCTGGAGGAACCGGGGTTAGGTTACTTGGATAAGTTTGTGTAAAAACTCCTTGATGAACCGGGGTTAGGTCATCTTGAGATAGGTCCATGTGAGACTTCTGGAGGAACCGGGGTTAGGTTACTTCGGGATAAGTTTGTGTAAAAACTTCTGGATGAACCGGGGTTAGGTTACTTCGGGATAAGTTTGCGTAAAAACTTCTGGATGAACCGGGGTTAGGTTGCTTGTGGAAAATGAGTCTGTGTATGACTTTGTCTGAAAACTGAGAAGGAACCGGTGTAGGGTTGCATGATTTTGGTTAAGTGGATGATTGTCCTGTTTGGTTTCGGATGTTAACCCACGATTTGGAATTGGTAGCGGTAGATGGTAATCATCCTTATGTTGATCTGTCCTTTGTACTTTGGTTGACAGAGCAATTGGATCGCCTGGATAACTCATTATTGCCCCTGTTTCGGAGGTGAGGGAAGAGGATACCTGTGTGGGCGATTGACAAATCTTCGGGTAGACAAGTGACGAGATACCGGAACATAGTCGTACGCTTTGATCCCTAACTTTTTGCCTGGACGCTTTGATTATTTCTGATTTCTCTGCAACAAATGGCGGTCTCTTCATGAGCAGTTTGTCCATCCCCGATGAAATTATTGGTTCTCACCTCCAGCAATATCTTCACGATATTTTTTGGGTACCTTTTTGGGAAACAACAAGCGGCAGTCTCTTCATGAGGCAACTTGTGTGTTATGGATACTCTTGACAAATAGCAAGCGGCAGTCTCTTCATGAGCAACTTGTGTGTTATAGATACTCTTGACAAACAGCAAGCGGCGGTCTCTTCATGAGCAACTTGTGTGTTATGGATACTCTTGACAAACAGCAAGCGGCAGTCTCTTCATGAGCAACTTATGTGTTATGGATACTCTTGACAAACAGCAAGCGGCGGTCTCTTCATGAGCAACTTGTGTGTTATGGATACTCTTGACAAACGGAAAGTGGCAGTCCTTTCATGGGTAACTTGTACGTTATTTTTCTTTGGAAAACGACAAGTGGCAGCTCTTCATGAGCAGCTTGTACGGAAAATGGCAAGTGGCAGCTCTTCATGAGCAGCTTGTGGGTTATAAGTAACAAGTGGCGGACTCTTCATGAGTAACTTGTGTGCTTTAATATTCTTTAAAGACAGCAAGTGGCAGCTTCTTTATGAGCAGCTTGTGGGTTTTTGGCAACAAGTGGCGGACTCTTCATGAGCAGCTTGTGTGCTTTGATATTCTTTGAAGACAACAAGTGGCAGCTTCTTTATGAGCAGCTTGTGGGTTTTTGGAAACAAGTGGTGGACTCTTCATGAGCAGCTTGTGTGTTTTAACATTCTTTGAAGACGGCAAGTGGCAGCTCTTCATGAACAGCTTGTGGGTTATAAGCAACAAGTGGCAGCTTCTTTATTTAAGCAGCTTGTATGTCATAGCACTTTTTTTGAAGACAGCAAATGGCAGCTTCTTTATTTGAGCAGCTTGTGTATCCCCAACAATAATGTCTACTCAGCAAATGGCATCCCTTCGGAAAATTCCTGTGGGGAAGTTTGCATTTTATCATTCCTTTTCCAATCACAGTGCTGATGTCAATCATTTTGTTTTCCAGTCACAGTGCTGATATCAATCATTTTATTTTCCAGCCACAGTGCTGATGTCAATCATTTTCTTTTCCATCCACGGTGCTGATGTAAATCATTTCTTTTTCCAGTCTTCGTACTGATGTAAATCATTTCTTTTTCCAGTCTTCGTACTGATGTAAATCATTTCTTTTCCAGTATCAACACTGATGTAAATCATTCAAGAGTCTCTCATTTGAAGTCTATGACTCTGTTTCCCCAGTGGAGTTACAACCTCTTCCTCTGTGGGATTACTGTGTAATGTGCTTGGTTTCTCCAGCATAGTCTGTCTCGTATGGCGTCATTCCCCATAAAATTCAGAGCATTACATTCATATCATATCATGAACGTAATCGCGGTATCTTAAGGCCAAAAATTGTGTATTCTATATTTAAGTCCCTTCAATCTCGTCGAAATGAAGCTCCCAATCTTCATATCTCCAGATAGAAGTAACTTAAATAGGGGCAGCTGTTGTACCCCAATTTTTCACCTAAGATCCCATTTTTATTTTTGCATTTTTTTAAAGATAAGTCAAGGTCACGAAATACGGTCAGTTTTAACGTCTCACCTTCGAGCTTTGACTATGCGAAGATTGTCAAGTGTTTTGAACATTTTTAGCCTATGTATCACTAATTTCTAATCCATACAAAGGTGTATGTTCATGTCTTCTTTTGCTTCATGTGCAGAGACAGGTCTGAATCAAGAGCATCAGATGTCGCGCCTCAATTAAAGTTTTGAGTCTCCCAAGCCCGAAGTACGGTTGATTGTGGATTCTCGAAGACTGATTCATCAAGGCACAACTGTTGCACCCTTAATTTCGCCCCTAATTTTTTCAGTCGCACATTCATACCATATTTTGTCATTTGGTCACAATCATTAGTAAATATCTCCATTCATCACATTTTGCATCATTAGTCGTATTTAAGTTGACCAGAAAAAGTCAGTTTAAATCAAAGTTTGCATCGTCTTTCAGTTGTAAAATACCCGACATTTCATTTCATTCATTTTTATCTGTTTACTATTTTCTTACATTGCTCCAAATTGTTTATATGTCGATAATAAAATATTTCAGTTTTATAGACAGACTGTTAAAAGCGATTCGACGCTATGCGGGAAAGTAGCGAGAAAATATTTCAAGTTTTCACCTTTTACCGATCATTTTATGAATCTGCGCTTCGCGTAGATTATGACGGTATGCTCGCTTTATTTTTTTCAGTACAGTTCGAAGTCTCGTTTTTAACCGTAAACGTCTGTTTAGCCTGATATTTTTATTATCATTTTATTTCGATTTTTGACTTCTTGAATATTTTTTCTTTAATCTTTGTGACATGTAGTTTATTTTAATGTGTTCACTTCATTTTTTCGGTTGGATTTTTGTCCATTTTTCATCGTTTTTAGTCATTTTCGGGTCTCTATTTTTTAGTCAGAAAAATTCAAAAAAATCATTTTAAATTGCATTACTTTTTTCTCTTTTCAGTTTTTACGTTATTTTTATCATTAAAGTGCTCTTTGGTCATTAAAATTATTTTTTGAACTAGGCTTTATTTTGATTGGTTGATAGAAGTTGTGCAGGATTATGAAAATTAATGGACGGATATGATTGCAAGCTGAAATCATTTTTTCTTCTTCATCTGACTATTTAAATAGTCTTCATTTTCTTTGTGAAGGACAACAAAAAAAAGGCACCAACAGGAATCCATTTAGTAAATACCATCTAACTTTCTTTCCCTCTAACCTCACTCTCTCTTCCCAATACAGTGATACTCCCTCAATTTCAATCTTTAGCATTATCCCCCTCCCTCTCGCTGTTCATCTTCAACACAAACAACATTATAACCTCCGCGATACCGTCGATTTCAATCTGCCTTCCACTAAATCACCACCAACACTTTACCTCGAACACCTGATTCATCACCCAATGGAGGAACTATTAAGCTTTCGTCCAAAGCCAGACGAAAAGCTGCTCAAGAATCACCCGAAGGAATTTTACACAAAAAGCTCAGCCATTGCTCTAAATCCGGTGATGTTCTTCAAGCACTTTCTCTATACGACGAATCTCGTAAATCAGGTGTTCTCCTCGATCTCAACCATTACAATAAATTATTATACCTTTGTGCTGTTCAATCTGGTGGTCATGGTGCTTCAAGTGCTTCTCATTTGGGTCTTCAAAGAGGGTTTGAGATTTTTCAGCAAATGTTGAATGATAACATTCAACCGAATGAAACTACTTCCACTAATGCTGCTAGGGTTGCTGCTGCTTGGAACTGGTAGTGGTGAACAATCCATATTAAACTCTTCAAATGTTTCTGGAAATTGGGTGGAACCCAAGAGCGGCACTATGCCGAAAGATGCAGGTAGAAGACGCGTCCAAGCAAGTGGTCAATCTGCTGGTCAATCTACTAGTCATTGGTTTACAGGATCTGATGGAAGAAAGGTTTATGTCAGCAAAAATGGACAAGAGATGACTGGCCGAAGTGCTTATATACATTATCGGAAGGAGAGTGGAACAGGATTCAAGAAATCCAAAAAGAAAACAAGTATCAAGAAGGAAAATGCCAAGAAGCGAAACTAAATATTTGATGCAACACAATTTTCCCTGGGGTTGGATGTTGGAGTGTTGGTAAACAACGTGGGAATTTCTTACCCTTATGCGAGATTCTTCCATGAATTAGACGAAGAGCTTCTGAAGAATTTGATTAAGGTTAATGTTGTTGGAACTACTAAGGTTACACATGCTGTTTTACCTGGGATGTTGAAGAGGAAGAAGGGGGCTATTGTTAATATTGGTTTTGGCGGTGCTATTGTTATTCCTTCTGATCCACTTCATGCGGTTTATGCTGCCACTAAAGCGTATTGATCAATTTTCTAGATGTCTCTATGTTGAATATAAGAAGAGTGGGATTGATGTGCAGTGTCAGGTTCCATTATATGTGGCAACAAAGATGGCATCAATTAAGAGATCTTCATTCTTTGTTCCATTCAACAAACAACAACTCCATTTCCAATTCCATTTTGGTGAATTGGTAAGATTCAATTTCCCTATTACCTTTGCATTTAATTTCTTCCATTTGTGTTAAACTGAATATTGAAGATGTTAATTTGAAGTCATCTGTTCTATTTTTTTTAACGATGGAGTTATGCTTGCATTGTTGCGATCGGTGCTAAAATTGAATGGAAATATTGATATCAATTTGGTGTTATGATAAGGTGTGTGTTGAATTGGATTTTATGGTTATTGTCTAAGTATTTGTTCGAAATTATTGATGTCAATTTTGGTTGTTGAATCTAGCTTTGAATTTTAAGGATGACATTGGCTTCTAACTTAAGTTGATTCAAGTATTGAAAATGATATTGGAATTGGATTAAATTGTTCAAGTTGAATTTGAGACTTTTCTTTGATTTTGGAGCACCGACATATTGTCGAGTTGCTGCCCGGATTTATCCTTGTTGAAACTTGCGCTCCAAACTTATTTTCATCACTTTTTGGACTTAATGTAATTAATTTGGAATTGTCGGTGTTGATGTTGTTTTATTGTTTAAGTTGTTTTAAAATTTGTTTTGATGATGCTTCAAATTGAATTCAATTCACAAAGTTTTTTGGTTTAATATTAGTGTTTGTACATAAGTTTTGAATCACTTGAAAATTGATTTTTCATGAGCTTTTTGTGCATAATTTGTTGTTGTCCAACTTTTGATAATGCTGATTTTTGTGTTTACATTGAACAATATCATGAATTCTTGATTTTGATTTGTGTAAATATTTATTTGTTCATATGCATCATACAAGTTCATTTTGATTTTTATACTTTGTGATTACTAACATAAATTCAAATCTTGTTACACTTTCGTTTCATTTTAATTTGTATACCGCTTATGCTACTAACAAGTTTGCTCACTGTGAAGGTTTTCGAGAACAGTTTCAAGCGTTCGTTCTCGCATAGCGCATTTATAATTTTTCTTTATTCCCCTTTTACCTTACTATTTTGATTTAATATTTGGTATTGTAAATATATACTTGTACATAATATTTTGATTGTATGTTTTACTTGTAAATAAATTCAGGTTTTGAAAATATTATTTTCATCGCATTGTGATTTTATTTTTAATTCCAACTAACTTCTGAAAATTGTGCGGACGCGCATAAGTTTCCTTGTGCTGTTAGATTTGTCGATATATATCTTGTGATGCAGGGATTCTTATCTGACACCGTGAGCTTTATCCACCGCCTTTGCGCTTTATCTGATGCTTGGAGTAATATCTTACATCTGGTTTTTTGATGCTGTCGGCTAGTGATTTATTTTCACCTAAGGTTCGGTATACTCTTAGCTTATTTATCTGTCTGTGGTTTTAACTCCAAGGGAAACGTTCTAACTTTGTTGACTTCATGTCATCAAACACATGTTATACGATTAAGCGAATACCCTCATTCATTTTTTGCTTATTTACTATTTTTCCAAACTTAAGATAATTTTCCCAAAAGACTCCATTTTCAAACTCATACCTTTTAAGTCAAAACTTCAACACTAGGTCGTCGTATCTTCAAAATCTCTCCAACACCGATTTTTAGCCAAACGAACCATTTTAATCAAACAAACAATTTTAACCAAAAAACAGATATTTCAAAAGGTTCCTGCGGAGTACCGCAGATGCATTGGGTGCTAATACCTTCCCATTGTATAACCAACCCCCGAACTCCCGATCTCTTTCAAAAAACGCATTGTATTTTTATTACTTTTAAGTATTATTTTACATTGCATATTTTAGGGTTTTATTTCGCTCTTTTCCCTTTTCCCTTGGAAATAATAAAGCGCGGTGGCGACTCTTGCTTTTGTGAGTCAAGTTAATTAATAGCTTGATCTCCGATTTTCACCGTTACACTAAGCAATAGTTATATTAGTGCGACATATTTGTGGGTAACAGTAGCCTTTGAGTCAATCAATGAGAATACGGGGCCGCTGAGTGATGTCATGAAGCACTAATGGACTTTTAGAACCTTTACTTGACCAACTTGGCCTTTTTAGGATGTAATGAGATGACCGGCTTTGGTGCAGTCCGAAGTGGGTAGATACTCGATACTACACTCATTGAGGGTTGGTTCCTTGGAATATTTCGGTCGCCAGTAAAGAGGCTGAATTGAAACAATGAACAAGGAAACAATCCGGTGATATTGAGCTCCTTATAACCCGGTTACTATTTCTAGGACAGGTTGAGCCAACTAAACTTCAAGAGGGTACTTACCTATGAAACCCCATGCAAGCCTAAACTAGGAGCTTGTGTGATTTGTTTGTACATATATACTTGTGCATAACATCATGGACATCATGAATCATCATATGCATCAACTAACCATTTCAAGGATTTGGATTTTCATCTTTGTTCCTGTTTTGTAGGTTATGGATTCACTTCGCAGGAAAACTATCCAAGTCAACCTTGTAAGAATTCCTCTGCAACTCAAGGAGCTAGCTTCAAGGATTCCTGAGAATTCTCCATTCACCGAGAGACATGGTCGTCTACTCAACTTGGTCACCACCAACACTGAGGAGGACATGCTGAAAGTTCTCTTCCAGTTCTTTGACCCTTTACATCATTGTTTTACATTTCCTGACTACCAACTTGTGCCTACTTTGGAGGAATTTTCTCAACTCTTGAGGATTCCTATTCTCAATCAACTACCCTTCAACGGTACGGAAATAGATCCAAATCCAGAAGAGATTGCTCAAGCCTTACACTTGCACTCCTCTGATATCACAACACATTGGGAAACTAGAAGTGGTGTCAAAGGCTTCTTGCCAAAGTTTCTGTTTGAGAAGGCCCAAAGCTGCTGGAATTCTTTGGACTTACAAGCTTTTGAGGAGATTGTAGCTCTTCTCATCTATGGGATGGTCTTGTTCCCTAACCCTGGCCAACTCATAGATGTGAGTGCTGTCAAAATCTTCATGGCTTGCAACCCGATGCTTACATTGCTTGGGGATATCCTCCACTCTTTTCACACTCTAACAATGAGGAAAAGAGGTGTTCTCATTTGTTGCACTCCTCTACTGGAAAGATGGTTTATTTCTCATCTTCCCCAATCAGTTTTGAAGAATGAGCAAGGTTTGAGGTGGTCACAACGGTTGATGACCCTTACGCATTCAGATATCCATTGGTGTTCTCGATCAAAAGAGAATGTTATTATCATTGACCATTGTGTGGAATTCCCTAATGTCCCTCTACTAGGAATTAGGGGAGGCATCACCTACAACCCATGCTTGGCTCTGAGACAGTTTGGGTATGCCCGAAAGGATGGCCCACATGACATGTTGATTCAAGGTTTGGTTTTCGACTTCGACAACGACAACCAAGGACTCCGACAAAGGTTCATCCGAGCTTGGAGGATGCCCAACGAGGTAGACAGTAAGACCTTGGGACACATGAATTCCTTCCCCCTTGAGCCTTACCTCAAGTGGGTACGAACCTGCGCCCAAAGTCTTATGATGCCTTACCCCTCCATTCTCCCTGTGATTATAGAGCCTGTTATGGAAGGAGAGGTTCCATACACCCTCCTACATCCTGACATGCCAACATCACTAGAAGATTTACAAAGGAGTTAGATACAGCTCAAGGGAGAGCGCGATACTTTCGAAGCCCAATTCTACACAAGCGAGAAGAAGGTTTTGGAACTCACTCGTCAACTTCACGAAGAGAAGACTCTCAACACCTACATTGCACCAAAGAGGATGTGCAATGTCTTTTTACCTTAGAATTTTGTATTATTTTGCCCATGGGGCATTGATGTACTAACAAATTCTATCTTATTAATATGATGTGTGTTCCTTGTTTTGTTTAAAACAAATTTGAATTTCTGAATCCTTGAAAGCATTACATGAATACATATCATTCATCATATGCATAAACAGGTTTTCACACCAAGTTTCCTCATCTCTCGGCTGTTTATTTCAGCAAGATGGATATTGAACAAACGGTCAAAGATTTGCAAGCCCAGAATTCACAATTTCAACAGCTACTTCTGACCTTGGCCAAGGGGAAGGAGGAGCTCAAGACTCTACTAGAGAAGGAAAAAGAGAAAAAAAGAAGAAGAGAGATGGTGTGTCTATCTTGGGTAGAAGGTTTGAAGGACAAGCCAGATGGACTTTGGATTTCCCATCAACATCTGAAGAGGGGGAAGGAAAAGGTAAAGGAACTGCAGTGCCATCTGAATCTGAACCAGAAGAAGAAGAGGATGAAGACTATTCTGAACAGAAGTACCCTCTGGCCGATGACAAATACAAAAACTTGGAAGAGCGTCTAGCTGCCATGGAGATACAGAGAGTTTCGGGGCTGGATTTTGAGGAGTTAGGGTTGGTTTCTGGAATTGTAATCCCTCCTAAATTCAAAGTGCCATTATTTGCTAAGTACGATGGGGTGTCTTGTCCAAAGATGCACCTACGATCTTATGTCAGGAAAATTCAACCACATTTGTGATACGGTGGGAGAACTGACTTGAGGTTTTGCGTTTGTTTTTGCAAATGTTTCGGTTGAGCAAGAGTCGCCACCGACTTTTTATTTTATCCTAAGGAAAGGTTAAAAAGCACAGCAAAAACCTTTGAGATGTTTTCTTGGGTTCGGGGAGTAGATTATAGAAAGGGAAGGTATTAGCACCCTTTCTATCCATGGTTATCCATGGGCTCTTAGTTACTTGCTTAGATCAACTTGCCTTAATTTTCAATTGTTTGAAATGGTGCTTTGTGTGTGTGGGTTTGAAAATGTTTTGAAAAGAAGCCAATGTGGTGGCAACCTTTGTAATGATCCATGTTGGAATGTATACAAAGGTGTATGTCTTTTGAAAAGGTTTTCAATGTTTTGGAAAGTTGTTTTGAAAGTGTAGTGATGTGTGGTTTGAAAAAAAATGGGCAAGTGTTTTATTTTGCAAGGGGGCAAGTAATCAAGAGCTATCTACCCTAAATTTCTCAAAGATCTTTGCTATGTTTTAACCCTTTTAACAATTTTGTTCCACCATTGTATTTGGTGGACAATCTTGTGTTAGGATGTGAAAGGGACGGGCGCGGGTCATCGTTTAGACCATAATTGCAATGGTGCCAAGTATCTTTGGGCAATTTTTCCTTTGAGGGACTTGATCATTTTTTAGGCAACTTTCGAAAGCGTCATCGAGGGACTATGATCATTTGAATTGTTTTGTTTTGCCCAAAGAGACCTAACATGCAATATGGCCCATTATTGAAGGCAACAAGTGGAATACCCTAGGGGTGCAAGTGTGATTAGTGTTGTCCATTTTCATGCTTGTTTATCTTGAATTTAGGTCAAACTATTTTGTTGTTTTTGATTTGCATACAAAACCCTAATTCTAACATGGCATATTTAGAAAGCATTTAAAGTGCGAAATTTAAAGGTCCTAAGTTATTACACAATGATCATGGGAATGGGGGTACAAATGTTCAAATGGGGATGAGACTTCATAGGAGGATAGTACCCAATATTTACAACCAAATTGAATTGCGCAAATATAAATGTATAGATGTATAAGAAAGGAACAATATGTATGTGAAAGTATTTTTGTGTAAGTGTATATTTTATTCACAAATAAAATAAAAATAATTAAAAGAAAGTTAATTTTTGAATATTTTCATGTTTAGGGCAAAAAACCCTAATTTTACTAAATAAAAGGTATTAATTATTTATTATGTATTATATACAATATTTACTAATTATATACAAAAAATAAATAAAAGGGAAGTATATTTGTCAAAAAGGTATTTTTAATGTTAAATATTAATAAAAATAAAAATATATATATTTTGGTATTTTTATCCTAAATATCCTAATAAATATGTAAATATTTATATTATATGATAAATATATTAAATATGTACAAAAATAAAATATTTAATATTTACAAAAAAAAAGTATATTTTCATAAAATATTTTCAAAAGATAAAATAAAATAAAAATCAGAAAATAAAATGTATTGGTATTAATCTTAGTATTTTTAAATAAAAGATATTATGTATTATTTATGTACAAACATCAATTTAAACAAATAAATGCCTAATAAATACAAAAATGGTGTGAAAAATATTTTTTATATTTTTAATATTATGAGAAAAAATAAATAAGTCAGAAATAAAAAGAAAAGTCAAGAAAATGTTTCAAATAAGCACAATGGGCTAAGGGGGTTCAAAAGTAAACATAGGGTGCAAATAAGAAGTCAACTCAGGCCCAGCCCAAGAAGACTTTGTCTTCAACCTCAGAACTTGTATGAACAACAACAACACGCGTTTTCTATCTCCAGATTCCTTGATCATTTTCCAAATCTTGCAACATGAAACCTGTAGAGCTTGAAGCCACGATTCTAGACATATAAAGAAATCAACTAACTCTCAGAAATGAGAGAGAATTTCTTCTCCCCCAATTCCTGACCTAGTTTTTGTTCCATGTTCAGACCTCAAATTCTCATAGCACACATAACATAAATGAAAACTAATTATATGGGCATGTTCAGGGCCATGAATGTGACATAATTTCTTCACAAATCTAAACCTAACAGTGCCTGGATAGAGAGATAAGAGTTCATGAACTTACCTGTTCAGTTGGAATCGTATCTGGTGATGGAGGTGTTTTCAATGCAAGGTGATGATTGGTATAGCTTCCTTGATGTCCAGGGATGCTATTCCAAGCTTTAGTTTGCTTTGAAACCAAGTGAATCGTGTTATGGCACTTCAACTGCAAAACAGAAAAATGAAAATGGTAATGTTGGTTAGGAGTGTTACAGTCTGCTTCTAATGCTTTGGACAGTTTGTATGGATGGTAGGGAAAGTGTTTGAAGTGCTTTTGGCCAAGGTGCACGATGGAAATGAACTATCGAAGTCCAACTGTAGCTTATGCCCTGTTTTTGCAGTTTTAGGGTGATTCTGTGTTTGATGATGTTTGGAACTTGGTTGGCTTGTGTTTCAGCTTAGGTTTGATGTTTAGAATGTGTACAATAACTTTGCTTAAGCTTCTCCTGGCAGAAATGAGAGTTGGTGTATGTTATGCAAGTTTTCTTCACACTTAAGCAACAAAATGTCAAGTGGTCCTCTAGACTGATGCAGGCCCCCAATCTATGCTGCAACCTTTCCCCTTGATCAGTGTGTTTTGCTTCTGAACTTGTGCCCAAAGATATGGCCTTGTACTTCTTGATTTGCAACTTTGACATAAAGCCATACTTTTCTAAAATGGATAATTTGCTTTTTCTATTTTAAGACTAAACCTTCATGTAATACTTAAACACATAATGCAAGGCTTGAACACAAAGGGTTTGCATTTAATTATTGAGTGCAAATGGGATATAGGACCTGTAATCAAGTTGTGCAAGCTGATTTGAAAAATTGCACAAGTTATGAACATGTACATGGCCATGAATCAAAGTGACTTTTTCCCAACTTGCCAAATTCGATTCTCCCTAACCCATGAGGTTGTTTGATGAGTTCTTGGACATTTTGGAAAGCTTGGAATGTGTAATACAATCCATATTTGTAATGCAAATTGAAATTCCAAGTGGAAGTATGTGAAAAGTGGTCTTGAAGTTAGGCAAAAACCTTGCCTAAAATAGGTCAAATTTCTCTAAGTTAAGAATGGTTTGGTACCCTTGTTCCAAAAATTGTAACTTGGGCTACAAGATTCTTTTGAGGAAACTTTGTGAATCAAAGTTGTATATTTTTCAATAGACTACAACTTTCATGTTTTGACTTTTGTTTGAATCCAAATGAATCCTGATGAGAAGGTGGGACAAAGTTAGGAAAAAATTAGGGTTTTTCATAACTTAGAAAAATTGTAAGTTATGAAAAATCTTCATTTCAAACCCTAATTTGTGATTTTGGATTTCTTGATGAACAAGTTTCATGATTTGGCATGTTTTGATGAAAAATGAATCTTGACACTTGATTTTGACCAAAAAGTCAAAGTTTGACTTTTCAGTATACAGTCAAAATTGATCAATTGACTGGGAAATTCAACTGTCAATCTTGTGCATTTGGGATCTTTTGGACTTGTTGGGTATGTCAAGACAATTCCATGGGGTCCTTGAGTCCATAGGTGAGCTTGGTTTGCCATTGGCTAGGTCAAACAGTCAAAAATTGCCTTTGTGCAGTCAAAACCCTAAAAATGACCATTTTGCCCTTTTGGTGATCTGATCAAATTTCTTGTGGGATTGTGATCCAAACTTGATCAAATGGTCCATATGAGTTCATAATGTTGATGTGGGTCAATTTCCATGAGGTTTGACTGTCAATTGGCCACAGTTGACTTTTTCCCCAATACAGCTGATTTCTAGGTCAACTGTCCAATTGACTGGGCAAAGATTGGAATCAAGGCTTGAAACTTGGTATGGATAAACTTGGGACTCCAACATGAAGCATGAAAGTCATCTTAGGCATTTTAGGTCAAAATATCTTTGTGCAAACACAAACCCTAATTTGGGTCAACAGTGCTAGGAGAAGTCTTGCAGAGGAAACCCTAACTGGATCTTGAGCTCCAAGGGCCTTGTGATGAGAAAATGTTGAGAAGATGGGAGGGAAATTTTTGGGGTACAACAGTTGCCCCTGTTCAATCTTCTTGGACCTGAAGAGTTATATTGGCAAGTTTGCCTTTCGTAACTCGAGGGTAAAAGGAGATTGGACACTAGAGTGCCCGAAAATTTGCACTCGCATGTTGGAGTATCAGCAAATGTGATGTCGGGAATGGGCTTATAGATGCCATTTGGAGAGATGGTGGATAGAGAGATGGGCTTATAGATGCCATCTGAAGGCGTGACAGAACCTTGTCGGGAATGGGCTTATAGATGCCATTTGGAAGTGTTGATCGCATAAGAGATTCCTTAGCGATAACTTGCGCACTTTGAGAAAGACAGATGTTTTCCTGGCTTGTTACAGGTGTTGATCTTCAATCTCTTCGTGCAGACATGCCCTGGCTAGATACAGGTGTCGAGTCTACACTCGGTTGCTCGCAGATATGCCCTGGCTGGATACAGGTATCGAATCTGGAATTGTCGTCAACAGATATGCCCTGGCTGGATACAGGAATCGAATATTCAAACTCTTCAGATGTGCCCTGGCTAGATACAGGAATCGAATTTGGAATTAGTCGTCAACAGATATGCCCTGGCTGGATACAGGAATCGAATCTTCAAACTCTTCAGATGTGCCCTGGCTGGATACAGGAATCGAATCTGGAATTAGTCGTCAACAGATATGCCCTGGCTGGATACAGGAATCGAATCTTCAAACTCTTCAGATGTGCCCTGGCTGGATACAGGAATCGAATCTGGAAATAATTGTCAACAGATATGCCCTGGCTGGATACAGGAATCAAATCTGGAATTAGTCGTCAACAGATATGCCCTGGCTGGATACAGGTATCGAATCTGGAATTAGTTGTCAACAGATATGCCCTGGCTGGATACAGGTATCGAATCTGGAATTAGTCGTCAACAGATATGCCCTGGCTGGATACAGGTATTAAATATGGAATTGTCGTCAACAGATATGCCCTGGCTGGATACAGGAATCGAATCTGGAATTAGTCGTCAACAGATATTCCCTGGCTGGATACAGGTATCGAATCTGGAATTAGTCGTCAACAGATATGCCCTGGCTGGATACAGGTATCGAATCTGGAATTGTGACAGTTGAAGGTAGTCGTCTTTTGGGTTATCTTTTTCCCTGAAAAGGCAAAACATCAGTTGTATGCAATGTCATGATGTATGAAATGCATGATGTCATGATGTTCAAAATGAGATAGTGTTGTATGCACTTTATCCTGTATGTAAGCAAGATGTATGAAATGTGAAATGTTTATGAATGTATTTTCGTCTAGGAAAATAAATCCTTGACGATCGGCTGGGGAATTAAATCCTGGGCTGACATTGAAGAGTAGAGTTCTTCGTTTCCGCTAGGGATGATGGTTGCGAGAGTACACCGGTAGGAGAAGATAACTCCGTTGGGGAATAAACTTGTTGGAGAGATTACCCTGAGGGGAATTGCTCTGTGGGAAGAGATACTTCGCTGAATTTTTGATGAGAGCTCCGCTGAGGATTTCAATGATGGACTCTGTTGGGGAATAACCATGATAAACTCTGCTGGGGATTGTGTTGATAAGTTATGTTGGGGAACTTTGATGGACTCCGCTGGGGATTGGAAGAACTTCGCCGAGGGCGATCTTCCGTGGTAATTAGCTGAGGATAACCCAGTTATAAGCCCTTGTGAGGAATAACTTTGAATAAAGCCCGGGAGAGACGTCCGTACTCTGTAGGGGATAAACTTCGAGACCTGCTGGGGATATGGATTCCAATTTTCCTGGGGAAACTTTCAGACTGTACTGGAAAATGGTTCCACTGGGGTGTCTGTATTCCGCTGGGGAACAATCTTAGATCAAGACTGCCGGGGATGCTTGCTGATGAATGCCTATACTCCACTGGGGAATGTGTTAATATCTTCTGGGGATACCCAACTTCCTTTAGGATGACCGTAGACTAACTCTGCTGAAGGAGAGTATTGCTGACTTGCTATGGGAACAGGGTGCCTATTGTAGGGCTGATGATAGACTAACTCTTCCTGGGGAGAGTATTGCTGAATCCTGTCCTACTCTGTGGGGAGTTGAGGTAACTCGGTCACATTCTTCAGTTGGACCTACCTTGGTACCTTGGCGGACAGAGCAACTAGACTACCTGGACAATTCTACATTGCCCCTGTTTCTGATGTCACCTATAATCAGTCTTTTATTTCGTATGCAAGTATTTATGAATTAGCAATTTAATGTCAAATGCATATATAAAAAATGAACATTGGACGTTCTTCGCAAGACAAAACAGAAGCAGGAAAAAACAATTGGCAATTTGTTTGGAAAAGTGAACTTGTATTGATTTTGAAATTTGCCTGTAAATAGGCGTTTTTTGTACAAGAGGCTGACGTCCTAGTAAGAGAACGCCTCCGAATAACATAAAGTTTATACAATTTTGAAAAGGAAACAAAACAGCTATGTGAACAAAATTCCCACTGGGTTCCAACTCTGTTATTGCCTTTATGTCTTCAAGCGTCTCATCGTTTTGCTGCTTAGTTGAAGACGAAGCTGATTGATCGATGCCGAAGTCTGAGCCCGATAGTTGATGTCGAATTCTGGATGCAAGACGACCCAATGGGACATAGTGTTACTCTTTATCCCTAACTTTTGCCTGGACTGCCCTTTCGGGTTTTCAGTCCACCGGGATACCCATTTTTGCCCAAGCCGCCTTTTCAGGTTTTCGACTTGCCGGGTGTACAGATTTTTTCATTTTCATCCCTTATTTTTGCCCGAACCCTTTTGGTTCGCCGGGAAGCCCTTATTTTTGCCTAGGTATGTCAACCTAGCGGGTCTTTTATCATGCGTAGTATCTTTTTACTATGTCTGCATTGGCGGGGTGAGGAAGGTCGTCACCATCCATGGTGGTTAGAATCATGGCTCCTCCTGAGAACACATGTTTAACCACGAATGGCCCTTCGTACATAGGGGTCCATTTTCCCCTGGGATCACTTTGAGGAAGGATGTTGTGTTTGATTACCAGGTCCCCAACTTGATACTCTTGTGGTCTGACTTTCTTGTTAAATGCCCCGATCATCCGTTTTTGGTACGTCTGACCATGACAGATAGCGGTGAGTCTCTTTTCGTCAATTAGGTTTAATTGATCAAGTCGAGTCTGGATCCAGTCATCTTCACTCAAGTCTGCATCCTTCATTATCTGGAGAGAGGGTATCTGGACTTCAATTGGCAAGACTTCCTCCATGCCATAGATCAAGGAAAAGGGTGTTTCCCTGGTTGACGTCCGTGCTGAGGTACGGTACCCATGAAGAGCAAATGGTAACATTTCGTGCCAATCTTTGTAGGTCACTGTCATCTTCTGCACAATTTTCTTGATGTTTTTATTTGCCGCTTCGACAGCTCCATTCATCTTCGGCCGGTAAGGAGAAGAGTTGTGGTGCTGTATCTTGAATTGCTCGCAGAGCTCAGTGATCATCTTGTTATTAAGATTGGTACCATTGTCTGTAATGATTATTTCTGGGACGCCGTACCGACAGATCAAATTATGCCGAATGAACTGTGCCACGACGCTCTTGGTTACAGTGGCGTAGGAAGCTGCCTCGACCCATTTCGTGAAGTAATCAATTGCTACCAAGATGAAACGATGCCCGTTAGATGCCGTCGGTCGGATCTCGCCGATCATATCAATGCCCCACATTGCAAAAGGCCAAGGTGCCGTTAGGACGTTCAGAGGAACCGGAGGGATATGCACCTTATCAGCATAAATCTGGCATTTATGACAAGTTCGAGAATGTTAGTAACAGTCAGCTTCCATTGTGGACCAGAAATATCCTACCCGAAGGATTTTCTTTGCCATGGTATGTCCACTGGAATGAGTTCCGAATGTATCTTCATGTAGTTCTACCATGATCTTCTCTGCTTCAGCCTTATCCACACAACGCAGTAAAGTTGAATCATGGTTTCGTTTGTAGAGAATGCCGTTGCTGAGGAAGAATTTTTCCGCAAAACTTCTTAGGAACTTCTTGTCATTGACCGATGCGCCTTCGGGGTATTCTTGAGCTTCCAAATATCTCTTCACTTCATGATACCAGGTTTTTTCGGTTACCTCTTCGGCCTCAAGATCGCAGCAGTATGCAGGTTCGTCCAACTTCCAGATAATGATCCGGGGAGCCTCATTGTCCCTTTGACTTTGAACATTGAAGACATCGTAGCTAGTGCGTCTGCTAACTGATTCTCCTCTCTTGGGAAGTGTTCAAAAGTTATCTCTTCAAAGTGGGGAAGCAAAGTCAACACATACTCCTTGTAAGGAATAAGATTCGGGTGTTTCGTATCCCACTCGCCTTTGATCTGATTGATCACGAGAGCGGAATCTCCGAAGACACTCAGAAACTTGATCCTTAGGTCGATTGCAGCTTGAAGACCCATGATACATGCCTCATATTCTGCCATGTTGTTGGTGCAGTTGAAACACAGCCGGGCGGTGAATGGAGTATGAGTACCTTTAGGGGATATGATTACAGCGCCGATGTCGTTACCCAAAGCGTTTGAGGCTCTGTCAAAATGCATAGACCATCGGGATCCTTCCTCAGGTCCTTTATCTGGTCCAGGTACTTCACAATCAGTTACTACCATGATATCTTCGTCTGGAAATTCAAAGTTCAATGATTGGTAATCGTCCACAGGTTGGTGTGCCAAATGGTCTGCCAATACACTTCCCTTGATTGCTTTTTGAGTTGTGTATTGGATGTCATATTCTGTCAAGATCATTTGCCATCTTGCTATTCTTCCAGACAGAGCAGGCTTTTCGAATATGTACTTGATTGGATCCATTTTTGAAATCAACAAAGTAGTGTGAGTCAACATATACTGTCTCAGCCGGCGAGCAGCCCATACCAGAGCGCAGCAAGTTTTCTCGAGCAGTGAGTACCGAGTCTCACAGTCGGTAAACTTTTTGCTCAGGTAATAAATAGCGTGCTCTTTTCGGCCAGACTCGTCATGCTGCCCCAGCACACACCCCATTGAATTGTCAAGTACTGTCAAGTATAGTATTAGAGGTCTCCCTTCAATCGGAGGCATAAGAATGGGTGGTTCTTGGAGATATTCCTTTATCTTTTCGAAAGCGGCCTGACATTCATCGTTCCAACGTACTACTTGATCTTTCTTCAGCAATTTGAAGATTGGCTCACAGGTAGCAGTTAGATGTGAGATGAATCGGGCAATGTAATTCAGTCGTCCTAGAAAGCCTCTGACTTCTTTCTCTGTCTTGGGAGTCGGTATCTCTTGTATGGCTTTCACCTTGGCGGGGTCCACTTGAATACCTTTATCGCTTACAATGAAACCTAGCAATTTTCAAGATCTCACCCCAAAGGTGCATTTGTTTTGGTTCAACCTCAGCTTGTACAACTTCAGTCGTTCAAACAGCTTCCGCAGATGGCCAAGGTGTTCCTCCTCAGTTTGGGACCTGGCAATCATATCATCGACGTATACTTCAATCTCATGGTGGATCATGTCATGAAATAAAGCAACCATGGCACGTTGGTAGGTTGCCCCAGCATTTTTCAACCCGAATGGCATGACCTTGTAGCAGAAGGTGCCCCACTGAGTAACAAAGGTAGTCTTTTCCATATCTTCAGGAGCCATCTTGATCTGATTATACCCTGAAAAACCATCCATGAAGGAGAACACCTTGTGTTGAGCAGTATTGTCAACAAGAACATCGATGTGAGGCAGAGGGAAATCGTCCTTAGGGCTGGCCCTGTTCAAATCCCTGTAGTCAACAGACATTCGGACTTTACCGTCTTTCTTTGGCACTGGAACCACGTTGGCCACCCACTGAGGATAAGAATTCACCGCTAGAAATCCGGCATCAAATTGTTTCATAACCTCAACTTTGATTTTCTCGGACATCTCTGGGCGCATGCGGCGGACCTTCTGTTTTACCGGAGGGCAGTCTTCCTTGGTAGGCAGGTGATGGACTACAATGTCGGCATCCAAACCAGGCATGTCTTCGTAAGACCAAGCAAAGATTTCCACGTAATCATGCAGCATCTGAATCAATCGTTGCTTCACGCTGAGCTCTAGATTGGCACCAATCTTGACTTCTTTTCTATCTGTCTTAGTACCCAGGTTTATCGTTTCCACTGGCTCTTCATGTGGCTGAATGGCCCTCTCTTCCTGGAGTAGCAGTCTTGCAAGCTCACCAGGCACTTCGCAATCATCTTCACCTTCATCTTCGGCCAAGTTGATCAGATTTTCGAAGTCATAACTGGCAGTAGCAGAGCCGTTACCAGTGAGATCCAGAGTGGATTAGAACCTGTATAAGTGAGTGTGTGTAAATATAGCTGTTTTGCAATATATAACAAAGAAAGAAAAAGAGCACAAGATTTGAAATGCAACAACGTCCAATGTTTTGATTAATGATATATGGAAATGTCATACAAAAAGCCCTCACAAATGGAGCCACGGTGCCCCGGGTAGGACATCGAGCCAATAAAAGTTTCAACATATTGTTTGTTACAAATTGAAAACAAAAGAGTTCATTACTGCGTGACAAATGTAATAGGTGTAAAATCTTTTGCTGTCCAGTTGCTTGGTCCGTTGTCGGTTGTTGGATAGATCCAACTATCAAATTCTGCTTCCTCTACGTCCTCCTCGATAGCATTCACTCTTGGGTTGGTGATGAACACCGGAGGCTTTCTGATCCTTTCTTTGCGAACAGCCCTCTGAGCCTCTGTAGTGAAGCCCAGCCCAAATTTTTCGGTATTTTGAGTGAAGTCAGGAAGTTGACCCCAGTTTGCGCACTTTCCTTTCTCAATTACTGCCCGGGCATCCTTCAGGGAAGCCATCCTCAGAGGAAAGTCTTCTTCAACCACTGTCTCAGCTGACGCCAACGTTGGAGGTACCTCTTCAAAATGTTGAAAGGGGGTTTCAATAAACTCCCCGTCCATCTCAATATACCGGAATGAATTCAGGTGACTTACCATGTATTCCTCCTCTCCCTGCACAGTAACAATCTTCCCTCTGACAGGGTATTTGAGCTTTTGGTGTAGAGTGGATGTCACCGCCCCAGCCTTGTGAATCCAGGGTCGACCCAGCAAACAAGAATAAGATGGACGAATATCCATCACGTAGAACGTTGAGTCAAAGACTTGGGAACCCACACGAATAGGAATGTCTACCTCACCGTGCACCATCCTCTTAGAACCGTCGAAGGCTCTAACAATGATGTTACTAGGTTTCAATTCCAGGCCCTCATAATCCAACCGATCTAAGGCCTTCTTGGGTAATACATTCAGGGAAGAACCGGTGTCCACCAACACGTGTGCGAGAGTAGTGCCCCTGCATTCTATAGAGACATGCAGGGCATCATTGTGATTTTTTCCTTTGGCGGTAAGGTCGGTATCCGAGAAACCCAAACCATTGTCAGCGGTCAAATTAGCCACACAGTCAGTGAATTGATCTGCAGATGTCTCTTGCGGCACATGGGCTGTTTTCAGAAATGAAATCAGGGCCTTGGCGTGGGCCTCTGAGCACAACAGCAATGAAAGCATAGAGATCTTGGAGGGGGTATGCCCCAGCTGTTCAACGACATTGAAGTCACTCTTTTTAATGATTTTAAGGATTTCCTCCATCTCTTGCTGGGAGGCTTCAACAGCGGTCTTTTTTGGTGCCTCCGTCCGGGCAGGCAAATCGGTAGCAACTTCTTTGCCCCGAGCATTAGAGGACTCGGCGGCAGTAGTAGACACAGGAACTTGATTTGGAACATCCACACTTGCGGGTGTGATGATAAGAGGTTTTCGGATAACTGGTGGTGCAATGTCAGGCGAGAAGAGCCTGCCACTGCGAGTAATCTTGGCGGGACCAGTGATGTTACTGATACTGGTACCGGTGTTGAACTCCTGCTTCACTCCAAGCACATACACGTCTGCCCCATAGTGCCATGGGACAGCCTTGTCAGATTCATAGGGGAGGGGCCCCAGAACAGTAATCGTAATGGGTGCAACAGACATAATTTGGACTGGCTTCCTCGGGAGAGCCTTGGTAGGATTGTTGAAAATTGTGATGACAGATACTTCTTCAGCGGAAACAAATGGAACAGCGGTTTTCTTGAACAGAATCTCCTTGCTATCCATCAAGCTTTGGATGCCTGACTTCAGCAGCGGACAATCGGTAGGGGTAACAGCACACAGGAGGCAACCCTTGCTACAACCCGGAAATAAACCGGCTAGCAGTAGGTTCCTCTTAACAGTCAATAGAGGGGTAGCAACATCATTCACCGAAATAGCATACAAATCTTCTTCAACGGCATTTACTCTATGCTGGGGCATAGGAGCAGTCACCACATTTGGCCTCTCAGGCGCCTCAAACTGAATTTCCTTCGCATCAATAAGGTCTTGAACCTTATTTCTCAGGGCCCAACAATCATCAGTAGTATGCCCAGGGCTATCAGAATGATAAGCACAACGGGCATTTGGGTTATACTTAGGAGATGCAGTATTCACGACCTTCGGAGCTTCTCTGGTGGTCACCAAGTTGGTTGATAGCAGTTACGGTAAGATTTGTGACAAGGTCATGCTCAGCCGAGTGTATTGCCTTTTGGGCCTCTCACCCCTTTGTTGATTGTACTACTGAGGAGCAGCAACAGGTTTTGAAATTACCAAGGTGTTGACGGCTTGGCGGCGTTCTGGCTTAACTTGTCTTCTAGGACCATAGACGGCACTAGCTTCCTTCTTGAAAGGTTTCTTCTCAATACTTGCGGAGGCGCCTTTCTGTATCTTTCCTGACCTGATGCCAGCTTCTATCCTTTCACCCGTCAGGATCAAATCCGTAAACCCAGCGGAGGAATTACCAACCAGATGATTGAAGAATGGACCAGACAAGGTCCCTAGAAACATGTCAACCAGTTCACGGTCAGTCAAAGGAGGCTGCACCCTGCCAGCCAAATCTCTCCATTTTTGTGCATATTCTTTGAACCCTTCGCCCGTTCCCAGTGACATACCCTGAAGTTGGGTACGCGTAGGAGCGAGGTCAGAATTGTATTGAAATTGTCTATAAAATGCGGTAGCCAAATCCTCCCAATGTCGGATACTGGTTCCATCTATCTGATAGAACCACTCAAGTTGTGACCCCGAAAGGCTATCTTGGAAGAAGTGGATCCAAAGGTTCTTGTCTGCCGTGTAAGGTTGGATCTTCCTTACGTACGATCTGAGATGCAGCTTTGGACAGGAAGCCCCATCGTATTTTGCAAAGGCAGGCGCCTTGAACTTGTGTGGGATTACTACCCCAGAAGATAGACCTAAATCTCTGAAATCTAGCCCCAGCACATTTTGAATCTCCATGGCACTCAAGCGGTCCTCTAATTGCTTGTATCTGTCAGCAGCAGGAGGGTATTGTTCGTCATTGTAATCCGTCTCGTTGTCGGAGACTACAGGACTAGGAGCCCCTCCCCCTTGGGGACTGTCTTTCTCTGCAGAGGAAGTAGTTGGATCAGCCTCGTTATGGAGTGTGTTCCCAAACCTGCGTCCAGTATTGAACAACGCAGTTCTCTTCTTCTTCTTCTTCTTTAAGAGCAAAGCCTTCAACTCTTGTTGACCTTGGGCCATGCTCATGACCATTTCTTGAAACTGGGCGTTCTGGGCCTGAAGAGCCTTGATAGCTTGTTCACTGGATGATTCTGGATTCATGATGACTGTTCAAAATAAACAGCGAAGAAGATTAAGCAACCTGTAGAAAAAGGGGTACCTGTTATGCACATGATGCATGAGATGCTATCTATGCAATGCATTCAAGGATTTTAGAAATTCACAATTGTTGCAGACAAAAAGAACGCACGTCATATTAATAAGAAGAAATTTGTTAGTACATAAGTGCCCCATGGGTCAAATATTACAAAAACAACTTCTCAAGGTAAAAAGACATTGTGCATCCTCTTTGGCGCAATGTAGGTGTTAAGGGCCTCTTGCTCATGGAGTCGGCGGGTGAGCTCTAGAACCTTCTTCTCGCTGGCGTAGAAGCTGGCTTCAAAAGTGTTCTGTTCCTCCTTGAGTTGGATCCAACTCTTCTGCATCTCCTCCCACGATGTAGGCATGTCAGGATGTAGGATGGTGTAGGGAACCTCTCCTTCCTTAACGGGCTCTTTAATTACAGGGAGAACATGAGGATAAGGCATCATTAGACTCTGGGCTCGGGCTCGTACCCACTTGAGATAAGGCTCAAGAGGGATGGAGTTCTTGTGCCCCAGTGTCTTGCTGTCAACCTTGTTAGGCATCCTCCAAGCTCTGATGAATCTTTGGCGAAGTCCTTGCGCATCGTTGTCGAAGTCAAAAACTAGGTCAGGAATCAACATGTCGTGAGGGCCATCTCTTCGTGCGTATCCAAATTGCCTCAAAGCTAGACAAGGGTTGTAGGTAATGCCCCCTCTAATGCCAAGTAATGGAACATTAGGGAACTCTCCACAACGATCGACGATGATGACATTTTCTCTGGACCGAGAACACCAATGTACATCAGAGTGAGTAAGAGTCATCAACCGTTGGGACCACCTTGAGCCTTGGTCATTCTTCAAGACAGATTGTGGAAGGTGAGAAATAAACCACCTTGCAAGGAGAGGAGTACAGCACATGAGAACAACCCTCTTTCTCATTGTTCGTGTGTAAAATGAGTGAAGGATGTCCCCAAGCAATGTTGGTATTGGATTTCTGGACAAGAAGATTTTAACGGCGTTGACCTCTACGAGCTGGTCAGGATTTGGGAACAGGACCAACCCATAGATAAGGAGTGCCACAATTTCTTCAAAGGCTTGCAGGTCCAATGAATTCCAACATTCTTGTGCCTTCTCAAACAAGAATTTTGCTAAGAAGCCTTTGACACCGCTTCTAGTTTCCCAGTGCCCCTTGATGTCAGATGGCTGTAGATGTAGTGCTCGAGCAACATCTTCAGGCTTTGGTTCCTTTTCCGTACCGTTGAAAGGTAGTTGATTGAGGATAGGAATTCTCAGGAGTTGAGAAAATTCCTCCAAAGTGGGCACCAACTGGTAGTCGGGGAAAGTGAAACAGTGGTGAAGGGGGTCAAAGAACTGGAATAGCACTTTCATCATGTCCTCTTCAATGTTGGTGTTGACTAAGCTGAGCAGTCTACCATGTCTTTCACTGAAGGGAGAGCTTTCCGGAATTCTTGATGTGAGCTCTTTGAGTTGAGGAGGAATTCTCACAAGATTGACTTAGATGGTTTTTCTGCGAGGAATTTCCATGACCTACAAAACAAGAACAAAGATGAAGATCTAAACCCTTGAAGTGGTTAGTAAATGCATATGATGCTTTATGATGTTCATGATGTATGCACAAACATATGTACAAGCAATTCACACCAAACCCTAGTTTCAGGCTTGCATGGGGTTTCATAGGTAAGTACCCTCTTGAGTGTAGTTGGCTTAAAAACCTGTCCTATAAATAGTAATCGGGTTCTAAGGAGCTCAATATCACTGGATTGTTTTCATTGTTCATTGTTTTGGTTTAGCCACTTAACTAGCGACCAAAATATTCCAAGAAAACAACCCTCAATGAGTGTAGTATCGAGTATCTACCAACTTCGGACTGCACCAAAGCCGGTCATCTCACTACCCCTAATGAAAGGCCAAGATGGTCAAGTAAGGTTCTAGGTCATTAGTGCTTAGTGACATCACTCAGCGGCCCCGTACTCTCCTTGATTGAACTCAAGGGTTACCGATACTCACAAATATGTCGCACTAATATAGCTATTGCTTCGACCGTGTCGGTATACCCCGCACAGTTTCCACAATGTATTGCTATCTATGAATGTTTCCCAAAATTTGGGTGTAGGATTGTAAACCCAAACAAGAGAGCCAAGATATAAAGCAATCAAAACAAACAATTAGTCATGCAAGAGGGTGATCTAAGCCCTAAGGTTACTCCACTTTTAAATTTCTCCCCAGCAGAGTCGCCAGTTCTGTGATACGGTGGGAGAACTGACTTGAGGTTTTGCGTTTGTTTTCGCAAATGTTTCGGTTGAGCAAGAGTTGCCACCGACTTTTTATTTTATCCTAAGGAAAGGTTAAAAAGCACAGCAAAAACCTTTGAGATGTTTTCTTGGGTTCGGGGAGTAGATTATAGAAAGGGAAGGTATTAGCACCCTTTCTATCCATGGTTATCCATGGGCTCTTAGTTACTTGCTTAGATCAACTTGCCTTAATTTTCAATTGTTTGAAATGGTGCTTTGTGTGTGTGGGTTTGAAAATGTTTTGAAAAGAAGCCAATGTGGTGGCAACCTTTGTAATGATCCATGTTGGGATGTATACAAAGGTGTATGTCTTTTGAAAAGGTTTTCAATATTTTTGAAAGTTGTTTTGAAAGTGTAGTGATGTGTGGTTTGAAAAAAAAATGGGCAAGTGTTTTATTTTGCAAGGGGGCAAGTAATCAAGAGCTATCTACCCTAAATTTCTCAAAGATCTTTGCTATGTTTTAACCCTTTTAACAATTTTGTTCCACCATTGTATTTGGTGGACAATCTTGTGTTAGGATGTGAAAGGGACGGGCGCGGGTCATCGTTTAGACCATAATTGCAATGGTGCCAAGTATCTTTGGGCAATTTTTCCTTTGAGGGACTTGATCATTTTTTAGGCAAATTTCGAAAGCGTCATCGAGGGACTATGATCATTTGAATTGTTTTGTTTTGCCCAAAGAGACCTAACATGCAATATGGCTCATTATTGAAGGCAACAAGTGGAATACCCTAGGGGTGCAAGTGTGATTAGTGTTGTCCATTTTCATGCTTGTTTATCTTGAATTTAGGTCAAACTATTTTGTTGTTTTTGATTTGCATACAAAACCCTAATTCTAACATGGCATATTTAGAAAGCATTTAAAGTGCGAAATTTAAAGGTCCTAAGTTATTACACAATGATCATGGGAATGGGGGTACAAATGTTCAAATGGGGATGAGACTTCATAGGAGGATAGTACCCAATATTTACAACCAAATTGAATTGCACAAATATAAATGTATAGATGTATAAGAAAGGAACAATATGTATGTGAAAGTATTTTTGTGTAAGTGTATATTTTATTCACAAATAAAATAAAAATAATTAAAAGAAAGTTAATTTTTGAATATTTTCATGTTTAGGGCAAAAAACCCTAATTTTACTAAATAAAAGGTATTAATTATTTATTATGTATTATATACAATATTTACTAATTATATACAAAAAATAAATAAAAGGGAAGTATATTTGTCAAAAAGGTATTTTTAATGTTAAATATTAATAAAAATAAAAATATATATATATATATATATATATATATTGGTATTTTTATCCTAAATATCCTAATAAATATGTAAATATTTATATTATATGATAAATATATTAAATATGTACAAAAATAAAATATTTAATATTTACAAAAAAAAAAGTATATTTTCATAAAATATTTTCAAAAGATAAAATAAAATAAAAATCAGAAAATAAAATGTATTGGTATTAATCTTAGTATTTTTAAATAAAAGATATTATGTATTATTTATGTACAAACATCAATTTAAACAAATAAATGCCTAATAAATACAAAAATGGTGTGAAAAATATTTTTTATATTTTTAATATTATGAGAAAAAATAAATAAGTCAGAAATAAAAAGAAAAGTCAAGAAAATGTTTCAAATAAGCACAATGGGCTAAGGGGGTTCAAAAGTAAACATAGGGTGCAAATAAGAAGTCAACTCAGGCCCAGCCCAAGAAGACTTTGTCTTCAACCTCAGAACCTGTATGAACAACAACAACACGCGTTTTCTATCTCCAGATTCCTTGATCATTTGCCAAATCTTGCAACATGAAACCTGTAGAGCTTGAAGCCACGATTCTAGACATATAAAGAAATCAACTAACTCTCAGAAATGAGAGAGAATTTCTTCTCCCCCAATTCCTGACCTAGTTTTTATTCCATGTTCAGACCTCAAATTCTCATAGCACACATAACATAAATGAAAACTAATTATATGGGCATGTTCAGGGCCATGAATGTGACATAATTTCTTCACAAATCTAAACCTAACAGTACCTGGATAGAGAGATAAGAGTTCATGAACTTACCTGTTCAGTTGGAATCGTATCTGGTGATGGAGGTGTTTTCAATGCAAGGTGATGATTGGTATAGCTTCCTTGATGTCCAGGGATGCTATTCCAAGCTTTAGTTTGCTTTGAAACCAAGTGAATCGTGTTATGGCACTTCAACTGCAAAACAGAAAAATGAAAATGGTAATGTTGGTTAGGAGTGTTACAGTCTGCTTCTAATGCTTTGGACAGTTTGTATGGATGGTAGGGAAAGTGTTTGAAGTGCTTTTGGCCAAGGTGCACGATGGAAATGAACTATGGAAGTCCAACTGTAGCTTATGCCCTGTTTTTGCAGTTTTTGGGTGATTCTGTGTTTGATGATGTTTGGAACTTGGTTGGCTTGTGTTTCAGCTTAGGTTTGATGTTTAGAATGTGTACAATAACTTTGCTTAAACTTCTCCTGGCAGAAATGAGAGTTGGTGTATGTTATGCAAGTTTTCTTCACACTTAAGCAACAAAATGTCAAGTGGTCCTCTAGACTGATGCAGGCCCCCAATCTATGCTGCAACCTTTCCCCTTGATGAGTGTGTTTTGCTTCTGAACTTGTGCCCAAAGATATGGCCTTGTACTTCTTGATTTGCAACTTTGACATAAAGTCATACTTTTCTAAAATGGATAATTTGCTTTTTCTATTTTAAGACTAAACCTTCATGTAATGCTTAAACACATAATGCAAGGCTTGAACACAAAGGGTTTGCATTTAATTATTGAGTGCAAATGGGATATAGGACCTGTAATCAAGTTGTGCAAGCTGATTTGAAAAATTGCACAAGTTATGAACATGTACATGGCCATGAATCAAAGTGACTTTTTCCCAACTTGCCAAATTCGATTCTCCCTAACCATGAGGTTGTTTGATGAGTTCTTGGACATTTTGGAAAGCTTGGAATGTGTACTACAATCCATATTTGTAATGCAAATTGAAATTCCAAGTGGAAGTATGTGAAAAGTGGTCTTGAAGTTAGGCAAAAACCTTGCCTAAAATAGGTCAAATTTC
This sequence comes from Vicia faba, assembly GCA_948472305.1. Classification (NCBI taxonomy): domain Eukaryota; kingdom Viridiplantae; phylum Streptophyta; class Magnoliopsida; order Fabales; family Fabaceae; genus Vicia; species Vicia faba. Next base: position 1,634,605,509 of record OX451736.1, read on the forward strand.
TCTAAGTTAAGAATGGTTTGGTACCCTTGTTCCAAAAATTGTAACTTGGGCTACAAGCTTCTTTTGAGGAAACTTTGTGAATCAAAGTTGTAGATTTTGCAATAGACTACAACTTTCATGTTTTGACTTTTGTTTGAATCCAAATGAATCTTGATGAGAAGGTGGGACAAAGTTAGGAAAAAATTAGGGTTTTTCATAACTTAGAAAAATTCTAAGTTATGAAAAATCTTCATTTCAAACCCTAATTTGTGATTTTGGATTTCTTGATGAACAAGTTTCATGATTTGGCATGTTTTGGTGAAAAATGAATCTTGACACATGATTTTGACCAAAAAGTCAAAGTTTGACTTTTCAGTATACAGTCAAAATTAATCAATTGACTAGGAAATTCAACTGTCAATCTTGTGCATTTGGGATCTTTTGGACTTGTTGGGTATGTCAAGACAATTCCATGGGGTCCTTGAGTCCATAGGTGAGCTTGGTTTGCCATTGGCTAGGTCAAACAGTCAAAAATTGCCTTTGTGCAGTCAAAACCCTAAAAATGACCATTTTGCCCTTTTGGTGATCTGATCAAATTTCTTGTGGGATTGTGATCCAAACTTGATCAAATGGTCCATATGAGTTCATAATGTTGATGTGGGTCAATTTCCATGAGGTTTAACTGTCAATTGGCCACAGTTGACTTTTTTCCCCAATACAGCTGATTTCTAGGTCAACTGTCCAATTGACTGGGCAAAGATTGGAATCAAGGCTTGAAACTTGGTATGGATAAAATTGGGAGTCCAACATGAAGCATGAAAGTCATCTTAGGCATTTTAGGTCAAAATATCTTTGTGCAAACACAAACCCTAATTTGGGTCAACAGTGCTAGGAGAAGTCTTGCAGAGGAAACCCTAACTGGATCTTGAGCTCCAAGGGCCTTGTGATGAGAAAATGTTGAGAAGATGGGAGGGCAAATTTTGGGGTACAACAACATTCTTCTGACAAGGACCTGTGGGTCCACTTTTTCCAGGACAGTCTTTCGGGAATGCAACTTGATTGGTTCTACCAGTTGGAGAGAGCAGATGTCCATAATTGGGAGGATTTGGCAACCGCATTCTATAAACAGTATTAATACAATGCCGACTTAGTGCCAACCAGTACTCAGCTACAGAGTATGGCTATGGATACCAACGAAGGTTTCAAAGACTACGCCAAAAAATGGAGGGATTTAGCCGGAAGCGTGTAGCCACCTTTATCTGAAAGAGAGCTAGTTGATATGTTCTTGGGGACTCTGTCAGGTCCTTTCTTCAATCACCTGATCAGAAGCTCCTCTGCAGATTTCACTAAGTTGATTCTAACTGGCGAGAGGGTTGAAGCCGGTATTAGAAGCGGGAAAATTCAGAAGGACGCGTTTGCCTCAGTTGTTGCAAAAAATCCCTTCACGGGAAAGAAGGAAGTGTTTGTTGTCTATGCCCAGAGGAATCAGGGAAGAATTGAAAGACGACCAACAGTGGGGGCCGTTATGATTCAGAAGTCTGCGTCAGACCAACCAAGAAACAACCAACCGAGAAATGATCAGCCGAGGAATAACCAGTAAAGGGTGGAAAGGCCTGTAAAGAAATTCACCAAGATAAACATGACTCCTGCTCAACTCCTACCCCATCTCTTGAAGTTAAACCTGGCCATGCTGAAAGAGGCCCCTAAAAACCCTAACACTACTTCTCCACACTACCATTTGAATGCCAGGTGTGCTTACCATTCAGAAAGTCCAGGGCACGACACCAACAACTGTTGGGCCCTGAAGAACAAGATACAAGATCTGATTGACGCTAAGGAAGTTGAATTTGAAGCTCCTGAAAAGACGAATGTAATCTCCGCACCGATGCCCAGGCATGGACACAATGCCAATACTGTGGAAGAAGATCTGTTTATTTCTATTGTGGATGAACTGTTAACTCCTCTCCTAACCATCAAGTTGAATTTGTTGAAGGCTGGGGTGTTCCCAGGTTGTGACCATGATTGCCTTGCTTGCTTGTCCTCCCTATTTGACTGTCCTCTATTGAAGAAAGGAATCCAACACTTGATTAATAGCAAGGAAATTTTGTTTGAGAAAGCTCCTGTCTCACCCATTCCAGTTCCAGAAGTTTCAATAATAACCATATACGCCAATTCTTCCAGGGTTCCTAAAAAACCCGTTAGGATTACATCCGCTCCTATTACTACTTCGTTGAAGATAACAATGCTCGGGCCAGCCCCGTACAAAACCGACAAAATGGTACCATGGAACTATGGTGGAGAAATATACTACCATGGTGTCAAACAGATTGAACAAACCATTGAAGAAGAAAGCTCCGAGGAAGATAACCCCGACATCAGTAACATTGCCGGAACAATCAAAATTACTCGTAGTGGGAGAATCTTTTCTCCAGAGATTGCTCCTCCAACAACAGTCTTTGGACCCGCGGCCATTACGAAGATTACACTTACCCCTGTAATTGTACCTACAAGTGTACCCGCCAACAAAAACAATGCAATTCCCATCCCTGCTTCCGATGCTGAGAAAAAAGGAAAGAATGTTCAAGAGGAGCCTGTCTTGACGAAGGCTCAGTCACTAGTCATTCCTGATACATCCCAGAAAGAGATGGAAGAGATTCTGAGGATCATTAAGAAAAGTGATTACAATGTTGTTGAACAACTGGGGAAGACCCCCTCCAAAATATCTATGTTAGCACTGTTGCTGTGCTCTGAGGCACATGCTAAAGCTTTGGTCAAGTTTTTGAAGACGGCCCACGTGCCACAAGAAACCTCCGCAGATCGGTTCCAGGAATGTGTGGTCAGCTTAACAGCTGACAATGGTCTGGGATTCTCCGATGCAGACTTGACCTCCAAAGGGAGAAAACATAATGACGCGCTACATGTCTCGGTGGAGTGTAGGGGAACCACCCTAGCTCATGTTTTGGTTGATACTGGGTCGTCTCTAAATGTCTTGCCGAAGAAAGCCTTGGATAGACTGGATTGTGAAGGCTTAACCCTGAAACCCAACAATATAATTGTTAGAGCCTTTGATGGTTCTAAGAGGATGGTCCATGGAGAGGTGGACATCCCGATCAAGGTGGGTACCCAGACGTTCAATTCAACATTCTACGTGATGGACATTCGTCCTTCCTACTCTTTCCTGTTAGGAAGACCTTGCATCCATCATGCTGGAGCTGTCACTTCTACTCTGCATCAAAAGCTCAAGTATCCTGTCCAGGGGAAAATCATAATTGTTCATGGTGAAGAGGAATACATGATCAGTCATCTGAACTCCTTCTGTTGTGTGGAGTTAGATGGTGAATTCATAGAGACCCCTTTCCAACACTTTGAGGAAGTTTCTAAAGAAATAGTGGCGACCAAGGCAGTGTCTTCAACTCCTGTGATCACAAGACCTGTGCCTCGGATGTCATCTCTCAAGGATGCTAGGGCAATAGTGGAAGAAGGTGGATCCACTATCTGGGGGCAACTTCCCGACTTTCCTTTCAAATCAGACAAGTTCGGCATGGGATTTACTTCGACTAGTCAGAAGGTCGTGCGCCGCTCCCGTGCCGGAGGGCCGCCTATGAAGATCAGCCACCGAGGGGTTAATGCGCTAGAGGACAGTGAAGAAGAGGGCAGCTTGGAAGACTGGATTTTTCCTACTGTTGACGGAGGATTGTGCAACTGGGAAGCAAAAGAGTTTGTTCCGATTACTTTCATAAATCAGTAATTTATCTTTTCCATTTCTGTTGGACTGTAATAATTCACAAAAAAAATCGTACTTTTTCAACCATATGTCTTACCCGAGGCATATAGGTCCATTTGTAAGGGTCTTTATCTTCATTTCATATGTCATTTTAATGAATCATGGACGCTTTTCATATTTAAACCTTTTGTGCTCATTGTCTTTCTTTTACATTTTGTTGTTTTAAGATGGCTATGCCCTTACACACACCCACACTCACAAATGCAGGTACCCTTCCATTCCGAAACCCATGGGTAACAATACTGCTATAGCCTTCAGTGACTCTGAAGATCTGATCAACCAAGCTGAAGACGAAGGTGAGGAAGATTGTGAGGTGCCAGGGGAATTGGCCAGACTTCTACAGCAAGAAGAAAGAGCAATTCAACCTCATGAGGAACAGTTGGATACAATCAAGTTGGGTACTGAGGATGATAAGAAGGAAATCAAGATAGGTGCCAATCTAGAGCCGAGTGTCAAAGAGCTCCTAATTCAGCTACTGCATGATTATGTTGAGATCTTTGTCTGGTCATACGAAGACATGTCGGGACTTGATACAGACATTGTGATACACCGTCTCCCTACAAGAGAAGACTGTCCACCAGTTAAACAAAATGTCCGCCACATGAGACCTGACATGTCAGAGAAGATCAAAGTAGAAGTTATGAAACAATTCAATGTTGTATTTCTGACTGTTACTTCCTATCCACAATGGGTTGCTAACATTGTGCTTGTGGCGAAGAAAGACGGAAAAGTGAGAATGTGCGTGGATTATAGAGATTTAAACAGGGCCAGCCCTAAAGATGACTTTCCACTTCCGCACATTGACATCCTGGTTGACAACACAGCTCAACACAAAATATTTTCTTTCATGGACGGATTCTTAGGCTATAAACAGATCAAAATGGCACCTCAGGACATGGAGAAAACTACTTTTGTTACACAGTGGGGTACGTTCTGCTACAAAGTGATACCACTCGGACTGAAGAATGTCGGGGCAAACTATCAACGTGCCATGGTAGCTTTGTTTCATGATATGATACATCATGAGATAGAGGTCTATCTAGATGACATGATATCCTGATCACAAAATGAAGAAGAACACCTTGATCACTTGCAAAAGCTGTTTGTCAGGTTGAAGGAGTACAAGCTCAGACTGAATCCAAACAAGTGTACATTTGGAGTCCGATCCGGTAAACTCTTGGGTTTCATTGTCAGCAACAAAGGCATCGAGGTTGATCCTGCCAAAGTCAAAGCTATACAAGAAATGCCTGCTCCTCGCACTGAGAAGGAGGTCAGAGGTTTCTTGGGACACCTAAACTACATTGCAAGGTTCATTTCTCACCTAACATCTACCTGTGAACCAATCTTCAAGTTGTTGAAGAAAGATCGTGTAGTCAAATGGAATGATAACTGTCAAATTGCTTTCTATAAAATCAAGGAGTATTTGCTAGAACCTCCTATCTTGATGCCAACCGTCGAAGGAAGGCCGCTAATCATGTATCTGACTGTCCCGGAGAATTCAATGCGGTGCGTACTGGGCCAACATGACGAGTCTGGCCAAAAAGAGCATGCCATTTATTACCTTAGCAAAAAGTTTACCGACTGTGAGACTCGATACTCACTGCTCGAGAAAACTTGATGTGATTTGGTATGGGCTGCTCGCCGGCTAAGGCAGTATATGTTGACTCATACCACTTTGCTGATATCTAAGATGGATCTGATAAAGTACATCTTTGAGAAGCCTGCTTTATCTGGAAGAATAGCTAGATGGCAGATGATCCTGAAGGAATACGACATACAGTAGACGACCCAAAAAGCTATAAAGGGGAGTGTGCTAGCTGATCATCTGGCCCATTAAGCTGTCGAAGATTACCAATCCATGAGGTTTGACTTGCCTGAAGAGAACATCATGACATTGGACAATATTGGAGATATCAGACCATATGACAGACCTGAACAAGGATCCTGATGGACCCTGTACTTTGATGGGGCCTCCAATGCACTCAGCAACGGTATCGGTGTTGTACTCATCTACCCAGAAGGATGCCATACTACTTTCACCGCTAGACTTTGCTTCAACTGTACGAACAACATGGCAGAGTATGAAGCTTGTATCTTTGGACTCAAGGCTGCCATAGACTTGGGAATCAAATCTTTGATTGTGTTTGGGGACTCAACTTTGGTCATCAGTCAGATCAAAGGAGAGTGGGATACTAAGCATCCAAACCTCATCCCTTACAAAGAACATGTCCTGACATTGTTACCACATTTCGAGCAGATTACCTTTGAGCACTTTCCGTGAGAAGAAAATCAGCTAGTAGATGCTCTAGCTACAATGTCATCCATGTTTAAACTTAATTGGGATAATGAGGCTCCCCAAATTACCATTGAACGGATGTACGAACCGACATATTGTCACGAGATTAACACCGAAGAAGTAGTGGACCAGCCATGGTTTCATGAAGTCAAAAGGTATCTCGAAGCTCAGGAATACCCTGAAGGAGCTTCAGTCAATGACAAAAAGTTCTTAAGGAGATTCTCGGTAAAGTTCTTCTTGAGTAATGGCATCCTGTACAAGCACAATCTTGATTCTGTTATGCTCTGTTGTGTGGACAAAGCTGAAGCTGAAAGGATTATGGATGAATTGCATGAGGGTACCTTCGGCACTCACTCTAGCGGGCATACGATGGCTAAGAAGATTCTATGGGCAGGCTATTACTGGTTTACCATTGAAACTGACTGCTATCAACACTCTCGCACTTGTCATAAATGTCAAATCTATGCAGACAAGGTGCACGTGCCTCCAGTTCCTCTAAATGTCTTAACAGCTCCTTGGTCGTTCGCTATGTGGGGAATCGACATGATTGGAGAGATCAAGCCTACGGCATCCAATGGACACTATTTCATTCTGGTAGCCATTGACTACTTCACCAAATGGGTCGAAGCAGCTTCCTTCGCATCTGTTACTAAGAATGTGGTTGACTGCTTCATCAAACAGAACCTTATTTGCCGGTACGGTATCCCCGAAAGGATTATCACTGATAACGGTACAAACCTTAACAATACTATGATCACCGCTTTGTGCGAGAAGTTCAAGATTCAACATCACAATTCATCTCCCTATCGGTCAAAGATTAACGGTGCTGTCGAAGCAGCGAACAAAAATATCAAGAAGATCATATAAAAGATGACAGTCACCTACAAGGACTGGCGTGAAATGCTACCATTTGCTCTCCACGGGTACCGTACCACAACACGCACATCAACTGGGGCAACACCCTATTCCTTGGTATATGGCATGGAGGCTGTTTTACCTATCGAGGTTCAGATTCCCTCTTTGAGAATCATGAAAGATGCCGCTTTGCGTGAAGACAATTGGATTCAGACCCGACTTGATCAGTTGAACTTAATTGACGAGAAGCGACTTACTTCTGTTTGCCATGGTCAGACGTCTCAAAAGCAGATGATCAAGGCTTTCAACAAGAAAGTCAGACACCAAACATATCAAGTCGGGGTTCTGGTAATCAAGCGCATTATCTTGCCACAAAGTGATCCCAGGGGAAAATGGACTCCTACCTATGAAGGACCATTTGTGATCAAGAACATCTTTTCTGGTGGAGCAATGATTTTAACCACCATGGACGGCGACGATTTGCTGCACCCTGCGAACGCAGACATAGTCAAAAGATACTACGTATAAATGACCCGCTAGGTTGACACACCTAGGAAAAAAAGGGCCTCCCGGTGAATTGAAAACCCAAAAGGGCGGTTCAGGAAAAAATTAGGGATAAACAAAAAAATTTGTACACCCGGCAAGTTGAAAACCCGAAAGGGCGACTTGGGCAAAAAAGGGTTTCCCGGTGGACTGAAAACCCGAAAGGGCGGTCCAGGAAAAAGTTAGGGAATTAAAGTGCATGATTATGTCTCATCGGATCACTTTAAGGACAATCCTTTCACAAACAAGCTCTGAGCTTCTGATCAATTCAATCATCTTCGGACGAAGCAATGGATGGACAAGATATTCGGAGATACGAAGGCTATAGCAGAATGGGAACCCCATGGGATTTTATTTTTCACACATAGATATCTTTCTTTATATAAATTTTCTTACTTTTATGACACCATCCTCTTACTAGGATGATTGTCTCCTTTGTACAAAACACTTATTCAAAGTAAATACAAAGATATCTCTTTCAAAGTACAGAAAACTATTTGCCTTCTTTTCTTTTACATTTGTGTTTTTATTTGAAAAAACGTCCAATGATTCATTGATGAACATATGCATTTGAACATAATTACTGTTTACAAATAAGCAGGATGGAAAAGAACAATTACTGACAGACTGAAAGGATAGGAAAACGCCTTTAGGCTATTCCATGAGCAATCCCTACAATACAACATCTAGATCCCCAACGGAGCTAAAGCCTTGAAATACATATCCCCAGCGGAGTTATAATTTCAAACCCTTAATCCCCATCAGAGTTAAGTTTTCAAACTCCCAATCCACAACAGAGCAAAAACTTTGAGTTACAGATTCCCAACGGAGCTGAAACCTTCATCCCCAGTCGAGTCAAGACTTCTAATCTCCAGCGGAAACCATCCAATTTCCCCAGCAAATTATCTTGAAGCCTGGAAATCAACCAGATAACAGTTAACTTTTGTCTTATTCCCAACATAGGATAACTTCCCAGTAGAGTGGCAGACGACTGAAAACTCCTGAACTTACTCTCCAGCAGTAAGCCTTCTTCCCCACAGAGTTTTTACTCCCCAGCAGATTGAAGATTCTCATTCTCATTTCCCTAGTGAAGTCACCAAAGTTTTCATTACTCCTCAACAGAATGAAGATTCTCATTCTTAGTTCCCCGTAGAAGTCATCAGAGTTTTCCCTATTCCCCATCCGAGTAAGAATTCCCATTGTGTGATCCCCAGTAGAAGTCATCAAAATTCTCTGGATTCCCCAAGCAGATTACTCAGGAAGTATATGACAATACTCCAACTCCAAGACATGAAGGATCCTTATATCCCCATAGAAGTTGTCAAGGATTTTTAATCCCCAACATTCGCCCAGGATTTCTCATCCTCAGCAATCAAAGATTTTGAATCTCCAGCAGCGGTCAAGGATTTATTTTCCCCGGCAGCAGTCAAGGATTTTATTATCCCCAGCCGCCAAGGATTTATTCTCCTCATCAATACAGCTAATCATCTTACATGCGCATACATTACATCCATATATCATAAACATTGATAAAACACATATATCGCATCATACATTTCATGCAACATAACTCTGTGTTTCAGCTAACATTTTACCCTTTTTAGGATAAGATTAACAGCTATCATTAACAATATTCAACATTCAGATACAGTAAATATACACTCCAGACACGGAAGTTATTCTATTACTCATTCAGAATTCAAGGTCAAGATACAGTTCAGATACGCTCCAGACACGGAATCCATTCTATCACTTATTCAGATCTCTCATTCAGATTTCAACTATCAGATACAGATTAGATACGCTCCAGACACGGAAGCCATTCTATTTCTCATTCAGATTCAACTATCAATTTCAAGTTCAGATACACTCCAGACACGGAAGTCATTCTGTCACTTATTCAGATCCCAGATACAGTTCAGATACATTTCAGACACGGAAGTCATTCTGTCACTTATTCTGATTTTCCCCAGCTCGGAGATGCTCCAGACATGGATGCTCTTCTATTGCTTATTCATATTCAACATTCAGATACAGCTTGGATACACTCCAGATACGGATGTTATTCCTTTGCTCATTCAGATTCAGACCCCAGATACAGTACAGATACGTTCCAGACGCGGATACCATTCTAATACTTATTCTTTTGACTTACAACTTACAACTCAGCAAACATTATTGGATGGCATCTTTAAGCCCATCTCCAACAAAATTCTATCACATCTCCAAATGGCATCTTTAAGCTCATTCCTTCAACTACATCTTTGACGAGTGCAAATTTACGGGCACTCTAGTGTCCAATCATATTTTACCTTCGAGTCACGAACGGTAAAACTCGCCAATCTAACTCTTCAGGTACAAGAAGATTGAACAGGGGCAGCTGTTGTACCCCAAAATTTGCCCTCTCATATTATCAAGATTTTCCTCATAAGACTCTTTGGACTCAAGACAGATTAGGGTTTGCTCAGCTCAAGACCTCACCTTGCACTGATGACCTGAAATTAGGGTTTGAGTTTGCACAAGGAATTTTGGATCATCAATGCTCCATGTGACTTTCATACACCATCTTATACCCCTAAGATTGCTCATACCAAGTTTTAAGCCTTGAATCACATTTTTGCCCAGTCAATTGGACAGTTGACCTAAAAATTAACTGTGTTGGGGAAAAAGTCAACCATGGCCAATTTACAGTCAAACTTCATAATTTTTTATCCACAACAACATTATAGGCTCCTATGTACCATATTATCAAGTTTGGACCACAACTCCTCAAGAAATTTGATCAAATCATCAAACGGGCAAAATGGTCAAAATTAGGGTTTTGACTGAGAAAGGGCAATTTCTGATTTTTGACCTAGCCAATGAACAATTGGGTTCAAGCATGATTTAAAGGACTCAATAGAATCATCTTGACCTAATCACATAGTTCAAAAGATCTCAAATGCATAGGATTGACAGATGAATTTTGCAGTCAACTGATCAAAAATCAACTGTACACTGAAAAGTCAAACTTTGACTTTTTGGTCAAAATCAAGTGCCAAGGGTCATAATTCATCAAGATATGTCAAAATTTGAAACTTGTTAACCAAGAAACCTAATTTTGAAAATTAGGGTTTTAATTTGAAATTTTTCATAACTTAGAATTTTTCTAAGTTATGGAAATTTCTTATTTTTTCCCAGCTTTCCACAACTTTTTCACCATGATGCAATTAGATTAAAAGAAAACTTCCAACATGAAAGTTGTAGTCCTCCATGAATTCTACAAATTTGATTCACAAAGTTTTCCCAAAGGATGCTTGGATATCAAGTTACGATTTTGTGAAAAGGGGTCCATAAACTTTTTAACTTAGTGAAATTTTGCCCTAGTTTGGGCAGATTTTTGACCTAACTTCATGGAAATTTTTCACCTAGTTCCAAGAGGTATCTCAAAATGAATTTCAAATATGGATTTAAGATCATGTTACAAGCTTTCCAAAATGTCAAAGAACTCTCCAAGATCATTTATGGTTAGGGAGAATTGAAGAAATGAAAATGGCAATTTATCACTTTTGTGCAAGGCATTTTCACAATGTTACAAGTTGCAAATCAGTTTCAAACATGCCTGTACTTGGTATTACAGGTCCTAATCCTTTATACAATCCATAATCGAATGCTAACACATTGGATATTGGCTTTATTCTGATCTTTGAAGCATTGCACATTAAATTAATCCAAAAATGGTATAAAGTGCATAATACCATTTTGATAAAGCTTGCTTTTTGCAACTTTGAAAATCTTGAGCCATGGACCTAATATTTTGTTGCAAGCAAGATCCACAAACATAAGAAAAAGTTTACCAACTCTATGCAGTCCATGAGCTAGCAAGTATAAGCTTTGGTATTGTCACCTCAAACTTTTCTTCAAAAGCAAGAAACTTGCAAAAGTCAATAGAACTCATCCAATTGATAAAGGCAAGCCTTGGATTCATTTCAAACAACCTCGGAACTTTGTAATAAGCCTAAGCACGAATTTCTAACATCTCAAACACTCCAAAACACAAAAAACCACATTTCTGCCCAAAACAGGGCAGCTTCTGCAAATCTCAAGCCAAATCAATATTGGCTCGTGCGTTTCTTGATTCAACCCTTGAAACACCTTCCATACATCACATCTAAATTGTCCAGGCCCTTGTCTTGCAACTGTGTGCCCTGTTTCAAGCTTCACCATTTTCATTTTGAAGGTTTGCAGGTTGACTCGTGCAGCAAGATTCAAGCATCTATAAGGCAAGCTGAGCATTGGAGAAACTTGAGGGAACTTCAAGGAAGCTCACAAGAACTTCAGGCCTCACTCAAAGTTCCCACATTGCCATATCCAAACTCAACTAAACAAGGTATTTTTCAAGTTTCTATCTCTCTATTTAGGCATCCTTAGGTCACGATTTGTGAAGCAAAAATGTAGTCCTTAACTTGATTAAGTTGTCATATGCATAGTTTCCATTTATATTAACTGAGCTAAGAGTATTTGATTGTTGAAGTTCATGAAAAAACTAGGTCAGAAATTAGGGCCATTAAAATTCTCTCTGTCCTTTGAGAGTTAGGTCACAAAATGGATATGGTTGGAATCGTGATTAAAAATGCTATAAGTTTCATGTTGTAAGTTTTTGATTTCATGCAAGCATGAGCAAGAACAGGATTTGAAGAAGAGCGCCCGCGTTTGGAGAGACAGAGGTCAGGGACGAAGTTGTCTGGGCCTGGTGCGCTTGGGCCTTGCATTTTTCACTTTCCACACCCTCCTTTTTACTTTTACACCCCCCTGACTTATTATTTTTATATTTTTGTATTTTCTTGCATATTTTATATTTTTGACTTTATTATTTTTTTTCTGAACCTTAAAAAATCCAAAAATATTTTCTTAATTTTTTGCATTTTACTTTATTATTTTTTTATTATTTTTTTGGCATAAAAATAGTTTATTAGGTTTTATTTTCTTAAATAAACTTGTAAATAATAAAAATACTTAAATATTTTTATTTTATTATTTTATACATATTAAATATTTATTTGTCATACATATTTAATTTTTAATATTTATACATAATATTATTATTATTTTTCTTGAACAAAACAATGAATAAAATAATATAGAAAATATATTTTTCTTTTAAAGAAAATTAGGGGTTTTCACTCTTTCAATTTTTATCACACATAAAACAATTACAAAACATTTTTGCATATTTACATTTTTATTGCATATTTAAATATTTGTTTATTTATTTATTGTACAAAAAATTCAATTGGGTTGTAATAGTAAATTAGGGTTTTATTTTGTGCAAATATCCTCATTCAAAACTTGTATCCCCCCTCCCATAATATTGTTGTAATAGCTTAGATTTACTTTACGTAATTTATCGCATTATATGCATGTTTAGTAAATTAGGATTTGTATGATAAGACAAAAATAAAACAATTAGTATGACCTAATCTAAGACAAAAATGCATGAAAAATGACAACACCTTGCACACAAGCACCTCTAGGGTTTCACCCACTTGGTTGCCTAAATAAAATGGCCATGGTATGCATGCTAGGTATTTTGGCAAAACAAAACAAAACAAAAGATCATAGTCCCTTGATGACGCTATCTTGGTTTCCTAAACAAAGATGATCTTAAGTCCCTCAAAACTTGCTAAGATACTTGGCACCATTTCTATCATGGTCATACGATGACCCACGCCCGTCCCGTTTAACATCCAAAGATAGGGTTATCTACCAAAAGAATGGTAGGTTAACAATGTCAAAGGAATAAAAATGTACAAGAAAAACTTTTGAGTAGGGTAGATAACTCCTAGTTACTTGATCTCTTTCAAACAATCCTTGCTATTTTCAAAAACACACACACATTTCAAAACAATTTCCAAACAACTTTCAAAACAGTGAAATATTTTTCAAAAGACAAACATCTATGTATACATTCTTACAAACAAGAATCATTACAAAGATTGCCTAAACGATGGCCTCTTTTCAAAATACTTTCAAAAACACACAAAGCACCATTTCAAACAATTGAAAAAGCAAAGCAAGTGATCTAAAACAAGTAACTAAGAGCCCATGAAAAACCATGGATGAAAAGGGTGCTAGCACCTTACCTTTTCATAATCTACCCCCCGAACCCAAAAACAATCTCGAAGGTCTTTCCTGTGCTTTTTGACATTTCCTTTTGGATAAAATAAAAGTCAGTGGCGACTCTTGCTAACCGCAACATTTGCAAACACAAACGCAAAACCTCAAGTCAGTTCTCCCACCGCATCACACCTTGCAACATTGCTAAATCATGGTTATACGATGACCCACGCCCGTCCCGTTTACATCCAAAGATATGGTTACTTACCAAATCAATGGTAAGATGACAATATCAAAGGAAAGAGGAAATGAACATAAAAGACTTTTGAGTAGGTAGAATGATCCTAATTACTTGCTCAATTTCAAACATCCTTTCTATTTTCAAAACAAACACCTACACTTTCAAAACCTCTTACAAACTTGAAAATATTTTCAAAAGATCAAACATCTTTATATACATTATTTCGAACGAGAATCATTAAAAGATTGCCTAAACGATGGCCTCTTTACAAAATAATTTCAAAAACCACACAAAGTACAATTTCAAACAAAAAAAGCAAGTGATCTAGCAAGTAACTAAGAGCCCATGGAAAACCATGGATGAAAAGGGTGCTAATACCTTCCCTTTTCATAATCTACTACCCGAACTCAAGAAATAATCTCAAAGGTCTTTCCTGTGCTTTTTCACCTTTCCTTTTGGATAAAATAAAAGTCGGTGGCGACTCTTGCTAACCGCAACATTTGCGATCAAACGCAAAACCTTCAAGTCAGTTCTCCCATCATACCACAGAACTGGAGACTCTGTTGGGGAGATTTTTAAAAGTGGGGTTACCTTAGGGTTAGATCACATTTACTTTCTTTCATTATTTGACTTGTATGCTTTACATTATGGTTCTTTGTTTGGGTTTGAATCCTCTACTCGGATTTGGGATACCTTCTAGGTAAGTAGCAATACATTATGGAAACTGTGCGGAGTATACTGACATGGTCTAAAAAATAGCTACGTTAGTGTGACATATTTGTGGGTATTGGTAGCCCTTGAGTTAATCAAGGAGAATACGGGGCCGCTGAGTGATGTCATTAAGCACTAATAAACTTTTAGAACCTTTACTTGACCAACTTGGCCTTTAGGACATAGTGAGGTGACCGGCTTTGGTGCAGTCCGAAGTTGGTAGATACTCGATACTACATTCATTGAGGTTTTGTTTTTTGGGATATTTCGGTCACCATTAAAGAGGCTTGTGCTGAAACAATGCTTAAGGAAACAAACTAGTGATATTGAGCTCCTTAGAACCCAGTTACTATTGCTAGGATAGGTTTGAGCCAACTAAACTTCAATAGGGTACTTACCTATGAGACTCCATGCAATCCTAAGCCTAAGGATGTGTTTTACTCCTATCTTGGAAATATGGTTTATTTCGCATCTTCCCCAATCTGTATTGAAGAACGAGTAAGGTTCAAGGTGGTCACAAAGGTTAATAACGCTCAAACATTCAGACATCCATTGGTGTTCCCGATCTATAGAGAATGTTACTATTGTCGACCGTTATGGAGAATTACCTAATGTCCCTTTACTTGGAATTAGGGGAGGTATCACCTACAACCCCTGCTTAGTCTCAAGACAGTTTGGTTACGCCTGAAGGGATGGTCCTCATGAGATGCTCATTCAAGGTTTGGTATTGGACTACGAGAATGACGATCAAGGTCTTCTCCAGAGATTCATCCGAGCTTGGAGGATGTTGAACAAGGTAGATAGCAAGACATTGGGGGATAAGAATTCCATCCCTCTTGAGCCTTACCTCAAATAGGTACTAACTCAGGCTCAGAGTTTTATGATGCCTTATCCCTCCATACTCCCGGTAATCATTGAGCCTGTTATGGAAGGAGATGTTCCATACACTGTTCTGCATCCTGACATGCCCACCTCTCTTGAAGACTTACAAAGAGATTGGATACAACTCAAGGGGGAGCGAGACACTTTCGAAGCCCAATTCTACGCTAGCTATAAGAAGGTTTTGGAACTCACTAAGAAACTTCATGAGGAGAAGACTCTGAATGCCTACATCGAACCAAAGAGGATGCGTACCACCTTTTTATCTTAGAGTTTTTGTATTATTTTGTCCAAAGAGGCATTGGTGTACTCAAGCTTTAATTTATTAATATAACGTGTCTTTCCTTTTTGCCTAAAACGAATTTGAATCTTTAAAATCCTTGAAATCATTGCATATGCATTTACCATTCATCATAACATAAGCAGGTTTCTTACAACAAGTCTCCTCATCTTTCTACTGTTTATTTCAAGAAGATGGATTTCGAGCAAATGGTGAAGGACCTCCAAGCACAAAAGGCTCAGTTTTAACAAATGTTCTTAACTCTAGCCAAAGGACAAGAAGAGTTGAAGACTGTTGTACCCGAAAATTTGCCCTCCCATATTTCTCAAAACATTGCAAGAAAAATCTCCAAGTTTTCTTAAGAGTTGGTCAGACAAGCTATCTCCTAAGGCAGTCTACCCCAAATTAGGGTTTTGTGTTGCATCAAGATCCTTGAGTCCAAATGACCTCAAGTGCTCCCCAATGTCCTAATATTCTCTCAAGATCATCCGTGTCAAATCTCAAGCCTTGCAAAGGAAGTTTGCTCAGTCAATTGCTCAAAGGTCCAAAAATCGACTGTGCTAGGGCAAAAGTCAACTTTGACCTACAAACAGTCAGACTTCAAGATTTTTTGCCAACATTCTCATTTTGAAGGATATTTCATCATTTTATCAAGGGTTGACCATGATTCATCAACGATTGCTCAAAATTCATCAAGATTCAAAAGTTGCTAAATTAGGGTATAGTAGGAAAAGTCAACTCAACTTTGATCAAGCATAACTTTCTCATACTTTATGAGAAATGACCCATCCAAAGCTCATTTTGAAGAGGATGCAATTACCTACAATCCATATTCATACCACAAGATCAAAAAATGCACTCACAAGAAGTTATGAATTTGGACATTATAGGTCATTTTTGAAAGTCAACAAAAACACCTTTTGTTCCAAAGCTTATAACTTGAGCATGGAATATCCAAATGCGATGAGACCAAAAGGGTTGATTAGAGGACAAATCAAGCTTTCTATAAAGTCTAAGAAAACTTCCAAAAGTTCAAAATTTAAGAAGTTGTGCATTTTTGAAGTTGGACTTTTTTGCAAAATTGCCAAAAGTCAACTATCCCCAAAACTTCAAATTTTGTCAAATGGACCCATTTGTTTCCACTTGATTTGAGTTTGCATTGTAGCCCACGTGCCCTAGCCTCAGCCATGTGCCTATATCTCATTTTTATTATTTAATTTGATTTTTATTTGAATTTATTCATTTTAAATCAAATAAAATCATATAAAATCCAAGGCATTGATAATTCATGATTTTTTGGTTGCTTTAGGCTTTGAATACAGCTCTTATGTGAATCAAATTCGAATCAAGGCTTGTATGCACAAAAAGATCCAAATCAAATCAAATTTGGAAGATTTTAATGGTGGAATCAAATCCAATTCATGAGCATTGATATGGAGAGATTTGTACCAAGTTTCTTACCCTAATGCAGTACACATTACATAAGGAGGCTTAAGCACACGAAATAAGGGTTGGAGATTGTTGGAAGAGGCAGAACCACTTTGCAAAAATTCACAAAAAAGTTAGAGATCAAAACCCAGGTTAGAGGCAGTTTCAGGGATCGAGACTTGTTCCAATCGCTTCATGGACATTCACACAAGCTAATTCGATCAAAACCACGCATCCTCAGGTCTACAAACGCATTATAAGTCCCACGCAAACTGCTCCTGTTCTTGATTTCATAACTCTGAAATTAGGCATGTTTTTCATGAACTAATAGCATATTTGTAACCCTCATATCATTTGCAAGCTATTGGCTATAACCAATTTGATTTATATGCACTGTAACCATGAAACACCATGGCTAGGGTTTTGTTTCTGTTTTTAGGGGTTCTTATTTCAGGTAAAATTGGTCCATGTGATGGGCATGGTTGTATCTAGGAGGTTGAGACGAACACGACCATGCCCTTGAAAGTCATTTTTATTGCTTGAGGATGATTTTAGGAGTAAGCTACGCTTTTAGCTGCGGATTCAAATCCGCATGTAATATTACAGTAGTGGGAGGACAGGGACGAAGAGCTGTCACTCGCTCATTGGACCATTAAAACGAAATGCGCGTTTTTTTTTTGTTTTTTCTGGAAATTTTTTTTATTTCATATATATAATATTCTTTGCGTTATTATTAACAAACAACAAACACGCCCCAGCGGTTGCCATGTCAGCTTCAAAGTGTTCTAACGCTGGAGGTCAGGGGTTCGATCCCTGCCTCCAGCACTTTGTATTTTCTCATTATTTTTCAGATAATCACATGCGCACGCTAGCTTGCAACCTACCATGCTCCCTCATGATCCAAGCGCCAGATGGCCAAGGAGCCAGATCTGGTGGTCCACGTTGAAAGTCCACCATAGTCCAGGTCAATGCATGCATATTGGATCAGAGAAAGTCAAACAGATCAGCATTGTTGGGCCTACAAAATTGCTACCAACACCCTTCAAAATCAGGCCCAACTCCTCTCTTTTTATTTATTTTGTTATTTTATTTAATTGTTTATTTCATTTATTTAATTTTCTAACCAATCACAAAATTCTGTTTTTTTTATTAAATAAAATCACAAAAATATTTTTATTTCAATCAAATTTTAGACTTTTATTTTTCTTAATAAATTTATTAATTGATTAGGTTTTTAATTAGAAAACTTTAGTTCATTTTTGTAAATAATTTTAATTAATTAGATTTAATTAGATTTAATTAGATATTAAGCACTAATTTAATCATTTTTAATTTCTTTCATAAATAATCAAAAACTCCAAAAATAATTCATTTTCCATTTAATTAATTTATTAATTTAATTTAGTTATTTAACTTAGGTTTATTTTCTTTCTTAAAATAAAAACAACAAAAACCAAAAAAAAAGATATTTTCTTTAACCAAAAGGGTCAAAACCCTAAAATTCACACTCTATCTAATTTCCCGCGCGCTTTATTTATTTTTATCATATTAATGTATCTGCTTCCGAATTGTAATAGTTAAATAGGACATTTAATTATTTTTATCGCTTTATTTTATTTTTCAAAAGGGTTTGTCTTTGGCGATGTAAATACTCGACGCCTTGTAATTTTAATTCCGTATTTTAATTCCGCAAATTATAACCGCTAGATGTTTGATAATAGGGTTTGCATGACAAGACTGAATGCTTAATCTTAAAATCAAATTAGATCACCCTTAACATGTACAAAGATAAAAATAACTGAAAACGACACACTCGCACATGCGCACTCTTAGGGTACATCCCACTTGGTTTTCTTTGTACACGGTCATTGAGTATAGGTCGTTTTAGAGGTCACCCTCTTGTCTAAAAGATCATAGTCACCTCAAAATGGTTGCCTCGGATATTGTTGCCTCAAACAAATGATCTAAGACATTAGGGTTACCGCTAAGGCATCCTAACATTGCTTTAGTGACCGTATGTCCCTAATTTGAATTGACCCTTAAACTCCAACGACGGTGCTACCTACTCATTAATAGTGGGATAGCATTGTCTAAAGGAAATTAGCATAGAAATTCCTTTTTCGAGTAGGTAGATGGTTCTTAGATACTTTCTCTTACAAAAAACAAAGCTTTTCACACTTACACTCCTTTTCGAACAAAGTTTTCAAAACACTTCATTACACTCTTGAGGATAGAAGCAAGAGTTAAATCGAAGTTTTCAAACAAAAAAACTTTTTTTCAAACCCACAAGCATAAAGAAATCAATTTTGAAAACAATTGAGCAAGTACCTAAGAGCCCGTGGATAACCACAGATAGAAAGGGTGCTAATACCTTCCCTTTCTATAATCTACCCCCCGAACCCGAGAAATATCTCAAAAAAGGAATTTTTCTGTGCTTTTTTCCTTTCCTTGTTGGATAAAATAAAAGTCGGTGGCGACTCTTGCTTACCGCGACATTTTGCAAAAACAAACGCAAAACGCAAACCAGCATTCCAAAAAAAAACAGTCAGTTCTTCCCACCATATCACAGAACTGGCGACTCTGCTGGGGACATTTATAAGTGGGTGTACCTTAGGAATAGTTTATAATGTTTTCAATTGCTTGATTTGTATGCTTTATCTTTGTGGGCTTGAATCGGATTTACTATAGATCCTAACCCGGATCTGGGGGACACCCTTTAGGTAAGTAGCAATAAACTATGAGGGAACTGTACGGCATAGACCGATACGGTTGAAGCAGTAGCTATGTTGGTGTGGCACTTTAGTATGTACCGATATCCCTTGTGGCGCAACGAGGAGAATGTGGGTCTTCTAAGGGGTCATTAAGCACCAACTGACCTTAGAACCTATAATTAACCAACTCGGCCATAGAATAGTAGCAGTATGCTACACTCATTGAGACCAAACTCTCGCGATGATTCCGGCCGCAAGAAAGGGTTGCTAAATTGAAATTATGACCGATCGAGGGTGGTTAGTGATATTGAGATCATCTAGAACCCGGTTACTATTACTAGGACAGGTTGAACCAACTAAACTGAAAGAGGATAATACCTAAACTCCATGCCAGCCTGAAATTTAAGGGCTATTGTGTGACTTGTGTGCTTTCAACTTGAACTACTTGCACATGTTTTTTATCTAACAACTTGAGTTCCTTGCAGGTTTTGTTTACAGTCCTTATCCAATACCTTGGATTTCTTGCCGGATTTACTTGTTTACGTTACCTTGTACTTTTGCTTAAACGCATAACATACACATCATAACATCATGCCTTAACATTTCCTTAACCATTTCAAGGATCTCAAAGGTTTGTGATGCAGATTATGGTAAATCAAACGTCTAGCAAGGGGCAAAGGGGATTTATTTTCCTCTAGCCAATGCCGTCTAGAGATCAAAATACGATAACTTGAGTCAGTGGCTATGACTCACTCGATATGGTGAGCTTGACTCTTGAAGAAGGACTCTTAACAACACAGAGTTTCTTCAATCAAAGCTGCAAAATTCAAATTCTAACAAGTTTCTTGTTTACACCGCGAGATCCTTGAAAACATTGCATACATATATCATACATATCATTGCATAATAGGTCTCCCAGTACAGGTCTCTCACGTTATCGTTGTTTATTTCAGCAATGGCTTTCCAACAAGACAACCAATATCTTCAAACTCAAGAAGCTCAGTTCAGGGACGTATTCCTAAACCTATCCAAGGGGCAGGAAGAGTTTAAAACACTCCTCATTGGGAACTTGGTCAAGAAAAGTTCTGAAGACAATAAGGACGAACGGCTGGAACAACTGCAAGCTGAAGTAGATGAAATAAGAACCCAAATGTTGGGGCAGACGACCCTTATCCAAAGCTTAGCCCGAGAACAAGAAGAGCTGAGAATCATTATTAACCAGCTTCATCATGACAGATACAACAATATGAAGCAAACAGTCGAGGCCGGGGACCAAGTTATTTATCAGCCTCCAAGAAGACAAGGATTTGGTTTGGTAAAGAATGGACCTCTCCAGGTTGCTACTACCTCACGGGTCCAACAACAACCTCGCCATAAACAATTGGTTGATCAGAGTAAGCCGGATAGGCCCAAGAAGTAGTTTACCAAGCTCAACATGCCGCTATCCCAAGCTTTGCAACACCTGTTGAGATTGAATCTGGTGACGTTGGTAGGACCTCATCCGAATCCTAAGACTTCTTCACCTAACTACAATCCTGATGCAAGGTGTGCATACCATTCTAACAGCCCGGTGCATGATATTGACGACTGTTGGAAGTTGAAGTACAAAGTTCAAAACCTGATTGATGAAGGAGCATTAGAATTCACACAAGACGGTCAGGCTGAGTTCTTCTACCATCCCTCCAATGCTCACCATTTGAAGTTGAAGATGTGAAAAACACAAGAAGGGGGGTTGAATTATAAAACTTAAATCAAAAGCTTAAACAACACTGTATTTTTATCCTGGTTCGTTTGATCTCAAACTACTCCAGTCCACCCGTCAAGGTGATTTCGCCTCTCTCCAACGAGGTCTTAATCCACTATAATCAAAGGATTACACAGTCACTTTAACAACTGTTAAAGCCTTCTTGAGTATAACCACAAACCGGTTTATCTCAAGGAAATCTCTTTACAAATAATTGAACAATAATGTGTTTTATGTTTTATAATAAAACAGTATATCACAACTGTGATAATACACAATTTAAGCTTGGAGTAAAACTGGATTTGCTAAAGCGTTTGAATGAGCGTGATTTGAAAGCTTAGCAAAATGTATGCGTGCATGCGTATGTGATAGGCGTCGTCTTTTCTCACACAGACTTGTTTATATAGCCAAGGCAAAGATACGTTGACCATAAAGCCATTTCAATGATAATAATGCTCTTTCCTTTTTGAGAAGATTTTGTCTGAATAAAGTCGTTGGTAATTAATCTGTCTTGAATACTTAGTAACGCTTCAGAGTCTTCTTTGCTTTAACTTATGTTGACGCTTCTAAGTGCTGATGACTTGGTAAGGATCTTTGATCAGAGTCAGAGTGTATAGTTTATGCGCAGATTCTGGTCATCAAGCTTCAGCGTATGGTCTGGTAGCTTCAGCGTGTAGCACATGTTACTGATCTTCTGATGCTGACATATCACTGATCTTCTGATGCTTCTGATGATGCTGATGTTGATTCCATCAGAACTTCTGTATACACAGAACATAATTTTAAGCAGCATATTTGTCTTATATATAAATATTACAATTTATTTATTCTTTGTATTTTGTTACATCAAAACTCTAATTAAGGGTTGTAGAATCAAACTATGTTCTAACAATCTCCCCCTTTTTGATGATGACAAAAACCAGATTTTTTTCAATTAAAAATAAAGAATAAAAGGTATAGAATTAAGAAGAGAAAACTCCCCCTGAGTTGATTACTTCCCTTTAATTCCATGAGTCTTTGAGCATCAGAACTTTACTGTATCTTTCCTCAGAGTTTTGTACCTGTAAGCTTTTCAGAAGAGAAAAAATTTAAATAGATCAGAATATTTGAGACTTATGTCTCAGTAATCCGTTATTGAAAAATATCATTCTTTCTCCCCCTTTTTATCAGTTATCAAAAAGAACATAAGATCAGAGCTAAAAATGCGTTTATATTAAAAACAGAAGCAATGATAAGTTCAGAATAATGTAAAAATATTACAGATAAACAAGTTTTAAAAACAAGAAAATTCTAAGAGGGAGGAGGTAGACGCGTGAACAAAGATTGAGAGGGTTTTGAGAAAGTATGCAAACTGAAATCAGTAAGTTTGAGAGAAAATGAAAGTGAAGGTAAAAGACTGTAAATGGTGAGAAAAGTGTTTAAATAGATTTCTAAACAATTTTGAAAACATAAACGGCAAGAGAGAGAAATTAAATAATGATTATTAGCATTTAATGATAGTTGATTTTAGGGGATTCAGAAAGATATTTGGAACGGTTACCCATGACATGTGTCTCAATGCATCCAATCAGCACTTTTGCCTTTTCAGAAACGTGAACGCGTGTTCAGCCTCAGAAAGTAGCTGATGACTGGATGACACTTGTTTGCTTGAGTGAACAGCATATTTCTATCCTTGAAATGAAGCGCTCAAATCTTCATGGATAAATTCTGATACAATCTGTACTTCTAAATATCTGAAGAAAGATTGATCAGTAGTTCACAGAAAAATAAACAAAGTTCTGAAGGTTAAGATATGGAATCAAAACAATTTTATTCTGGGCAGAGCTTCATGCTGAGATGTTTCAGAATGAAGTTGAACCTATCTTCAGAAAGAGGTTTTGTAAAAATATCAGCCCATTGATGGTCTGTGTTAATAAATTTAAAATTTAAAATCCCTTTCTGAATATAGTCCCTAATTAAATGATGTTTTATTTCTATATGCTTAGCCCTAGAATGTAAAATTGGATTTTTACTAAGACAAATAGCAGAAGTATTGTCACAGAGGATAGGAATGTTACTCTCAAATATCTGGAAGTCCTCAAGTTGACTTTTCATCCAGAGCATTTGTGTGCTGCATCCAGCTGCTGCTATGTATTCAGCTTCAGGTGTTGATAGAGCTATTGTGGATTGTCTTTTGCTGGACCATGAGATCAGATTTTCTCCCAGAAACTGGCAGCTTCCAGAAGTGCTTTTACATTCTACTCTGTCTCCAGCGAAATCAGCATCACAGTATCCTATCAAACTGTAATCACTTGATTTTCTATAAAACAAACCCAGATTAGTAGTACCTTTCAGATACTTGAAAATTCGCTTAACTGCTGTTAAGTGAGATTCTCTAGGATCTGTTTGGAATCTAGCACAAATGTAAACACTGAATAAAATGTCAGGCCTTGAAGCCGTCAGATAGAGAAGAGAACCAATCATACCTTTGTAGACCTTCTGTTCTACCTTTTTACTTACCTCTTCTCTTTCCAGAATACACGTGGGATGCATTGGAATCTTTGATGGCTTACATTATGAGAGATCAAATTTCTTCAGAAGTTCTCTGACATATTTGCTCTGATGAACGTAAGTTCCTTCTGAGGTTTGATTAATCTGAATGCCCAGAAAGAATTTTAGTTCCCCCATTAGGCTCATCTCAAATTCTGCCTGCATACATTTAGCAAACTTTCTTCCCAAAGAGGGTTTAGTATATCCAAATATGATATCATCAACATAAATCTGACATACTAAAATGTCATTCTTAACTGCCTTACAGAATAAGGTTGTGTCCACTTTCCCTCTGGTGAATTCCTTTTCTAACAGGAAGTTACTTAGTCTTTCATACCAAGCTCTGGGAGCTTGTTTCAGACCATACAGTGACTTCTTTAGTTTGAAAACATATTCTAGATTTTTGGAACTTTCAAAACCAGGGGGTTGGTGCACATATACCTCTTCTTCTATATAGCCATTTAAGAATGCACTCTTAACATCCATCTGATACAGAGTGATGCCTTTATTAACAACAAATGAGATTAAGAGTCTGATAGATTCTAACCTGGCGGCTGGAGCAAAGGTTTCTGTATAGTCTATCCCCTCTTGCTGACTATAACCTTGTGCTACCAGTCGTGCTTTGTTTCTGATGACTTTACCTTGTTCGTTCAGTTTGTTTCTGAACACCCATTTTGTTCCAATGAAGTTGAATCCTTTTGGTTTGGGAACTAGATCCCATACGTCATTTCTTGTGAATTGATTTAGCTCCTCTTCATTGCTAGAATCCAGTCATTGTCCAGAAGTGCTTCATCAATTGTTGTTGGTTCAATTAGAGAAACCAGTCCCGTGAGGGATTCTTCAGAGTTTCTGAAGCTAGATCTTGTTCTGATTGGATCTTCCTTTCTTCCTAAGATTGTTTCTTCTGGGTGATCCATGCTGCTTCTGGATAGTCTTTTCTGGAGTTGATCAACAGAAGGTGTTGGATTGCTTGCAGTGACTCTTTCTGATGTTGAGGGAGTGTCTCTGTTAAGAGTTTCAGATGATTTGTCTCCAGTACCTGTGAGTTCAACTTCCATACCTGCAAGGAATTCATTCTGCTTTGAATTTTGAGAGTCAAGCTTATCATCAAAACGAACACTGATTGACTCTTCCACAATCTGTGTTTCTGTATTGTATACTCTGTACCCTCTTGAGAGTTCAGAGTATCCTAACATAATACACTTTTGTGCTTTAGAGTCAAACTTGTTCAAATAATTTTTTGTATTCAGGATAAAACATGTACATCCAAATGGGTGAAAATAGGAAATGTTGGGCTTTCTGTTCTTCCACAATTCATATGGAGTCTTTTCCAAAATAGGTCTTATGGAGATTCTATTCTGAATGTAACACGTTGTGTTTATATCCTCTGCCCAGAAGATCTTAGCAACGTTAGTCTCGTTGATCATGGTTCTGGCCATTTCTTGCAATGTTCTGTTCTTTCGTTCTACAACTCCATTTTCTGGGGAGTTCTAGGACAAGAGAAATCATGCAGAATGCCTTTGTCATTAAAGAATAACTCAAAATATTTGTTTTCAAATTCTCCACCATGATCACTTCTGACTTTGAAGATTCTAAGATCCTTTTCATTATGAACTTGGTTGCAGAAGGTAACAAACACAGAGTGTGACTCGTCCCTGTGCCTTAAGAACTTTACCCATGTCCATCTACTATAGTCATCTACGATTACTAACCCATACTTCTTGCCACTGACTGAAGTAGTTTTAACTGGTCCAAATAAGTCAATGTGCAGAAGTTCTAATGGCTTGGAGGTAGAAACAACGTTTTTGGATTTGAAAGTTGGTTTTGCAAACTTGCCTTTCTGGCATGCTTCACACAGAGCATCTGAATTGAACTTCAGGTTAGGAAGTCCTCTGACCAGATTGAGTTTGTTAATCTGAGATATTCTTCTCATACTAACATGTCCCAATCTTCTGTGCCAGATCCATTGCTCGTTGTTAACAGACAGTAGGCATTTTACATTCTGACTTTTTAGTTCAGAAAGTTTTATTTTATAAATGTTGTTTTTCCTCTTTCCATTAAATAGGATAGTCCCATCTTTCTGACTAACAGCTTTGCATGAATTTTGATTAAAGATTATATCATAACTGTTATCACTTAATTGACTTATGGATAACAGATTATGCATTAATCCATACACTAGTAAAACATTACTTATAGAGGGAAGATTTCCATTATCTACTGTTCCAGAGCCAATGATCTTTCCTCTCTGATTGCCTCCAAAACCTACGTGGCCTCCAGGCTTAAGTTCCAGGCTTTGGAACATATGCCTTCTTCCCCTCATGTGTCGTGAGCAGCCAGAGTCCAGGTACCATGATTGGTGTTTTTGCTTTGCTGCTAAAGATATATGTCACATGTATTATTTTATCCTTAGGTACCCATATTTTCTTGGGTCCTGATTTGTTAGTTTTACCAAAACTCTGGTTGAATTTTGGTTTGACAGAGTAATCACTACTTGTATATTTTATGTCATGTGTGTGCCCATATATAAAGTGTGAATCAAGTGGAGTACGTTTTATAACTAAATCCATGGCATTTTTTGGTGTAGGTACCTTACCTTGATATCCTATCCCTTTTCTGCCATTTCTGCTAACTCCATAGATCATTGAAGCCATTTTGCTTCTGTCTATGTTTTTAGCTAGAAACTTCTGAAAGTTGTGATCATACTCCTTGATGATCTCATCAGCATTGCTGGGAGTTTCAGGGATTGTTTCCTTCTGAGAGTTTTGCAATTGGTTTTCTAATTTTGAAAGTTTATCTTTTAACTCAGAATTCTCCAATTTGAGACTCTCAGTCTTATCAGAGTCAGAAGCAAGATTCC
Organism: Vicia faba; assembly: GCA_948472305.1. Taxonomy (NCBI): domain Eukaryota; kingdom Viridiplantae; phylum Streptophyta; class Magnoliopsida; order Fabales; family Fabaceae; genus Vicia; species Vicia faba. The sequence continues at coordinate 1,634,632,445 of OX451736.1, forward strand.
TTTTCAGGTTTCTGAATTTGACTCTGATCTGCTGATATCTTTCCAGAATTTAATTAAGGCTTTCAGCTAGTTCAGCCTTAGTAAAGTTTATAGCAAAGTCAGGGAATACCTCTTCTGTATCTGATTCAGATTCTGACTCAAAATCTTCACTGTCTTCTGTTATGTTTGCCATGAGAGCTATATTTGCTCTTTCATCATCTGATTCTGAGTCAGCTTCAGATGTGTCAGAATCATCCCATGTAGCCATGAGACTTTTCTTCTTTTCCTTGCCAAACTTCTTTTTGGGCTTTTCCTTCTGAAGCTTTGGGCAATCACTTTTGTAGTGCCCTTGCTCGTTACATTCATAGCAGATGATGTCTTTGTTGTTTGGATTTCTGTTTCCTGAAGAACCTTCAGATCTTCTGTGTCCAGAGGAGGATTCTGACCTTCTGTATCTGGAGAAAGATTCATTCTGATTTTCTGATCTTCTGGGATTCCTGAACTTCCTTTGCCTCTGCTTCCACAATTGGTTCACCCTTCTGGAGAGGAGAGACAGTTCATGTTCTTCTGATGAGGACCCATCAGAGGTTTCTTCCATAGCCTGCAAAACTTTGGAGTCAGAATTTCTGTTAGATTTTAAAGCTAATGGCTTACCTTGCTTTTGAGGTTCATCTACTTCTAGCTTTATCTTGTGACTTCTGAGGGAGATGACAAGTTCCTCTAGAGAGATTTTGTTGAGATCCTTTGCTAGCTTAAGCGCTGTGACCATTGGCCTCCATTGTTTTGGCAAGCTTCTGATGATCTTCTTAACATGATCAGCAGTAGAATGCCCTTTGTCAAGAACTTTTAGACCAGCAACAAGAATTTGAAATCTTGAAAACATAGTTTCTATTGATTCACTCTCTTCTATCTTGAATGCTTCATACTTCTGAATGAGTGCAAGGGCTTTGGTTTCTTTGACTTGAATGTTGCCTTCATGCGTCATTCTCAGAGAGTCAAACATATTCTTTGCAGTGTCTCGGTTTGATATCTTCTCATATTCTGAATAAGAGATGGCGCTGAGAAGAATTGTTCTGGCCTTGTGATGATTTCTGAACTCACGCTTTTGCTGATCAGACATTGTTTTCCTGTCAATCTTATGACCACTTCCATCCACTGGGTGCGTGTATCCATCAGTCACCATTTCCCACAGATCAGCATCATGGGCCAAAAAGAAACTTTCAATTCTGTCTTTCCAGTAGTCAAAGTTCTCTCCATCAAAGACTGGAGGTTTTCCACTGAATCTGTCTCTTTCTTCATTGTTGTCATTGCTGATGTTTTGATTTGGTCCTGCCATTGTGTTTTTCTGACGCTGGATCTTGTACTGACACGGTTAAGTGTTATAAGCTCAGAACCAGGCGCTCTGATGCCAATTGAAGATGTGAAAAACACAAGAAGGGGGGTTGAATTGTAAAACTTAAATCAAAAGCTTAAACAACACTGTATTTTTATCCTGGTTCGTTTGATCTCAAACTACTCCAGTCCACCCGTCAAGGTGATTTCGCCTCTCTCCAACGAGGTCTTAATCCACTATAATCAAAGGATTACACAGTCACTTTAACAACTGTTAAAGCCTTCTTGAGTATAACCACAAACCGGTTTATCTCAAGGAAATCTCTTTACAAATAATTGAACAATAATGTGTTTTATGTTTTCTAATAAAACAGTATATCACAACTGTGATAATACACAATTTAAGCTTGGAGTAAAACTGGATTTGCTAAAGCGTTTGAATGAGCGTGATTTGAAAGCTTAGCAAAATGTATGCGTGCATGCGTATGTGATAGGCGTCGTCTTTTCTCACAAAGACTTGTTTATATAGCCAAGGCAAAGATACGTTGACCATAAAGCCATTTCAATGATAATAAGCTCTTTCCTTTTTGAGAAGATTTTGTCTGAATAAAGTCGTTGGTAATTAATCTGTCTTGAATACTTAGTAACGCTTCAGAGTCTTCTTTGCTTTAACTTATGCTGACGCTTCTAAGTGCTGATGACTTGGTAAGGATCTTTGATCAGAGTCAGAGTGTATAGTTTATGCGCAGATTCTGGTCATCAAGCTTCAGCGTATGGTCTGGTAGCTTCAGCGTGTAGCACATGTTACTGATCTTCTGATGCTGACATATCACTGATCTTCTAATGCTTCTGATGATGCTGATGCTGATTCCATCAGAACTTCTGTATACACAGAACATAATTTTAAGCAGCATATTTGTCTTATATATAAATATTACAATTTATTTATTCTTTGTATTTTGTTATCATCAAAACTCTAATTAAGGGTTGTAGAATCAAACTATGTTCTAACAGAAGTGACAAGTCCTGAGACGAGAAGACTTTTTGTTCATTAGAATTTTCAATTTGTAATTTTCTTTTGATTGTTCAGGCATTTATTCATGTTAAACTTTGTTACTTTATCAATGCATTGCATGTGTCTGTTTTGAATCAGTCCATTAGTATTCATTTTATTCAAATTGCTTTCATTTTTGTGATGTTCAACTCTCGACTAAAAAAATTCTAAGCCTGTAAAGGGAGGATGACGAAATTGATACCACAATCTCTACAGTATGCTTTTGAACAGACCCCGCTGACGATGTACAAGCATTGTTTAAAATCCTAAACAGTGGAGTTATAAGGAAGTTAATCCCTAGTCAACCCCTTTGAGCCAAAGAAGTAGGAGCTTTTCTTTTCACACAAATTAAAACCCGTAATCACAACCTGGGGTAGGGTAGTTTTCTCAGTTAATCCAGGTGCACAATGAATGGCATCAAAGAAGTCCTTTCAAAATAAAAGATGGTGATGGTTCCTTATAATCATCAGGACAGACAGTCATTATCTCTCAAAAATAAAAGCACATTAAGCCAAAACCTATGAAGGAGACTTACAAAACTGGGGCATCCCGCTGACTGTAATCATAAAAGAAACAGTTCAGGCAAAAGACAGGGATAATGAAATCAAAAAGAAAGAGGTCCTACAAACTCTCAACAAAAATGACTGTCTATTTGAAATAAATTGCCAGTATCGGAACCATCACTGGAATATCAGAGCAAAGACTCAAACGAGATCTAATGCACGATTAGTTGAGTTTAGGATCGAAGAACATCACGAAGAGCGGGTGGATACAAATACATTTTGAGCCTTTATCCTTCGTTTCTTGAACCGTGAACTAGGCCATGTTATAACCCTTAAAAGTCCTAGATGAGGCATGGGTTAGTTTGAAAGCATACTGTTACAAAAAGTATCCTGACTCCTGTAGGACCTACTGTAAATCCTGAGTTGACATCACATTTTACAAAATTTGCCTGTTTTACTGAAAAGTGCATTTTCAAAAATTTCAAGATAGACATAGGCTTTACATTCTTAAAATAACATTGTTTGCATATGACTATTTGTTCAAACAGCAGAGAAATTCGCGCGATGAATATCTAGTGAACAAAAACCTTCTCAATAAAAAAGATCACCTCAAGTGGAAAAACACTTCCAACCAAGGGGCACGACACAATCATTATCCATCATCTGGGGAAGTTAAGTCAAGATTCAAGGAATCTCTCAAATATGCCAAATATCCAGGGGCAAATCTCCATCTGAATCGCTTAGGGCATTGGACATGAATTCCAGCAACGAATCTTACACGATCAGACAAACATCTTCTGGTATTATGGAAACACAACACTACCGACAATGACAACTCCCTACACCCTGAGAGCATGGACATAGTCAGAAAATACTGCACATAATCAAAGACACGCTAGGTCGACTGGCCTAGGCAAAAATAAGGGCTTCCGGCGAACCAAAAGGGTTCAGGCAAAAATAAGGGATGAAAATGAAAAATCTGTACACCCGGCAAGTCGAAAACCTGAAAGGGCGGCTTGGGTAAGAAAGGGTATCCCGGTGGACTAAAAATCTGAAAAGACAGTCCAGGCAAAAGTTAGGGATTAAAGCGTATGACTATGTCCCGTCATCTCGTCACTTGCCTACCAGAAGAAGATTTGCGCTTTCAATCGGCAATTACCAAGCACCTCATAGGTTGGGATAATACTCGATCCACAAGGCCTTCGCAGGCACCTTCTCCCGCAGATACAGGGGCAAAAAGGTCTCGATACAAATCCATTGTCATGTCCTTGGCACGCATCCCGGTAACATTCACTCCCCGCAGAGTAAGAAAAAGACAGTAATGTTAACTCTTCCCAGCTGAGACTTGCAATTGTGAATGAATCGGTAATATTCTCCCCAAGCAGAGTTTATCTACCATCAACACTGAAAAGTCTTATCATCCCCGACGGAGTATAAAATATCCCCAGTGGAGTTTGAAATTTTCCCCAGCGCAGTCTGAAAAAGCTTCCCCAGTGGAGTGTGGAGAATCATCCCCAGTAGACTTTGGAAGATTGTCCCCAGTAGAGTCCACAAGGTTATCCCCAGTGAAGCCGCAACTGAAAGATCATCCCCAGCGGAGTTTGTTCCTTTCATAAACGGAATTCAATCCCCAACAAGATTCAGTATCACCAGCAACGGTAATTCATCCCCAGTGGAATTTATCGGTGGAATCCTCAGCAGAACATCTCTTCCCCACAGAGTAATCTCCTCATCAGTTTATTCCCCAGCGAAGCTATCCTCTCCTGCAGGTTTATTCTCACAATCATCTTCATTCATTATCCCCAGCGGAAACGAAGAATTCAACTCTTTTCTCCAGCAGCTATCCGGGATTTATTTTCCCCAGCTAAAAACATTACACTTCCATACATCATGACACATGCATATACGCATCATACGACGCAATCTCATTTATTTTGAGAACATCATTGCCTGATACATATCATGAATTACATACAACTAACCTTTACTTTTCAGGAAGGATGCGGTTAAAGTCTCACAAAATTCAAAGCTATGAAGCTTTTACCTCAGTCGAATTACTAACAAGTTCTTAAATCTCAGCAGAGATTTTTTCTTAGTTGAATTACAGACAAGGTCCTAAATCTCGACAAAGTTCCTCCGTCGAATTGCAGACGAGTTCCTAAATCTCATCAGAGAAGTTTTCTCAGTTGAATTACGGGCGAGTTCTTAAATCTTGATGAAGATATTTCCCCAATTCGAATTACTGACCAGTTCTTAAATCTCAACAGAATGTTTCTCAGTTGAATTACAGACAAGGTCCTAAATCTCGATAAAGTTCCTCCATCGAATTACATACAAGTTCCTAAATCTCAACAGAGAAGTTTTCTCAGTTGAATTATGGGCGAGTTCTTAAATCTCGATGAAGATGTTTCCCCAAGTCGAACTACTGACCAATTCTTAAATCTCAACAAAATTATCCTCCGTTGAATTACAGACGGGTCCTAAATCTCGACAAAGTTCCTTTGTCGAATTACAGACGAGTTCCTAAATCTCAGCAGAGTTTTCTCAGTTGAATTACGGTTAAGTTCTTAAATCTCGATGAACATGTTTCCCTCAGTCGAATTACTGACCAGTTCTTAAATCTCAACAGAATTATCCTCAGTTGAATTACAGACAGGGTCCTAAATCTCGACAAAGTTCCTCCGTCGAATTACAGACGAGTTCCTAAATCTCAGCAGAATTATCCTCGGTTGAATTACGGGCAAGTTCTTAAATCTCGATGAAGATGTTTCCCTCAGTCGAATTACTGACTGGTTCTTAAATCTCAACAGAATTATCCTCAGTTGAATTACAAACAGGGTCCTAAATCTCGACAAAGTTCCTCTGTCGAATTACAGACAAGTTCCTAAATCTCAGCAGAATTATCCTCAGTTGAATTACGGGCGAGTTCTTAAATCTCGATGAAGATGTTTCCCTCAGTCGAAGTACTGACCAGTTCTTAAATCTCAACCGAATTATACTCAGTTGAATTACAGATAAGGTTCTAAATCTCGACAAAATTCCCCCATCGAATTCCAGACGAGTTCCTAAATCTCAGCAGAGTTCCCTCAGTTGAATTACGGGCAAGTTCTTAAATCTCGATGAAGATGTTTCCCAAAGTCGAATTACTGACCAGTTCTTAAATCTCAACAGAATTATCCTCAGTTGAATTACATATAAGGTTCTAAATCTCGACAAATTTCCTTCGTCGAATTACAGACGAGTTCCTAAATCTCAGCAGAGTTTTCTCAGTTGAATTACGGGCGAGTTCTTAAATCTCGATGAAGATGTTTCCCAAAGTCGAATTATTGACCAGTTCTTAAATCTCAACAGAATTATCCTCAGTTGAATTACAGATAAGGTTCTAAATCTCGACAAAGTTCCTCCGTCGAATTACAGACGAGTTCCTAAATCTCAGCAGAGAAGTTTTCTCAGTTGAATTACGGGCGAGTTCTTAAATCTCGATGAAGATGTTTCCCAAAGTCGAATTACTGACCAGTTCTTAAATCTCAACAGAATTATCCTCAGTTGAATTACAGATAAGGTTCTAAATCTCGACAAAGTTCCTCCGTCGAATTACAGACGAGTTCCTAAATCTCAGCAGAGTTCTCTCAGTGGAATTACGGGCGAGCTCTTAAATCTCGATGAAGATGTTTCCCTCAGTCGAAGTACTGACCAGTTCTTAAATCTCAACCTAATTATCCTCAGTTGAATTACAGATAAGGTTCTAAATCTCGACAAAATTCCCCCATCGAATTACAGACGAGTTCCTAAATCTCAGCAGAGTTCCCTCAGTTGAATTACGGGCAAGTTCTTAAATCTCGATGAAGATGTTTTCCCTCGGTTGAATTATGGACAATTTCTTAAAACTCAGCAGAGATGTTCTCTCAATTAAAGTACAGGCAAGTTCCTAAATCTCAACAAGATCAGACTTCCCCAGCGGAATATTCCACAACAACAGGTATACAAGCTCTCGCTAAGGAATCTCTTATGCGATTGACACTCCTTCATATGGCATCTTTAAGCCCATCCACTCGTCAGCAATCTCCAAATGGCATCTGTAAGCCCATTCCCGACATCACAAGGCTGATACCACTCCATGTGAGTGCAAATTTTTGGGCACTCTAGTGTTCAATCCTCTTCCACCTTCGGATCACGAAAGGCACGAAAGCCAATCTACATCCTCAGGTTTAAGAAGATTGAAAAGGGGCAGCTGTTGTACCCCAAAATTTGCCCTCCCATATTTCTCAAAACATTGCAAGAAAAATCTCCAAGTTGCTCAAGTTTGCTCAAGAGTTGGTCAGACAAGCTATCTCCTAAGGCAGTCTACCCCAAATTAGGGTTTTGTGTTGCATCAAGATACTTGAGTCCAAATGACCTCAAATCTCCCCAATGTCCTAATATGATCTCAAGACCATCCATGTAAAATCTCAAGCCTTGCAGAGAAAGTTTGCTCAGTCAATTGCTCAAAGGTCCAAAAATCGACTGTGCTAGGGCAAAAGTCAACTGTGACCTGCAAACAGTCAGACTTCAAGATTTTTTTGCCAAAATTCTCATTTTGAAGGATATTTCATCATTTGATCAAGTTTTGATCATGATTCATCAAGGATTGCTCAAAATTCATCAAGATTCAAAAGTTGCTAAATTAGGGTTTTGTAGGAAAAGTCAACTAAACTTTGACCAAGCATAACTTTCTCATACTTTATTAGAAATGACCCATACAAATCTCATTTTGAAGAGGATGCAATTCCATACAATACATATTCATACCCCAAGATTAAAAAATGCACTCACAAGAAGTTATGAATTTGGACATTATAGGTCATTTTTGAAAGTCAACAAAAACACCTTTTGTGCCAAAGCTTATAACTTGAGAATGGAAATCCAAATGAGATGAGACCAAAATGGTTGATTAGAGGACATCTCAAGCTTTCTAAAAAGTCCAAGAACACTTCCAAAAGTTCAAAATTTAAGAAGTTATGCATTGTTGAAGTTGGACTTTTTTGCAAAATTGCCAAAAGTCAACTATCCCCAAAACGTCAAATTTTGTCAAATGAGCCCATTCTTTTCCACTTGATTTGAGTTTGAATTGTATCCCACGTGCCCTAGCCTCATCCATGTGCCTATATCTCATTTTTATTATTTAATTTGATTTTTATTTGAATTTATTCATTTTAAATCAAATAAAATCATATAAAATCCAAGGCATTGATAATTCATGATTTTTTGGTTGCTTTAGGCTTTGAATACAGCTCCTATGTGAATCAAATTCGAATCAAGGCTTGTATGCACAAAAAGATCCAAATCAAATCAAATTTGGAAGGTTTTAATGGTGGAATCAAATCCAATTCATGAGCATTGATATGGAGAGATTTGTACCAAGTTTCTTACCCTAATGCAATACACATTACATAAGGAGGCTAAAGCACACGAAATAAGGGTTAGAAATTGTTGGAAGAGGCAGAACCACTTTGCAAAAATTCACAAAAAAGTTGGAGATCAAAACCCAGGTTAGAGGCAGTTTCAGGGATCGAGACTTGTTCCAATCGCTTCCTGTACATTCACACAAGCTAATTCGGTCAAAACCACACATCCTCAGGTCTCCAAATGCACTATAAGTCCCACGCAAACTGCTCCTGTTCTTGATTTCGTAACTCTGAAATTAGGCATGTTTTTCATGAACTAATAGCATATTTGTAACCCTCATATCATTTGCAAGCTATTGGCAATAACCGATTTGATTTATATGCACTGTAACCATGAAACACCATGGCTAGGGTTTTGTTTCTGTTTTTAGGGGTTCTTATTTCAGGTAAAATTGGTCCATGTGATGGGCATGGTTGTATCCAGGAGGTTGAGACGAACACGACCATGCCCTTGAAAGTCATTTTTATTGCTTGAGGACGATTTTAGGAGTAAGCTACGCTTTTAGCTGCGGATTCAAATCCGCATGTAATATTACAGTAGTGGGAGGACAGGGACGAAGAGCTGCCACTCGCTCATTGGACCATTCAAACGAAACGCGCGTTTTTTTTTGTTTTTTCTGGAAATTGTTTTGATTTCATATATATTATATTCTTTGAGTTATTATTAACAAACAACAAACACACCCCAGTGGTTGCCATGTCAGCTTCAAAGTGTTCCAACGCTGGAGGTCAGGGGTTCGATCCCTGCCTCCAGCACTTTGTATTTTCTCATTGTTTTTCAGATAATCACATGCGTACGCTAGCTTGCAACCTACCATGCTCCCTCATGATCCAAGCGCCAGATGGCCAAGGAGCCAGATCTGGTGGTCCACGTTGAAAGTCCACCATAGTCCAGGTCAATGCATGCATATTGGATCAGAGAAAGTCAAACATATCAGCATTGTTGGGCCTACAAAATTGCTACCAACACCCTTCAAAATCAGGCCCAACTCCTCTCTTTTTATTTATTTTATTATTTTATTTAATTGTTTATTTCATTTATTTAATTTTCTAACCAATCACAAAATTCTGTTTTTTTTTATTAAATAAAGTCACAAAAATATTTTTATTTCAATCAAATTTTAAACTTTTATTTTTCTTAATAAATTTATTAATTGATTAGGTTTTTAATTAGAAAACTTTAGTTCATTTTTGTAAATAATTTTAATTAATTAGATTTAATTAGATATTAACCACTAATTTAATCATTTTTAATTTCTTTCCTAAATAATCAAAAACTCCAAAAATAATTTATTTTCCATTTTATTAATTTATAAATTTAATTTAGTTATTTAACTTAGGTTTATTTTCCTTCTTAAAATAAAAACAACAAAAACAAAAGAAAAAGATATTTTCTTTAACCAAAAGGGTCAAAACCCTAAAATTCGTACTCGATCTAATTTCCGACGCGCTTTATTTATTTTTATCATATTAATGTATCTGTTTCCGGATTGTAATAGTTAAATAGGACATTTAATTATTTTTATCGCTTTATTTTATTTTTCAAAAGGGTTTGTCTTTGGCGATGTAAATACCCGACGCCTTGTAATTTTAATTCTGCATTTTAATTCCGCAAATTATAACTGCTAGATTTTTGATAATAGGGTTTGCATGACAAGACTGAATGCTTAATCTTAAAATCAAATTAGATCACCCTTAACATATACAAAGATAAAAATAACTGAAAACGACACACTCGCACATGCGCACTCTTAGGGTACATCCCACTTGGTTGTCTTCGTACACGGTCATTGAGTATAGGTTGTTTTGATAGGTCGCCCTCTTGTCTAAAAGATCATAGTCGCCTCGAAATGGTTGCCTCAGATATTGTTGCCTCAAACAAATGATCTAAGACATTAGGGTTACCGCTAAGGCATCCTAACATTGCTTTAGTGACCGTATGTCCCTAATTCGAATTGACCCTTAAACTCCAACGACGGTGCTACCTACTCATTAATAGTGGGATAGCACTGTCTAAAGTAAATTAGCATAGAACGATTCCTTTTTCGAGTAGGTAGATGGTTCTTAGATACTTGCTCTTTCAAAAAACAAAGCTTTTCACACTTACACTCCTTTTCGAACAAAGTTTTCAAAACACTTCATTACACTCTTGAGGACAGAAGCAAGAGTTAAATCGAAGTTTTCAAACAAAAAAACTTTTTTTCAAACCCACAAGCACAAAGAAAGCAATTTTGAAAACAATTGAGCAAGTACCTAAGAGCCTGTGGATAACCACAGATAGAAAGGGTGCTAATACCTTCCCTTTCTATAATCTACCCCCCGAACCCGAGAAATATCTCGAAAAAGGAATTTTTCTGTGCTTTTTTCCTTTCCTTGTTGGATAAAATAAAAGTCGTTGGCGACTCTTGCTTACCGCAACATTTTGTGAAAACAAACGCAAAACGCAAACCAGCATTCCAAAAAAAAACAGTCAGTTCTTCCCACCGCATCACAAAGACCTTGTTGGTTGAAGAAAAAAAGAATAAAGCAAAGAAAGTAACCGAAATTCTAAATATGGGAAGAAGATTCCAAGGGAAAGCGAGAAGGACTTTAGACTTTTCTACGTCATCTAGTGAGAAAGACAATCAAGATGGGAAAGGTAAGGAAGCAGTTGTTCAGCCAGATTCAGAAGAGGAAGAGAAAGAAGAAGGTTATTCTGAAGAACAGTATCCTCCAGCCGACGATAAGTATAAGCATCTAGAAGAACGGTTAAGTGCAATGGAAATCCAAAAAGTGCCTGGATTGGACTTTGAGGAGTTGGGATTAGTATCGTGGATTGTCATTCCTCCAAAATTCAAAGCACCTATGTTCTCCAAATATGACGGAGTTTCATGTTCCAAAATGCATCTCCGGTCTTATGTGAGGAAAATCGAGCATCATACCGCTGACAAGGATTTATGGGTACACTTCTTCCAAGACAGTATGTCTGGAACTCAACTTGATTGGTTTTATCAGTTAGAAAGAGCCAATGTTCATAACTGGGAAGATCTGGCCGCTTCCTTTTACAAACAATACCAATACAACGCTAATCTTGCGCCCACCCTTACTCAACTCCAGAGTATGGCCATGGTTTCAAGTGAAGGCTTTAAATACTATGCGCAAAAGTGGAGGGACTTAGCAGGAAGAGTCTAGCCTCCCCTATCTGAAAGAGAATTAGTAAACATGTTTTTGGGCACCTTGTCTGGACCTTTCTTCAATCACTTAATTGGGAGCTCTTTGGCGGGTTTTACTAAATTGATATTGATCGGAGAAAGGATAGAAGTCGGGATAAAGAATGAAAAGATTCAAAAAGATGCATGCTCTGCTGCTGTAAGGAAACCATTCATTGGAAAGAAATAAGTGGTTGCTGTATATCCTCAGAGAAATTAAGATAGGGTTGAACGCCATCCAATGGTGGGGGTTGTCATGATTCCTAAACCAGCGCCTGCTCAGCAAAGAAACAACCAACCAAGAATGGAAAGACCAGTCAGACAGTTCACCCGAATTAACATGATACTATCTCAAGTATTGCCACATTTATTAAAATCTAATCTAGTGACTTTGAAAGAAGCTCCAAAGAATCCTAACACAAACTCTCCTCATTATCATCCTAATGCCCGTTGTGCATACCATTCTGAGAGTCCCGACCATGACACTAACAATAGTTGGGCTCTGAAAAACAAAGTACAAGACCTGCTTGAAGCCAAAGAGATCGAATTATACGCGCCAGAAATTCCCAATGTAATCACTGCCCTTATACCCAAGCACAACCGTAATGCCAACGCCGTTGAGGAAGATATGTTTGTTACTTCAGTTGATGAACTGGTGACCTCACTCCTGACTATTAAAAAGAACTTATTGAATGCCGGTGTATTCCCAGGATGTGATGAAAGTTTCCATTTCTGTTTATCCTCACCAACCAGCTGTCATTTGTTAAAAGCAGGCGTTCAATGCCTAATAGATAACAAGGAGATTTTGTTCGAAAAGACTTCTGTTCCAAATGTTTCTTATAATGATGTTTCCATTGTAACCATTTCCGACAATTCTTCCAGGGTGTCCACCAAAAGACCCGTTAGAATTACATAAGTTCCTAAAGTAGCTCCGTTGATAATTACAATGCCTAGACCAATCCCGTATTCGTTAGACAAAACCGTCCCATGGAATTATGGAGGTGATGTCTACTACCACGGTATCAAGCAAGATTAGCCAACTGCTGAAATTTCAAGTTCTGAGAAAATTGACTCTGATATCAGTAACATCACAGGGACTAGCAAGATCACTCGAAGTGGAAGGGTTTTCTCTCCAGAAATTGCTCCTCCAAAAGTTATTTCTGGACCCGTAATCATTCCTATTGTTGTTGCTCCTCCAAAGGCTATTCCCACTTCTATAATCATCTCTGCTAATACTCCTGTTGACAAAGTTGTTACAGTCCCTATTATCACCCCTACTAACATTCCTGCTTCCGAGTCAATCGAGACCCGAGGTAAAGGTATTCTGATTGAGCTTGTCCAGACGAAGGCACAATCAATAGCTATCCCTTTGACTTCCCGAAAAGAGATGGAGGAAATTCTAAAGATCATAAAAAGAAGCGACTACAATGTAGTTGAGCAACTGGGGCAAACTCCATCAAAAATTTCCATATTGGCTTTATTATTATGTTATGAGGCTCATGCAAAGGCCTTGGTAAAATTCTTGAAAACTGCCCATGTACCCCAAGAAACATATGTCGATCAGTTCTAAGATTGCGTAGCCAGCTTGACTGTAGATAATGGCTTAGGTTTTTCAGATACTGATTTAACGCCAAGAGGAAGGAAGCATAATGGGGCATTACATGTCTCAGTCGAATGCAGGGGCACGACCTTGGATCATGTTTTGGTGGACACTGGTTCGTCTCTAAATGTGTTGCCTAAAAAGGCTCTTTATAGGCTTGACTGTGAAGGATTGACATTGAAACTGAGCAACATAGTAGTGAGGGCCTTTGACGGCTTAAAAAGGATGGTGCATGGGGAAGTGGACATCCCTATAAAAGTTGGAACCCAAACATTTGATTCAACTTTTTATGTAATGGATATTCGCCCTTCATATTCCTGCTTATTAGGCCGACCATGGATCCACAATGCTGGTGATGTTACCTCTACGTTGCATCAAATGCTGAAATATCCAATTCAGGGGAAAATCATCATTGTTCATGGAGAAGAAGAGTATATGGTCATCCATCTAAATTCCTTCAGATATGTGGAACTAGATGGTGAATTTATTTAAACTCCATTCCAGCACTTTGAAGAAGTCCTGCAAGATATGGCAGTAATCAAGGATGTGTCTCAAGTCCCCAAGATTACAAGGCCTCCGCTCAAGATGTCGTCTTTGAAAGATGCCAAGGCAGTGATAGAAGAAGGTGGGTGCACTATTTAGGGCCAACTCCCAGATATCCCATACAAATCTGAAAAATTTGGCTTGGGTTTCACTTCAGGAGCCCAGAAAGCTGTACGGCGTGCTCGTGCCGGAGGACCACCCTTGAAGATCAGCAACCACCAAGCCAATGCAGTAGAGGATGATAAAGACAGCTACAACATGAAGGATTGGATTTTCCCAACTTTCAGTGGAGGGCTCAGCAACTGGGAAGCTAGAGATTTTGTCCCGATCACATTTATCCTACAATAATTTGTCTTTAAATTTTGTCGGGTCTGTAATATTAAAACAATTCAGACTCTTAAAACCTTGTGCCTTACCCGAGGCACAATGGTCCATTTGTAAGGGTTATTATCTCATTTCCATATGACATCAATGAATCATGGACGTTTTTGCATACAAACTTTGTGCTCATTGTTTTTATTTTTACATTTTCATTTCTTTCAAAGATAGTTATACTCTTACACACACTCACGCTCACAATGCAGGTCTACATCCATTCGGGATCTCATGGGTAACGGTCCAGCTATGGCCTTTCGTGACTCTGAAAACCTAATCTACCAATCCGAAGATGAAGGTGAGGAAGATTGCGAAGTACCAGGAGAACTCGCCAGGTTACTAAAACAAGAAGAGAGGACCATTCAGCCCCACGAGGAACCAGTGGACACAATCAACCTAGGTACCGAAGAAGACAAAAGAGAAGTCAAGGTGGGTGCCAATCTGGAACCCAGTGTTAAAGAGCGTCTAATTCAGTTGCTACAAGATTATGTCGAGGTCTTTGCCTGGTCGTATGAAGACATGCTAGGACTTGATGCAGATATCGTGGTACATCATCTACCTACGAAAGAAGATTGTCAACCGGTAAAACAAAAGGTTCGTCGCATGCGACCAGACATGTCAGAGAAGATCAAAGAAGAAGTTATGAAACAATTCAACGCCGGATTCTTGGCTGTCACCTCCTTTCCGCAATGGGTTGCCAATTTTGTTCTCGTGCCTAAAAAGGACGAAAAAGTACGAATGTGCATGGACTACATAGATTTGAATAGGGCAACCCCTAAGGATGATTTCCCACTTCCCCATATTGATATTCTAGTTGACAATATGGCACAGCACAAAGTTTTCTCCTTCATGGATGGTTTCTCAGGCTACAACCAAATCAAAATGGCGCCTGAGGACATGGAGAAAATAACCGTTGTCACACAGTGGGGCACTTTCTGCTACAAGGTTATGCCATTCGGGCTGAAGAATGCTGGGGCAACCTATCAACGTGCCATGGTAGCTCTATTTCAAGACATGATACATCACGAAATAGAAGTCTACATGGACGACATGATAGCTAGATCTCAAACAGAAGAAGAGCATCTTGACCATTTATAGAAACTCTTTGAGAAGCTAAAGAAATACAAGCTGAGGTTGAACCCAAATAAATGCACATTTGGGGTGAGGTCTGGTAAACTCCTAGGCTTTGTTGTCAGCAATAAAGGTATCCAAGTGGATCCCGCCAAGGTGAAAGCGATACAAGAGATTCCTGCTCCTCGTACTGAGAAGGAAGTCAGAGGATTCTTGGGACGTTTAAACTACATTGTCAGATTCATTTCTCACCTAACAGCTACTTGTGAACCAATCTTAAAATTACTGAAGAAAGATCAAGTAGTCAAATGGAATGACGAGTGCCAAACTGCTTTCGATAAGATTAAAGAGTACCTACAAGAGCCTCTTGTTTTGATGCCACCATTCGAGGGAAGACCATTGATCATGTATCTAACTGTTTTGGAAAACTCAATGGGGTGTGTGTTGGGGCTGCATGACGAGTCTGGCCGAAAAGAGCATGCCATTTATTACCTGAGCAAAAAGTTTACCGACTGTGAAACAAGATATTCACTACTCGAGAAAACTTGTTGTACTCTGGCATGGGCTGCTCGCCGGCTAAGACAGTATATGCTAACCCATACTACCTTATTTATCCAAAATGGATCCAATAAAATACATATTCGGGAAACCTGCACTCTCTAGGAGAATATCGAGATGGCAGATGATCCTGACAGAATATGACATACAGTATACTACCCAAAAAGCAATAAAGGGCAGTGTACTAGCTGTTCACCTGGCTCACCAAGCTGTGGAAGACTACCAGTCCATGAAGTTCTAATTCCCAGATGAAGACATCATGATGGTAAACAACCATGAAGAATTCAGACCATATGACGAACCTGAACAAGGATCCCGATGGACCCTGGTTTTTGATGGGGCATCCAATGCACTCGGCAATGGTATTGGTGTTGTACTCATATCTCCTGAAGGATGTCATACTCCCTTTACAGCAAGACTATGCTTCAATTGTACAAATAACATGGCAGAATACGAAGCGTGCATTGTTGGTCTCAAAGCTGCCATAGATTTGGGGATCAAATCTTTAAATGTATTCGGAGATTCAGCTTTGGTCATCATCCAGATCAAAGGGGAATGGGACACCAAACACCCTAACCTTATCCCTTACAAAGAACATGTGTTGACATTGATCCCACATTTTGAGAAGATTACCTTCGAGCATTTCCCGCGAGAAGAAAATCAGCTAGCAGACGCACTAGCCACAATGTCATCCATGTTTAAACTTAAATGGGATAACGAGGCTCTTCAGATCACCATTGAACGAATGGATGAACCAGCTCACTGTCACGAGATTAATACTGAAGAAGTAGTAGACCAACCTTGGTTTCATGAAGTCAATAGGTATCTCGAGGCTCAAGAATATCCAGAAGGAGCTTCAGTCAATGATAAGAAGTTCTTAAGGAGATTCTTTGATAAGTTCTTCCTTAGTAATGGCATTCTCTACTAATGCAACCATGACTCTGTTTTGCTCCGTTGCATAGACAAGGTTGAGGCAGAAAAGATCATGGATGAGTTACATGAGGGAACTTTGGCACCCATTCCTGTGGGCATACGATGGCAAAGAAGATCTTACGGGTAGGCTATTACTGGTCTACCATGGAAGCAAATTGCTATCAACACTCTCGAACCTGCCACTAGTGTCAGATCTATGCTGACAAGGTGCACGTACCTCCGGTTTCTCTGAATGTCTTGATGGCTCCTTGGCCCTTTGCTATGTGGGGTATCGATGTGATTGGTGAAATCAAGCCAACAGCCTCTAATGGACACTGCTTCATCTTAGTGGCCATTGACTATTTTACAAAGTGGGTTGAGGCAGCCTCTTTCGCTTCCGTTACTAAGAACGTTGTAGCCCGATTAATTAAACAGAATCTCATATGTCAGTATGGTATCCCGGAGAGGATCATCACAGACAATGGTACGAATCTAAACAATACTATGATCACTTCCTTGTGCGAGCAATTCAAGATCCAGCATCATAATTCTTCTCCTTACCGGCCAAAGATGAATGGTGTTGTCGAAGCCGCAAATAAGAAAATTAAAAAGATCATACAGAAAATGACAGTCACATAAAAGGACTTGCATGAGATGCTACCATTCGCTCTCCACGGGTATCGTACCACGGCGCGCACATCAACCAGGGAAACACCTTACTCTCTTGTATACGGCATGGAAGTTGTCTTGCCTATTGAGGTCCAAATCCCCTCTCTGAGAATCATGAAGGATGCAGGGCTGAATAAAGAAGATTGGATCCAGACTTAACTTGATCAACTGAACTTGATTGATGAGAAAAGGATTACTGCTGTCTGTCATGGTCAGATGTATCAAAAATGAATGATCAAGGCTTTCAACAAAAAGGCCAGACGCCAAGTGTATCAAGTCGGGGATTTGGTGATCAAACGTATCATACTGCCGCAAGGTGATCCCATGGGAAAATGGACTCCTACATATGAAGGACCATTTGTAATCAAAAGCATATTCTCTGGTGGAGCAATGATCTTGACCACTATGGATGGTGATGACCTGCCGCACCCCGTGAACGCGGACATAGTCAAAAGATACTACGCATAAGAAACCCGCTAGGTTGAAAAACCTACGAAAGGGCATCCCGACGAACCAAAAAGGTTCGGGCAAAAATTAGGGATAAAAACAAAAAAAATCTGCACACCCGGCAAGCTGAAAACCCAAAAGGGCAGTTTGGGCAAAAAAGGGTATCCTGGTGGACTGAAAACCTGAAAGGGAAGTCCAGGAAAAAGTTATGGATTTAAAGCGTATGACTATGTCCTGGTGGATTACCTTAAGGACAACCTTTGGCTTCTACTGACAAGCTTAACGGTTCTGATCAATTCAATCAACTTCGGACAGGTCAACAAATAGACAAGATGCTCAGAGACACGAAGGCTATAGCAAAATGGGAACCCCATGGGATTATTGCACATAGTTATCTTGTCTTTGTATCAAATTTTCATTTTTACCACGGCATTCTCTTACTAGAATGTTAGTCTCATTGTACAAAAATGCTTACTCAAAGTCAATACAAAGATATCCCTTTGAAAGTGCAAAACTATCTGTTTTCTTTACTCTTGTGTTTTGTTTACAAAAACGTCCAATGGTTTATTTTTGAACATATGCATTTGAACATAATTACTGTTTACAAATAAACAAAATAGAAAGACAATCACTAATGGCTTTAAGGGATAGGGAAATCTCTCTAAGCTATTTCCATAAAAATTCCCCGCAGTGCGCAGTTTAATCCCCAGCGGAACAACGCTTCCGGTTATCAATCCCCAGTAAAAGTCGTCCAAATTTCTCAGGATTTATACAGGCAGTCCACGACATTTCCCTTAAAACAGAGTTTATTTCTCTAAGTGGAAGTTCATCAAAATATGAAGACTTACACTTTGTATCCTCAGCAGCAGTCAGGGATTTATTTTCACCAAATCCAACAAGCAGTGCAGCAGATTAGCTCACATGCGCATACATCACATCCATATATCATAAACATCGATAATACGAATGCATGTATCACGATCTCATTACACCATGCATATCATACAACACAACATTTCATATTAGCTAACATTTTACCCTTTTCAGGATAAGGTTAATCAATAGCTATGTTCAAAAGCTTTCAGATACGCCCCAGACACGGATGCCATTCTGATACTCATTCAGATTCAAGCTTTCAGATACAGTGCAGATACGCTCCAGACACGGATGCCATTCTGATACTCATTCAGATTCAGCTTCTCAGATACAATTCAGATACGCTTCAGACACGGATGCCATTCTGATACTCATTCAGATTCATCTTCTCAAATACAGTTCAGATACGCTCCAGACACAGATGCCATTCTGATACGCATTCAGATTCAGCTTCTCAGATACAGTTCAGATACGCTCCAGACACGGATGCCATTCTGATACTCATTCAGATTCAGCTTCTCAGATACAGTTCGGATACGCTCCAGACACGGATGCCATCCTGATACTCTTTCAGATTTAACTTTCAGATACGGATGCCATTATGATACTCATTCAAAATTCAACCTTCAGATACAGTTCAGATATGCTCCAGACACGGATGCCATTCTGACATTCATTCAGATTCAGCTTACAGATACGGTTCAGCAATCATTTCTAGATGGCATCTGCAAGCCCATCTCTAACAACTTTCCATCAACCCTCCAAATGGCATCTACAAGCCCATCTCCAACAACTTTCCATCAACCCTCCAAATGGCATATTTAATCCCATTCCCTATACCATCAACCTTCATATCACCGAGTGCAAATTTCTGGGCACTCTAGTGTCCAATCATCTTCCACCTTCGAGTCACGAATGGAAAAACTCGCCAATCTAACTCTTCATGCTTAAGAAGATTGAACAGGGGAATCTATTTTACCCCAAAATTTTCCCTCTCACTTATCAAGAATTTACTCACAAGATCTCCTTTGACTTAAGACTGCACTAGGGTTGATCAGTTCAAGACACCTCCTTAAGCACTGATGACCAAAATTAGGGTTTGAGTTTGCAAAAGGATTTTTGAACTTCCAATGCCCCATATAACTTTCATGGGTCATTATGGACCCCCAAGATCACTCATGTCAAGTTTCAAGCCTTGGATCACACTTTTGCTCAGTCAATTGAGCAGTTGACCTAAAAATCAACTATATTGGGGAAAAAGTCAATTGTGGCCAATTTACAGTCAAACTTCATATTTTTTTATCCACATCAACATTTTAAACTCATATGTATCATTTGATCAAGTTTGGACCATAATTCCTCAAGAAATTTGATCAAATCTTCAAAAGGGCAAAATGGTCAAAATTAGGGTTTTGACTGGAAAAGGGCAATTTCTGATTTTTGACCTAACAAATGATCAATTATTTTAAGGCATGATCTCAATATTCCAATTACATCATTTTGACCTAATGACATGGCTCAAAACATTGCAAGTCCAATGAGTTGGCAGATGAATTTTGCAGTCAACTGATCAAAAGTCAACTACATACTGAAAAGTCAAACTTTGACTTTTTGGTCAAATTCAAATGCCAAAGATCACAATTCATAAAAACATGTCAAAATATGAAACTTATTCATCAATAAATCCAAAATTCAAAATTTCATTTTGAAAAGTGAAAATTTCTAAACTTAGAAATTTTTCTAAGTGTTGGAAATTTTTTTTTTCACAACTTTGAACAAAATTTTCACCATGATACAAGCTGATTCAAAAGAAACTTCCAACATGAGATTTGTAGATCTCCATGAAATCTACAAATTTTCTTCACACAACTCCTTCCAAAAGTTCTTGGATCTCAAGTTAAAATTTTAAGAATACATGGTCATGAAACAAAACACTTAGTGAAATTTTGCCCTAATTTGATTAGGATTTTGACCCAACTTCATGGCACTTTTTCATATAGTTCCAAGGGGAATATTCAAAAGAAATTCAAATATGGGTTGTAGAGCACATTTCAAGATTTCCAAAATGTCCAAGAACTCCTTGAGATCATTTTAGAATACGGAGAATCGAAGAGATGAAGTTAGGGTTTTATCACTTGAATTACAAGTCATTTTGTGATGAACAAAATTCAAATTCAAAGTTATGCTGCATAACCTCTACTTTGCAGGCCTCAAACTTGTTAGGCACTCCATAATTAATTGCTTGCACAGTTGTTTGAGGTCTCATCTCAAGCATTCAATGCAAGGCCATGCTTTATATCCATTTTGGGAAGAAAGTGCACATTGCCATTTTGATAAAGTGACTTTTTGCACAAAACTTGTTCTTGAGCTTTGCACTTGCTCTTTTCTGATCATACATGTCTTATAACACAAGAGAAACTTGTTAGACACTTACAATCACTCAGCCCATGCTTGTACCTCCTCTTGAAACTTGTTTTCCCACTTTTCTTCAAAATCAAGTAACCTAGCAAATAACTTGTAACTTGTACTTCTGACTTTCAAAACAACTCCAACCCTTTTGCTTATACATACACAAACCATTTTGCCACAAAACACACGCATGTTTAAGCCCTGAAAACCCTTAGAACACAGAATCACCAAAAAAACTTCAAAACTTGTCATTTCTGAGTTTTGAAGTCAATCTTCAAATCTACTCGTGCGTTTCTTGGCCTTTTACTTTCAAAAGCTTCTAAACAACATACACAAACAATCCCAACACCCGCAGCACTACTATAACACCTCCATCATCATCCACCATTTTCAAAAACAGATCTTTGCACTTGGACTTCTCCTGAACTCCTCAAGCACTTTCAGCTCAAGCTAAGCATCCCATTAGCTTCCTGGGAACTTGAGGAAGCTAATCCAATCATTGAACTCATTGAAAGCTTCTCAAACTCCAAACCTGATACCCTCTTGCAAGGTAAGTTTTCTAACTTTGGAACTTTTCATACAGGCATCATCAATGATTTATTTGTGAATGAAACATGTAGATATCATTGCCCTAAAGCTAACCATGTTCATAGTTTTCATTAATTTTGCTTGATCTTAGAGAATTTTAAGATTTAAATTTTTGAGATTTTTAGGGTTCAGAATAGGGCCATTAAAATTCATGTTTATCTTTGAGCTATATTTAGTTTGCTTTGCATTTCTGAAATCGTGAGGAAATTTGCTACAAGTTTCCAGTTTACACTTTTCATTTTTGTTGAGGATTAATTGAGTTACAGAGCTTCTGGCTGGGCGCGAGGTTGAAGATGAAGTTGGCCTCGGGAACATGTTTACCATATGTATTTATTATTTGATTTATATAAACGGATGTATAGCCACCCCAGTGGTAGAAGCGCGCGCCTGTAACCAGAGGGACCTGGGTTCGAGCCCCAGTGGTACCCTTTTGATTTTTTCCATTTTTCTATACATTCTGACTTTCTTTTTGGCAGGCGTTGGGCCTCCCTTTGGGCCTCTATGTTTTTTTTCTTACCTCTAACCCCCTCTGCAGGCTATCATCACCCCTGGCCCAGTTTTATTTTCTTTTTCTTATTTTTTTATTTATTTATTTTCTTAAATATTTTTCTAATATTAAAAAATCATAAAAACTATAAAAATAGTAGATTTATATTTTGACATGGTTTATTTATTTTTTCTCATAAAAAAATATTTTATTTAATTAATACTTTATTTATTTTACTAGTTATATTTGTAAATTTAATTAAAAAATAGGTTTTAGTTATCTTCTTTTACACCATTTGAATATATTATTTTAAAATATAAAAGTACCAAAAATATTTTATAATACTATAAATTATTTTTAAGACAAAAATACCAAAAATACTTTTCTTAAACTTAATTTCCTTTTAATCAATTAATAGATTTAGGGTTTTATTGAAAATCTTTTCTTAGTAAATTTAGGTTTTACTTTTCCCTTTAATTAATTAGGTTAAAATCAAAACCCATTTTCTCTAAAAAATCCAAACAAATATCCATTTTCTTCACATTTGCATTCTTGTATATTTATTCATTATGTACATTATTTATTTCAATTCTTGTATAAATTCAATATGGTTGTAATAGATTAATTAAGTTTATTTTCTTGCAATCCCCATTTATAATTTGTACACCCCCTCCCACAAGTATTGTAATAGCATAGTAAATTTTAAATTCTGCAATTTATCGCTTTATATAGAATTGCTAGTAATTAGGGTTTGTATGGAAAGATTAAAACCAACCAAATAGAAAACCCTAATCAAAGATAAAATCAAGCACGAAAAACAATACATTTGCACACAAGCACCCCCTAGGCTAAATCCACTTGGTTGCCTTTACAAAATGGTCATATTACGCATGTTAGGTATCTTAGCAAAAATAAGCAAAGTATAAGATCATAGTCCCTCGATGACGCTATATAAGTTGCCTTTCAAATGATCTTAGTCCCTAAAAGTGAATGCTAAGATACCTTACAACATTGCTAAATCATGGTTATACGATGACCCACGCCTGTCCCATTTACATCCAAAGATAGGGTTACTTACCAAATCAATGGTAAGATGACAATATCAAAGGAAAGAGGAAATGAACATAAAAGACTTTTGAGTAGGTAGAATGCACCTAATTACTTGCTCAATTTAAAAACATCCTTGCTATTTTCAAAATAAACACCTACACTTTCAAAACCTCTTACAAACTTGAAAACATTTTCAAAAGATCAAACATCTTTGTATACATTCTTACGAACGAGAATCATTACAAAGATTGCCTAAACGATGGCATCTTTACAAAATACTTTCAAAAACCACACAAAGTACAATTTCAAACAAAAAAGCAAGTGATCTAGCAAGTAACTAAGAGCCCATGGAAAACCATGGATGAAAAGGGTGTTAATACCTTCCCTTTTCATAATCTACCCCCCCGAACTCAAGAAATAATCTCAAAGGTCTTTCCTGTGCTTTTTCACCTTTCCTTTTGGATAAAAGAAAAGTCGGTGGCGACTGTTGCTAACCGCAACATTTGCGATCAAACGCAAATCCTTTAAGTCAGTTCTCTCACCGTACCACAACCGGCCTCAAAATAGGTGTGACTTTTATATAAGTCCACTTACGATTGCTTAACATATCGCTAAATTTTGTCCTGATTCGAATAAATGATCGTTCGTGGCCCAAACCTATGTTTGTAAGCCCAAGTATGTTAATTTGATCCCTTTGATCCAATAACCTTGAGATTCATTATGTGGAGGCTTTGTTTCTACCAATCCTCTAATGGATCTACAACACTTTTGGTCAACGCGGATCACTTAAACAACATTGATCATTAAATGGTACTTTCGAGGATTCCAAATGGATGATATACTTGAAAAAAAGAAAATGCAACTTGTTGTGTGAAGGATTTGGTTCTACCAATCCTCTAATTAGTTCCAAATGCAAGTTTCAAGATGATCATCCAACTAACCATTAATCACTAATAATTGATTTTACCTTTTGTTTTTACTTTATGCCCTTTATTTTTTATGCTTTATGCACCATTTACTTTTAAGCATTTACATTTCATGTTATCTTCTTCTTTGCTCACTTGAGCCTTTTTCCTTCTTCTAAGACACCTAATAATCAACATAAACCATAAAAAACTTTTAATGGTACTTGGACTATTTGGTTACTATCCTTGGCATTATGCAGTATTGGACTTCTTGGACTTAGGGTTAGAAACCTTGGCCTATGTTGGAGACCTTGTGACCTTAATTGATATTTTGTCTGGAGTTCTTGAGGCTTACCTCAAGACATTGGGTTGTTTGTTTGTTTTGTGTGTAGGTTATTGTGATTACATACTTTGTTTGTAATATGGAATTCACCCGTATACAGCCGTTACTCTGTCCAAATTTTATGAAGACTTAATACACTTGAAGTTTGGTTCTCTCAAGAGGTCTAGTATCTTTGCTTGCTTGATTTCAATCCAAATAATGGTAATTCTATCTTGGCTCATGATGTCGAGTATTGGCTTCTTGTTGGTTAGATGGTTCTTATCCCTAGCTTTTACCTTATGCTTTAGGATAGTATCTTCTTCTCCTCCCACCTTCTTTAATTTCAAAAATATTCTCCCTCATTTTGAAAACTCTTATTGTTTTTAAACTTGAACCACTTTCAAAATAAACTTGGACTTAGGTCCATGCATTTTCAAACATTTTCATGAATAAACTTCAATCAACATTAATAATACCTTAACATTTTTTGTGAGAAGATTAAAAAATCAATCAATCTGATTCAAACCATTTTGCCATCTTGGATTTCATCTCAAACTTTTCTCAAAATATTAGGCTCTTGTCAATCCTTGTAGTGACGCAAACAACTATACTTCTATAATATGTAGTAAAGATGGATATTTTCCACTTGGGTGTTGAGTGAGGCATTGTTGATTTTAAAAATCCAAGACATATCCTCCACTTTATAGAAATAGATGGTAGAGGTGAGAAAAGAAGTATATTTTTATGATTTTTGCACCCGCCGCGGTTGCAAACCTTTAGTGCCTACGTACCACCCTTCGTGCAATAGGGGATCATGGTACACGTAGTTCCTCTTTTAAAAATTTGAAACACAAGTGTGTTGGTTGATTTTAAGAGATAAGACATCATCGTCATTGTCCGTGTGGAAAACATACTTACTACCCACAATCATGAGAAATGAGAATTTGCATCATCTCAAAGTGGAGAATATGGCTTGGATCTTAAAATCAAAAATGCCTCACTCAACACCCAAGTGGAAAATATCTCTCTTCACTACATATTGTAGAAGTATAGTTGTTTGAATCACTACAAGGATTGAAAAGAGTTTAATATTTTGAGAAAAGTTTTACAATAAAAGCCAAAGTGGCAAAATGGTTTGAAATGAGATTGATTGACTTTTAGTCTTCTCACAAAAAATGTCAAGTTATTATTAAGTTGATTGAAGTTTAATGATGAAAAATGTTTTGAAAATGCATGGAACTAAGTCCAAGTTTATTATGAAAGTGGTTTAAGTTTCAAAACAAGAAGAGTTTTCAAAAGGAGGGAGAAGATTTTTGAAATTAAAGAAGATGGGAGGAGAAGAAGAGACTATCCTAAAGCATAAGGTAAAAGTTAAGGATAAGAACCATCTAACCAACAAGAAGCAAAAAGTTGACATTATTAGCCAAGATAGAATTCTCATTCTTTGGATTGAAACCAAGCAAGCAAAGATACTAGACCTCTTCAAATGTATTAAGTCTTCACAAAAATTGGGCAGAGTAACGGTTGTATACGGGTGAATTCCAGATTACAAACAAAGAATGTAATCACAAAAAACCTGCACACAAAAACAAACAAGCAGCCCAATGTCTTGAGGTAAACCTCAAGAGCTCCAGAAATAATAATCAGATAGGATCACCAGGTCTCCAAGATAGGCCAAAGTTTCTAATCCTAAGTCCAAGAAAAAGTCCCATGCTCCACAATGCCAAGGATAGTAACCAAATAGTCCAAGTACCATTAAGAGTTTTTTAGGGTTTATGTTGATTATTAAGTATCTTAAGAAAAGAAAAGAAAAGCTCAAGTGAGCAAAGTAAAAAATGACAAGAAAATAAATGCTCAAATGAGCAAAGATGAAAATGGCATGAAATGAAAATGCTAAGAAATAAATAGTACATAAAGCATAAAAGAATAAAAGCATAAGATAAACAAGTCAATAATTAGTGGTTAGTTGGATGACCATCTTGAGACTTGCATTTCGAACTCATTAGAGGATTGGTAGAACCAAATCCTCCACACAACAAGTTGCATTTGCTTTTTGTCAAGTATATCATCCATTTGGAATTCTCATAAGTACCATTTAATGATCAACGATGTTTAAGGGATCCGCGTTGACCAAAGGTATTGTAGATCCATTAGAGGATTGGTAGAACCAAAGCCTCCACACAATTAATCTCAAGGTTATTGGATCAAAGAGAT
Organism: Vicia faba; assembly: GCA_948472305.1. Taxonomy (NCBI): domain Eukaryota; kingdom Viridiplantae; phylum Streptophyta; class Magnoliopsida; order Fabales; family Fabaceae; genus Vicia; species Vicia faba. The sequence goes on from OX451736.1 coordinate 1,634,658,971, forward strand.
CAAATTAACATACTTGGGCTTGCAATCATAAGTTTGGGCCACGAATGATCATTTATTCGAATAGGGACAAAATTTAGCGCTATGTTAAGCAATCGTAAGTGGACTTATATAGAAGTCGCACCTATTTTGAGGCCGGTCAATAGCAATCTATGCACCATTTGTTTTGAGACATGATATAGAGATCATGCACCAACGACATTTAGTGCAATGAGAAGAGGATGAGATGAAGGGGGATTAGGGCAAAAGAGAAACCACATTTGAATTAATATTTAATCAAACTATTATTAAAATCATTCATCCATTTTTGTGGAGTTGAACTCAACACCATGGATCCAATGATGTTAATAAAGTCATGATCAAAAAATCAACCCAAGACAGCCAGAAAATAATCTCAAAATAAAAAATCACATTTAATATATATATATTAAAAGGTTAAAAAAATGTTAAAAATGGAAAATAATGAGGAAAATATCAATTATGTTCAAATTAATCAAGAAATGAAAAATAAGGCCATGGAAAAATCAGGAATGGATCCAAATGTTTTATAAAAATTTTGGTAATTTTTAAAAGTCAGAAACTATTTTTAAAAATTAAAATAAATGTGTAAAATAAACAAAAATAGTAGAAAATATTAAAGTCAGAAACAAAAATAAAATAAGGTCACCAATATTTGTCACAATATCATTGGATCATTCCATAATTTTTTCAGAATTTAAAAATGTATAAAAGTATTTTTAAACATTTTAAACAAATCAAATAAGTGTAAATTTTATAAAAAATACCAAAACACAAAATTAAATTTTGAAAAAATGAAAATCAGAAAGAGAATAATCAAAAATATTTTTCATAATTTTTTTAGATTTTTTGGACTAAAAATGAATTTTCTATGATTTTTTGAAATTTAAAACAATTAAAATATAAAAATCAGAAAAAGAAAATAAAAGTAAAATATGTGGACCATTGGATGAGAGTCAAAACGCGTTAGTAATCACATCCAAAGGATCTGGCGCGCTGTGCATGTCATGGTCATTAGTGAATAACGTACATAATCAATAATAAATCAGATTTTTGAAAATAACAAATGGCACGCCATCATTGGTTGGAAGATGACACGTAGGTCATCTTCAACCTCCAGCCAACGTGATTTGCAGGTCTCTCAAACTGTAAAATCAGAAGCTAAGACCTATGCCAATCGCTTCGTCTCTTCAAGATGAAAACAACCACACCCTCGCGCCAAATTTATATAAACTGTAGCTCAAGCAATTTGGAAGGAAAGTTTTGAAAAGGGATTTGAAAATTCATGGTCAAAACATATTTCCAATGAAATGTAAGTGTTGCGACTAGAACCAGGGCAACAAGAGAAACACAATGATATCAGAGTTTTAAAGAATTGATGAAGGAATCTACCTATTGAAGTTGAGTTGCAGAGCTCTGAAACTGGACATCTATGGAACAGTATAGGGCACGATTCTTGAATGTAATTATATGGTTAGTGTTGTACCCCAAAATTTTCCCTCTCACTTATCAAGAATTTCCTCACAAGATCTCTTTGACTCAAGACTGGATTAGGGTTTGACCAGCTCAAGACATCTCCTCATGCACTAATGACCAAAATTAGGGTTTGAGTTTTCACAAGGATTCTTGGACTATCAATGCTTCATATGACTTTCAAACACCATTATGAACCCCTAAGATTACACATGACAAGTTTCAAGCCTTGAACCACATTTTTGATCAGTCAATGGGACAATTGACCTAAAAATCAATTGTATTGGGAAAAAGTAAATCATGGCCAATTTACAGTCAAACTTCATAATTTTTTATCCACAATCAACATTTTAGACTCACATGTATCATTTGATCAAGTTTGGACCATAATTCCTCAAGAAATTTGATCAAATCATCAAAAGTGCAAAATGGTCAAAATTAGGGTTTTGATTGGGAAAGGGCAATTTCTGATTTTTGACCTAGTAAATGACCAATTGGTTTGAAGCATGATTTCAAGAGTTCAATTGCATCATCTTGACCCAGTGACATGGTTCAAAACATTGCAAGTCCACTGGATTGACATATAAATTTTGCAGTCAACTGATCAAAAGTCAACTGTATACTGAAAAGTCAAACTTTGGCTTTTTGGTCAAAATCAAGTGCCAAGGGTCACAATTCATCAAAACATGTAAAAATATGAAACTTGTTCATCAAGAAATCAAGGATTGAAGATCTTGTTTTGAAATTTGAAAATTTCTTAACTTAGAAATTTTTCTAAGTATAGAAAATTTCTTATTTTTTCTCAACTTTAATCCATTTTTTCACCATGATACAAGATGATTCAAAGGAAACTCCCAACATGAAAGTTGTAGATCTCCATGAAATCTAAAACGTTTCTTCACACATTTTTCCCTAAAGATGCTTGGATCTCAAGATATAATTTTATGAATACATGCTCATGAACTAAATTAACTTAGTGAAATTTTGCCCTAACTTAGGCAGGTTTTTGACCTACCTTCATGGAAATTTTTCACCTAGTTCCAAGAGGTATCTTGTAATGCATTTCAAAGACGAGTTATAGATCACATTTAAAGCTTTCCAAAATGTCCAAGAACTCCTTAATTGCATTTTTGAGTAGAGAGAATCGAAGAAAGGAAGTTGGCAATTTCTCACTTTGAATTCAAGCCATTTCATGAAGAACAAAATTCAAATCAGTACCTATGCTGCCTAATCCATGATTTACAGGTCCCAAACTTGTTTCTCACTTCATAATTTAATGCTTACTCAGTTTACAAAGTCTTAATTCAAGCCCAAAGGTCTTTGTCCAAGCATTATTTCCATAAATTGCACAAAGTTGTCATTGCCATTTTGAAAAAGCTTTACTTTTGCAACTTTACAAATCTTGAGCATTGGACCTGTCTTCTCTGCACACACAAATCCTCCAGGCCTAAGGCAACTTGTATAGAGCATATACCAACCCCAAGAACGCCAGTACAAGCATGTAAAGACTTGTCCCTTCACTTTGCTTCAAAAGCAAGAAAGTGTGCAAAAAGTCTAGAACTGAAAAATATATTGAGAAGCTGACTTGAAACCTTTTCCATACTAATATACAAACGCATTACAACTAGAAACACGATTTCTAAAGGGTGGAAACACTCCAAAACTCCATATCACCAAAAAACTGTCAAAACTTGCAGTTTGTGCATAAGCATAGCAATCTATCATTTGGCTCGTGCATTTCATGTTTTAATCATCAAAACACTTTACCTACCTCATATCTAAGTGACTCAGACCATCATCCCTGAACTGTAACTCCTTCACCTTCATCTGCCATTTTTGTTTGCCAAGCTTGCAGGTTGACTTGGATAGAGAGTTTCAGAAACTTTTAAAGCAAGGTAAGGGTTGGAACACACTCAGGGAGGTTCAAGCAAGCTAAAGCAACCTTCAGGCCTTCCTAAATCTCACTCAAACTCCATTCACGATCTCAGCTGAAAGAGGTAAGAATCCCAACTTCTATCTCTTCATATAGGCATCCATTGGCCACGATTTGTGAAAGAAAAATGTAGATATCATAATGTTGAAGCTAATTATATGCATAGATTTAATTTCTGATCATTGTGTATAGAGAATTTTGAAGTTCAAATTCCTGTAAAAATTAGGTTTAAAATTAGGGCTTCCAAAATTCGTTTTAATCTTTGATTGATAGTTTCCATAAGTTACATGGTTAGAATTGTAAGACAAAATGCTACAGCATTCATGTTATCAATTTCCATTTTTGTTAAGAGATGAGAAAGTTACAGAGCTTTTGGCCAGCTTGAGGAAGAAGATGAAGTACAGGGCAAGGACATTTCTTGTGTTATGTTTTTATTGTTTCATATAAATCAACGGATGTATAGCCACCCCAGTGGCAAGGTAGCGCGTTGGTAAGGCCCAGGTCATGGGTTCGAACCTTGGCGCTACCTTTTGTTTTTCCATTTTTCATTTTTTTGCTGTTTTGCAGGATGGGCTTCAACGTTGGGCCTAGTTTTTTTTCTAACATAACACCACCTGACTTCTCAGGATACCCCCTGGCCCAACTATTTTCACATATTTCATTTATTTGTTTTTATTTTCATTTTTTGTTTATTAAATATTTTCTTAAATACATAAAATCATGAAAAATATAAAATATGACAATTTTGCATTTTGTTTATTTTATTTTTATTTTCACATGAAAAAATATTTTTATTAAACTGTATATTAATTATTTCTTTCTTAAGTAAATTCTTAAATATAATAGATTTAGTTTAATTATTTTATATTTATATATATACTTGTAAATATTTATTTTAACATATAAAAACTAGATATTTTTTATATAAAATATTATTTATTTTTAATACAAAAAATACACAAAAGATAATATATAAGAACTTCGTTTTCTTTCAAACTAGAAATTAGGGTTAAGCTTTTTTAGGATATAATTTCTTTTTTATATATTTTTAGGATTAGGTTAAAATTCCTTTTCACATAAAAAAAAAAATCTTTTTCTTGCATGTACATAATATTGCATATTTAAATATTGTATTTGTTTATTCCAATATTCGTACAAATTCGATTTGGTTGTAATAGCTTATTTAGATTTACATTCTTGCAAATCCCCATTCAAATTTGTATTCCCCCCTCCCATAAATTGTTGTAATAGCTTAGTAATCTTTACATTACGCAATTTACCACTTTTACATACCATGCTAGTAATTAGGGTTTGTATGGTAAGATCAAAACAAAGCAAATAGAAAACTCTAAATCCAAGACAAAATCAAAGCATGAAAATAACACACTTGCACACAAGCACCCTTAGGGTTTCTCCACTTGGTTGCCTTATACAAAAATGGCCATATTATGCATGCAAAGTATCTTGGCAAAACAAACAAGTATAAGATCATAGTCCCTCGATGACGCTATCTAAAGTTTCCTTACAAAGATGACCTTAGTCCCTCAAAAATGCTAAAGATACTTTGCAATATTGCTAATCATGGTCATACAATGACCCACGCCCGTCCCATTTACATCCAAAGATAGGGTTGCATACCAAATCAATGGTAAGACAACAATGTCAAAGGAATAGAAAATAAACAAGAAATACATTTGAGTAGATAGATTACTTCTAGTTACTTGCTTTATTTCCAAACAACTATCCTTGCTATTTTCAAAACAAACACACACATTTCCAAACATTTTACAAACATTGAAAACATTTTCAAAAAAGACAAACATCTTTGTATACATTCTTACGAACGAGAATCATTACAAAGATTGCCTAAACGAATGGCCTCTTTTACAAAATACTTCCAAAAACCACACAAAGCACAATTTCAAAACAAAAAAAGCAAGTGATCTAGCAAGTAACTAAGAGCCCATGGAAAACCATGGATGAAAAGGGTGCTAACACCTTCCCTTTTCATAATCTACCCTCTGAACTCAAGAAACAATCTCAAAGGTCTTTCCTGTGCTTTTTCACCTTTCCTTTTGGATAAAAGAAAACTCGGTGGCGACTCTTGCTAACCGTAACATTTGTGATAAAACACAAAACCTCGAGTCAGTTCTCCCACCGTATCACAGAACTGGTGACTCTGCTGGGGAAAATTATGAAAGTGGGGTTACCTTAGGGCTAGATCACATTTATTTTCTTACATTGTTTGACTTGTATGCTTTACATTATGGTTCTTTGTTTGGGTTTGAATCCTCTACCCGGATTTGGGATACATTATAGGTAAATAGCTATACATTGTGGAAACTGTGCGGGGTATACCGACATGGTCTAAGCAATAGCTATGTTAGTGTGACATATTTGTGGGTACAGATAGCCTTTGAGTTAATCAAAGAGAATACGGGGCCGCTGAGTGATGTCATGAAGCACTAATGAACTTCTAGAACCCTTTACTTGACCAACTTGGCCTTTAGGATGTAGTGAGATGACCGGCTTTGGTGCAGTCCGAAGTTGGTAGATACTCGATACTACACTCATTGAGGGTTGGTTTCTTGGGATATTTCGGTCGCCATTAAAGAGGCTTGAGCTGAAACAATGACCAAGGAAACAATCTGGTGATATTGAGCTCCTTAGAACCCGGTTACTATTACTAGGACAGGTTTGAGTCAACTAAACTTCAAGAGGGTACTTACCTATAAAACCCCATGCAAGCCTAAACTAAGAACTTGTTTGTTTTGCTTGTATATGCATACTTGTACATAACATCATGGACATCATGAGTATAATATACATCTACTAACCATTTCAAGGATTCTGGAGATTCATATTTTTTCTTGTTTTGTAGTGTTGTACCCCAAAATTTTCCCTCCCATATTTCTCAAGATATTGCAAGAAAAATCTCCAAGTTGCTCAAGTTTGCTCAGGAGTTGGACAGACAAGCTATCTCCTAAAGTAGTCAACCCCAAATCAGGGTTTTGTGTTGCATCAAGGTCTTTGAGTCCAAATGACCCCAAGTGCTCCCCAATGTCATAATATGTTCTCAAGGTCATCCATGTCAAGTTTCAAGCCTTGCAGAGGAAGTTTGCTCAGTCAATTACTCAAAAGGTCCAAAAATCGACTGTGCTAGGGCAAAAGTCAACTGTGACCTATAAACAGTCAAATTTCAAGACTTTTTGTCAACATTCTCATTTTGAAGTATATTTCATCATTTGATCAAGGTTTGATCATGATTCATCAAGGATTTCTCAAAATTCATCAAGATTCAAAAGTTGCTAAATTAGGGTTTTGTAGGAAAAGTCAACTCAAATTTGACCAAGCATAACTTTCTCATACTTTATGAGAAATGACCCATCCAAAGCTCATTTTGAATAGGATGCAATTCCCTACAATCCATCTTCACACCCCAAGATCAAAAAATATACTCACAAGAAGTTATGAATTTGGACATTATAGGTCATTTTTGAAAGTCAACAAAAACACCTTTTTTTGCCAAAGCTTATAACTTTTCCACTTGATTTGAGCTTGCATAGTTGCCCACGTGTTCTAGCTTCAGCCATGAGCTCATATTTAATTTTTATTATTTAATTTGATTTTTAATTGAATTTATTCATTTTAGATCAAATAAAATCATATAAAATCCAACACTTTGATAACATAAGATCTTTTGGCTATTTCAGGCTTTGATTACAATCATTATCATCATCAAATTCGAATCAAACTAAATCATGTGCAAAAAGATTGGAATTAGGCAAAATTGGCAAGTTTGTAAATGGAGATAAAATCAAATATGCAAGCATTGATAAGGGAAGATTTGGATCAATTTTGTTGACCTAATGCACTGAGCATTACATAAGGAAGGCAAAGACACGAAAATAAGGGTTGGAAACTGTGGAGAGAGACAGAACAAGAATTGAAAAATTCACAAAAAAAGTGAGAGATCAAAGTCCAAGTTAGAGGCAGTTTCAGGACACGAGACTTGTTCCAATCGCTTCCTGGGCATTCACACAAGCTACCTGGATCAAAACCAAGCATTTTTAGACGCCATAACGCACTGTAAGTCGCACGATAGCCACCCCTGTTCTTGATTTCGCAATTCTGAAATTAAGCATCTTTTTCATGAACTAATACCATATTTTGAATCTACAAAACATTTGCAAGCGATTGGTATCATTCAATTGCATTTATCTGGCCTGAATGGAGAACCACCATAGTTAGGGTTCTTCATTTTGTTTTTGGGGTTTTTTATTTCAGGCACAATTGAGAGACAAGAAGAACATGGCTTTGATCAGGAGGCCATGACGAATCAAACCATGTTCTTGGAATGGATTTATATGGTCTGGAGAGTATTTTAGCATAGGCATGTGCTTTTAGCTGCGGATTCAAATCCGCAAGTATTTTTGTTACAGGTTTGAGGACAGGGACGATGATGTGTCCCCCGTCCATTGGCTCTTTCAAACCAAGCGCGCGTTTTTTATTATTTTCTGGAAATAGTTTTATTTTTTATATATTATACATCATTTGTATTAATATAACAAATGAAGCAGCGTGTCCCAGTGGTCAACAAATCAGTTTCTAAGGCGTTAGGGGCTGGAGGTCAGGGGTTTGATCCCTGCCTCCAGCACTTTGTATTTTCTTGTTTCTTTTCAGGTTATCACATGCATACGCTGACTTGCAGTACACCATACTCCCTCATGCATCCAAGAGCCAGATGGCCAAGGGCCAGATCTGTTGGTCAAAAGGCTGGAGGTCCACCAAGAGCCTAGTCCATACATCCACATTGGATCAAAAAAGTCAAAAAAGGCCAGCTGATAATGGGCCACGAAATTGCTCCTCACACCCTTAATTCAGGCCCAACACTCCTCTCTATTTATTTATTTTCCTTTGTTTTATTAATTGTTTTTATTTTATTTAATTAATTTCTAACCAGTCACAAAATTCCTTTTTTTTATCAAATAAAATCATAAAAAATATTTTTTTATTCAATCACACTTTAAACTTTTATTTTTTCTTAATAAATACTAATTAATTAATTAGGTTTTTAATTCTAGAAAACTCTAATTTATTTTTGTAAATAATTAAAATTGATTAGACTTAATTAGGTTTTAACCACTAATTCAATAATTTTATTTTCTTTCTCAAAATAACAAAAAATCCAAAAATATGTCATAATTTATTTTTTTCATTAATTAATTTATTTTATTTAATTTAGTAATTAATTTAGGATTTATTTCTTTCTTAAAATAAAAACAACAAAAAGATATCTTCTTTAACCAAAAGGGTCAAAACCCTAATCATGCGTCGGATTTAATTTTGCGTCGCGATTTACTTTTTCATCCAATAATGTACCTGTTTCCATATTGTAATAGTTAAATAGGACATTTAATTACTTTTATCGCTTTATTTTATTTTTCAAAGGGTTTGTCTTTGGCGATGTAAATACCCGACGCCTTGTAATTTAATTTCTGCACTTTTAATTTCGCAAATTATAACTGCTAGATGTTTGATATAGGGTTTGCATGACAAGACTAAATGCTTAATCTTAAAATCAAATTAGATCACCCTTAACATGTACAAAGATAAAAATAACTGAAAACGACACACTCGCACGTGCGCACTCTTAGGGTACACCCCACTTGGTTGCCTTTGTACGTGGTCATTGAGTATAGGTCACTTTAGAGGTCGTCCTCTTGTCTAAGAGATCATAGTCGCCTCGAAATGGTTGCCTCGGATATTGTTGCCTCAAACAAATGATCTAAGACATTAGGGTTACCGCTAAGGCGTCCTAACATTGCTTTAGTGACCGCATGTCCCTCATTCGAATTGACCCTTAAACTCCAACGACGGTGCTACCTACTCATTAATAGTGGGATAGCATTGTCTAAAGGAAATTAGCGTAGAACGGTTCTTTTTTCGAGTAGGTAGATGGTTCTTAGATACTTGCTCTTTCAAAAAAACAAAACTTTTTTCACACTTACACTCCTTTTCGAACAAAGTTTTCAAAAACACTTCATACGCTCTTGAGGACAGAAGCAAGAGTTAAATCGAAGTTTCAAATAAAAAACTTTTTCAAACCCACAAGCACAAAGAAAAACAATTTTGAAAACAATATGAGCAAGTACCTAAGAGCCCGTGGATAACCACAGATAGAAAGGGTGCTAACACCTTCCCTTTCTATAATCTACCCCCCGAACCCGAGAAATATCTCGAAAAAAGGAATTTTTTTGTGCTTTTTTCCTTTCCTTGTTGGATAAAATAAAAGTAGGTGGAGATTCTTGCTTACCACGACATTTTGTGAAAACAAACGCAAAACGCAAACCAGCATTCCAAAAAACAGTCAGTTCTTCCCACCGTATCACATGTAGGATATGGATTCACTTCACAGGAAAACTATCCAAGTCAAGCTTGTAAGAATTCCTCCACTACTCAAGGAGCTAGTTTCAAGGATCCCGGAGAAATCTCCATTCACCGAGAGGCTTGGTCGTCTACTCAACTTAGTCACCTCCAACACAGATGAGGATATGATGAAGGTGCTCTTCCAGTTCTTTGATCCTTTGCACCATTGCTTCACTTTTCTCGACTATCAGCTTGTGCCTACTTTGGAAGAATTCTCTCAACTCTTGAGGATTCCCATTATCAATCAACTACCTTTCAATGGTATGGAAAGCGACCCAAAACCAGAAGAGATTGCTTAAGCTCTGCACTTGCACTCATCTGATGTCACAACTCATTGGGAAACTAGAAGTGGTGTCAAAGGCTTCTTAGCTAAGTTTCTTTTTGAGAAAGCCCAAAGCTGTTGGAATTCCTTAGACTTGCAAGCCTTTGAGGAAATTGTGGCTCTCCTCCTCTATGGGATGGTTTTATTTCCCAATCCTGACCAACTCATAGATGTGAGTGCCGTCAAAATCTTCATGTCACGCAATCCGGTGCCTACATTGCTAGGGGATATCCTACACTCTTTTCACACTCGCACAATGAGGAAAAGAGGTGTCCTTATGTGTTGCACGCCTCTCCTGGCAAGATGGTTTATTTCTCATCTTCCCAAATCAGTCTTAAAGAATGAGCAAGGATTAAGGTGGTCACAAAGGTTAATGACGCTCAAACATTCAGATATTCATTGGTGTTCCCGATCCAAAGAGAATGTTATCATTGTTGACCGTTATGGGGAATTCCCTAATGTTCCTCTACTTGGCATTAGGGGAGGCATCACCTACAACCCGTGCTTAGCTCTAAGACAGTTTGGTTATGCCCGAAGATATGGCCCGCATGAGATGCTGATTCAAGGCTTAGTATTCGACTACAACAACGACAATCAACGTCTTCGCCAGAGATTCATCCGAGCATGGAGGATGCTAAACAAGGTGGATAGCAAGACTTTAGGGCACAATAGTTACATCCCCCTTGAGCCTTACCTCAAGTGGGTACGAACCCACGCTCAAAGTCTTATGATGCCTTATCCTTCCATCCTTCTGGTGATCATTGAGCCTGTTAAGGAAGGAGAAGTTCCATACACTATCCTATATCCTGACATGCCCACATCTCTTGAAGACCTACAAAGGGATTGGATATAGCTCAAAGGAGAGCGAGATACTTTCGAAGCCCAATTCTACGCAAGCGAGAAGAAGATTTTGGAATTCACTAGGCTACTTTATGAGGAGCAGACTCTAAATGCCTACATAGCACCAAAGAGGATGCGCACTACTTTTTTATCTTAGAGTGTTGTATTATTTTTCCCAAGGGGCATTGATGTACTCAAACTCTATCTTATTAATATAACGTGTATTTCTTTTTGTCTAAAACGAACTTGAATCTTTAAAAATCCTTGAAAACATTACATATGCACATATCATTCATCATAACATAAACAGGTCTTTTGCAACGAGTTTCCTCATCTCTCTATTGTTTATTTCAGTAATATGGATCTCGAACAGACAGTCAAAGATCTTCAAGTTCAAAACACGTAGTTTCAACAGTTACTCATGACCCTAGCCAAGGGGAAATAAGAGTTGAAGACTCTGTTATCTGAAGAAAGAAAGAAAGAAGAAAACAAAGAAAACCACTGGGGTTTTGAACATGGGGAGAAGGTTTCAGGGACAGACTAGAAGAACCTTGAATTTTGCAACCACTTCTGGGGAAGGAGAAGGGAAAGGAAAAGAAATAGCGGTTCTGTCAGAATCTGAAGAGGAGGAAGAAGAGGAAGACTACTCCGAGGAACAGTATCCTCCAGCAGATGATAAATACAGACATCTTGAAGAGCGTCTGAGCACTATGGAAATACAAAAGGTGCCAGGTCTAGACTTTGAAGAATTGGGACTAGTATCGAGAATTGTGATCCCACCAAAGTTCAAAGTGTCGTTGTTTGCAAAATATGATGGGGTGTCATGTCCTAAGATGCACCTCCGGTCATATATGAGAAAGATCAAGCCGCACTCCGCCGATAAAGACCTGTGGGTGCATTTTTTCCAAGATAGCCTATCTGGAACACAACTCGATTGGTTTTACTAATTGGAAAGGGCCAACGTCCACAACTGGGAAGACCTGGCCGCAGCTTTCTATAAGCAATATCAATATAATGCTGATTTAGCACCTACCCGTACTCAACTTCAGAGTATGGCTATGGCTTCAAATGAGGGTTTCAAAGATTACACGCAGAAATGGAGAGATCTAGCTGGGAGAGTACAACCCCCTCTGTCTGAAAGGGAGTTGGTGGATATGTTCTTAGGCACTCTATCTGGCCCTTTCTTCAACCATCTGATTGGAAGCTCATCCGTAGGATTTACTGAGTTAATACTAACCGGAGAGAGGGTGGAAGCTGGCATAAAAAGTGGAAAGATTCAGAAGGATTCATCTGCCTCTACAGCTGTGAGAAAGCATTTCACTAGGAAGAAGGAGGTATTTGCTGTTTATCCATAAAGGAACCAAGGGAAAGCTGAACACCGACCAATGGTAGGAGATGTTATGATCCCAAAGCCTACATATGATCAACCAAGAAGTAATCAACCAAGGGTGGAAAGGCCAGTCCGGCAACTCACCAGAATTAATATGACTCTATCCCAGGTTTTACCGCACCTTCTGAAATCCAATTTGGTAACTTTAAAAGAAGCTCCAAAGAACCCCAGCACAGTGTCCCCTCATTATCACCCAAATTCCAGATGTGCATATCATTTTGAAAGTCCGGGTTATGACACTAACAACTATTGGGCCCTGAAAAACAAAATTCAAGACCTTATAGATGCAAAAGAGATTGAGTTTGATGCACCCGAGAAGCCAAACGTCATTTCTGCTCCTATGCCTAGGCATGGTCACAACACTAATGCAATTGAAGAAGATTTATTTGTTACCACAGTTGATGAACTCTTGACTCCACTCCCAATCATTAAGATAAACTTTTTGAAAGTCGGTGTATTCTCAGGTTGTAATGAAGACTTCCATCTCTGCTTATCCTTACCAATTGTTTGCCCTTTGTTGAAAATAGGCATTCAACGCTTGATAGACAACAAAGAGATTCTGTTTGAAAGTACTCATGTTTCACTTGTTCATGTTGAAGATGTTTCAATCATAACCATCTACGCCAATTCTTCCAGGGTCCCTAAAAGACCCGTTAGGATTACATCGGTTCCAAAAACTACTCCTCTTATAATCACAATGCTTGGGCCAGTCCCGTATGAATTAGACAAAATTGTGCCGTGGAATTACGGTGGGGACATCTACTACCATGGCATCAAACAAGATGGACTGGCCGCCGAAGAAATGAGCTCCGAAGAAGAAGACTCTAAAATTAGCAATATTGCCGGAACCAGTAAGATTACCCGAAGCGGTAGAATCTTCTCTCCAAAAATTTCCCCCCCAAAGGCAGTTTTTGGACCCGTGGCTGCTCCGAAGGTTACCTCCGTACCAATAATCATATCTGTAAGTTCTCCTATTGACAAAGACGACACAACCCCTGCTGTTATCCCTACCAACACTCTTACTGCTGAAATTCGAGGAAAAAGTATTCAAGAAGAGCCTGTTCGGACGAAGGATCAACCGCTGACTATCCCTGAAACCACCAAGAAGGAAATGGAGGAGATCCTGAGAATAATAAAGAAGAGCGACTACGACGTGGTTGAACAGTTGGGGCAAACTCCCTCCAAAATTTCCATGCTTGCATTGTTACTGTGCTCAGAGGCACATGCAAAAGCTCTGGTGAAGTTTCTGAAGACAGCCAATGTGCCTCAAGAGACGTCTGCTGACCAATTTCAAGATTGTATGGCCAGTTTGACAGCGGATAACGGCCTAGGCTTCTCGGATGCTAATCTGACACCAAGGGGAAGAAAGCACAACGAGGCATTACATGTCTCTGTGGAATGTAGAGGAACAACTCTGGCCCATGTCTTGGTGGACACTGGTTCATCTTTGAATATTTTACCGATGAAAGCTCTCGATAGACTAGATTGCGAAGGACTGACGTTGAAACCCAGTAACATAGTCGTGAGGGCATTTGATGGCTCAAAGAGGATGGTGCACGGGGAAGTAGATATCCCCATAAAGGTTAGGACTCAAACTTTCAACTCAATCTTCTATGTAATGGACATCCGCCCCTCTTACTCTTGTCTGCTAGGACGGCCATGGATCCATAATGTTGGCGCTGTCACCACTACACTGCACCAGATGCTGAAATATCCGGTCCATGGAAAGACTATCTAAGTCCACGAAGAGGAAGAGTATATGATTAGCCACCTCAATTCTTTCTGGTATGTAGAATTGGAAGGCGAGTTCATTGAAACTCCTTTTCAACATTTCGAAGAAGTCTCTCAAGAGGTAGCAGTAACCAAGACGGTGTCCCAGATCTCCATGATCACAAGACCTCCGCTTCGGATGTCATTTCTGAAGGACGCCAAGGCAGTAGTAGAAGAGGGTGGATACACCATCTGGGGGAAACTTCCGGATATTCCATACAAATCTGACAAGTGGAAGATGGTGAAGAGGATTGCAGCTTGGGGGATTGGATATTTCCTACTATCAACGGAGGACTTCGCAATTGGGAATCCAAAGACTTTGTCCCAATAACTTTCATCCCTCAGTAATTTATCTTTACATTTCTGTTGGACTTTTAATATTCACAAACAATTCGCACATTTAAAACCTTGTGTCTTGCCCGAGGCACAATGGTCCATTTGTAAGGGTCTTTATTTCATCTTCATATGACATTCAATGAATCATGCACGTTTTTCACATACAAACTTTTTGTGCTCATTGTTTTTTTTCTTTTACATTTTATTTTTAAAAGATGGTTATACCCTTACACACACCCACACTCACAAATGCAGGTACCCCTCCATTCTGGATCCCATGGGTAACGATACTGCTATGGCCTTTTGTGACTCTGAGGATCTAATCTACCAAGCCGGAGATGAAGGTGAAGAAGATTGTGAAGTACCAGGGGAATTGGCCAAACTGCTACAACAAGAGGAAAGAGCTATTCAGCCTCATGAGGAATCGGTGGATATAATCAATCTGGGTACCGAGGAGGATAGAAAATAGGTCAAAGTGGGTACCAGTTTGGAGCCTAGTGTCAAGGAGCGTCTGATTCAGTTGTTGCATGATTATGTTGAGATTTTTGCATGGTCCTATGAAGACATGCCAGGACTTGATGCAGACATCGTAGTACATCATCTGCCAACAAGAGAATATTGTCCACCATTAAAACAAAAAGTCTGCCGCATGAGACCTGACATGTCAGAGAAGATCAAAGCGGAAGTCATGAAACAATTCAATGTCGGATTCATGGCTGTCACTTCCTATCCCCAATGGGTTGCCAACATTGTTCTCGTGCCTAAAAAGGACGGCAAAGTACGAATGTGCATGTACTATAGAGATTTGAATAGGGCCATCCCTAAAGATCATTTTCCATTTCCCTACATCGATATCCTGGTTGACAATACAGCCCAGCACAAAGTGTTTTCCTTCATGGACGGATTCTCGGGTTACAACCAAATCAAAATGGCACCTGAGGACATGGAGAAAACAACATTTGTCACACAGTGGGGCACATTCTGCTACAAAGTGATTCCATTCGGATTGAAGAATGTTGGGGAAACCTATCAGCGTGCCATGGTAGCTTTGTTTCATGATATGATACATCATGAAATAGAGGTCTACGTAGAAGATGTGATAGCCCGATCACAAACAGAAGAAGAGTACCTTGATCACTTGCAAAAGTTGTTTGAGAGGTTGAATAAGTATAAGCTAAGATTGAATCCAAACAAGTGCATATTCGGAGTACGGTCTGGTAAACTCCTAGGCTTTGTCGTCAGCAACAAAGGTATTGAGGTCGATCCCGCCAAGGTTAAAGCAATTCAAGAAATGCCCGCTCCTCGTACTGAGAAGGAAGTCAGAGGATTCTTGGGACGCTTGAACTATATTTCCAGATTCATTTCTCACCTAACAGCTACTTGTGAGCCAATCTTCAAACTATTGAAGAAAGATCAAGTAGTCAGATGGAATGATGAATGCCAGATTGCTTTTGACAAGATCAAAGAGTACTTACAAGAGCCTCCTGTTTTGATTCCACCAGTCGAGGGAAGACCACTGATCATGTATCTGACTGTTTTAGAAAACTCAATGGGGTGTGTATTGGGGCAGCATGACGAGTCTGGCCGAAAAGAGCATGCTATTTATTACCTGAGCAAAAAGTTTACCGACTGTGAAACCAGATATTCACTGCTCGAAAAAACTTGTTGCGCTCTGGCATGGGCTGCTCGCCGGCTAAGACAGTAAATGTTGACTCATACTACCTTGTTGATATCTAAGATGGATCCGATAAAATACATCTTCGAGAAGCCTGCTCTATCTGGGAGGATAGCTAGATGGCAGATGATCCTAACAGAATATGACATACAGTATACTACCCAAAAAGCCATAAAGGGCAGTGTATTGGTTGATCACCTTGCTCACTAAGCTGTAGAAGACTATCAGTCCATGAAGTTTAAATTCCCGGATGAAGACATCATGACATTAGACAACTGTGAAGAAATCAGACCATATGACGAACCTGAACAAGGATCCCGATGGACCCTGTTCTTTGATGGGGCCTCCAATGCACTTGGTAATGGTATCGGCGTTGTACTCATATCTCCAGAAGGGTGTCATACTCCATTTACTGCCAGACTTTGCTTCAATTGTACGAACAACATGGCGGAATACGAAGCGTGCATCTTTGGTCTCAGAGCTGCCATAGACTTGTGGATCAAATCTTTGGATGTTTTTGGAGATTCAGCTTTGGTCATCAGTCAGATAAAAGGGGAATGGGACACTAAACACCCAAATCTTATCCCTTACAAATAACATGTTTTTACATTGCTACCACATTTCGAAAAGATTACCTTCGAGCATTTCCCGCGAGAAGAAAATTAGCTAGCAAACGCTCTAGCTACAATGTCATCCATGTTTAAACTTAATTGGGATAACGAGGCTCCTCAAATCACCATCGAATGAATGGATGAACCAGCACACTGTCACGAGATTAATACTGAAGAGGTAGTGGACCAACCTTGGTTTCATGAAGTCAAGAGGTATCTAGAGTCTCAAGAATATCCAGAAGGAGCTTCAATCAATGATAAAAAGTTCTTAAGGAGATTCTCTTCTAAGTTTTTCTTGAGTAATGGCATCTTGTACAAACGCAATCATGACTCCATTCTGCTCCGGTGTATGGATAAGATTGAAGCAGAAATGATTATGGCTTAATTACACGAAGGTACTTTTGGCACTCACTCCAGTGGGCATACGATGGCAAAGAAAATCCTATGGGCAAGCTATTATTGGTCTACCATGGAAACAGATTGCTATCAACACTCTCGGACTTGTCATAAGTGTCAAATTTATGCTGACAAGGTGCACGTACCTCTGGTTCCTCTGAATGTCTTGGCGGCTCCTTGTCCCTTTGCTATGTGGGGAATTCATATGATTTGGGAGATCAAGACTACAGCCTCCAATGGACATCGCTTCATCCTAGTGGCCATTGACTATTTTACAAAGTGGGTAGAAGAAGCTTCCTTCGCTTCCGTTACTAAGAATATTGTTGCCCGCTTCATCAAGCAAAATCTCATTTGCCGGTACAGTATCAAGGAAAGGATCATCACTGACAATGGTACAAATCTTAACAACACTATGATCACTGCCTTGTGCGAGCAATTCAAGATTCAGCACCACAATTCTTCCCCCTATCGACCAAATATCATACAAAAGATGACAGTCACATACAAAGACTGGCATGAGATGCTACCATTCGCTCTCCACGGGTACCGTACCACGGCCCGCACATCAACTGGGGCAACATTATATTCTTTGGTATATGGCATGGAGGTTGTCTTGCCTATTGAGGTTCAGATCCCCTCTCTAAGGATTATGAAGGATGCAGGTTTGAGTGAAGACGATTGGATCCAGACTCGACTTGATCAACTGAACTTAATTGATGAAAAGAGACTTACTACTGTTTTCCATGGTCAAATGTATCAAAAACGGATGATCAAGGCTTTCAACAAGAAAGTCAGACGCCAAGTATATCAAGTTGGGGATCTGGTGATCAAACGTATCATCTTGCCACAAAGTGATCCCAGGGGAAAATGGACTCCTACCTATGAAGGACCATTTGTAATCAAGAACATATTCTCCGGTGGGGAAATGATCTTGACCACCATTGATGGCGATGACTTGCCACACCCTGCGAACGCAGACATAGTCAAGAGATACTACGCATAAGAAACCCGCTAGGTTGATACACCTAGGCAAAACAAGGGCATCCCGACGAACCAAAAAGGTTCAGGCAAAAATTAGGGATAAAATAAAAAAATTTGTACACCCGGCAAGTTGAAAACCCGAAAGGGCGACTTGGGCAAAAAAGGGTTTCTCGGTGGACTGAAAACCCGAAAGGGCGGTCCAGGAAAAAGTTAGGGAATCAAAGCGTATGAATATGTCCCGTCAGATCACTTAACAGACAACATTTGACTTCCATTGACAAACTCGGAGTTTCTGATTAATTCAACCATCTTCGGACGAAGCAATAAATAGACAAGATGCTCAGAGATACGAAGGCTATAGCAGAATGGGAACCCCGTGGGATTATTACACATAGCTATCTTTCTTTGTATAAATTTTTCTTGTTTTTATGGCACCATTCTCTTACTAGAATGATTGCCTCCTTTGTACAAAATATTTATTCAAAGTCAATACAAAGATACCCCTTTGAAAGTGCAAAAAACTATTTGTCTTTTCTTTACGATTGTGTTTTGTTTGCAAAAACGTCCAATGATTCATTTATGAACATATGCATTTGAACATGATTACTGTCTACAAATAAACAAAATGAGAAAGACAATTATTGATAGGTTGGAAGGACAAGAAAACGTCTCTAGGCTATTCCATAAGTAATCCCTCACAGTACGTCATTTAAATCCCCAGCGGAACAATTTCAAACTATTATTCCCCGGTAGAAATCGTCAAGTTTCTCAAGATTCTCCAAACAGATCTTACAAGCAGTACATGGCATTGCCCTTACAACGGAATTTACTTCTCTCAACAAGAGTTCGTCAGTACTTCGACTTCAAGACATGAAAATTCAACATAGTCTCAGCAGCATTCAAGGATTTATTTTCCTCAATCGCACAGCAATACAGCAAACCAGCTTACATGCACGTACGTTGCATCCATATATCATAAACACTGATAAAACAAATACATTGCATCATACATTTCATTCAACATAAATTTGTGTTTCAGCTAACATTTTACCCTTTTCAGGATAAGATTAACAGTTACCATTAGCAAAATGCAACCTTGATATAGTTCAGATACGCTCCAGACACAGATGCCATTCAGATACTCATTCAAAGTTCAAATCCAGATACAGTACGGATACGCTCCAGAAACGGATGCCATTCTGATACTCATTCAGATTTCAAGTTCAGATACAGTTCAGATACGCTCCAGACACGGATGCCATTCTGATACTCATTCAGATTTCAAGTTCAGATACAGTACAGATATGCTTCAGACACGGTTGCCATTCTGATACTCATTCAGATTCAGACTTCAGATACAGTACAGATACGCTCCAGACACGGATGCCATTCAGATACTCATTCAAAGTTCAAATCCAGATACAGTTCAGATACGCTCTAGACATAGACGCCATTCTGATACTCATTCTTTCAGCTTACAACTTGCAATTCAACAAACCTTCTTGGATGGCATCTGCAAGCCCATCTCCAACAAGATTCTATCACTTCTCCAAATGGCATCTTTAAGCCCATTCCCTCAACTACACACCGTCGAGTGTAAATTTATGGGCACTCTAGTGTCCAATCATCTTTCACCTTCGAGTCACGAATGGAAAAACTCGCCAATCTAACTCTTCAGGTTTAAGAAGATGGAACAGGGGCAGCTTTTGTACCCCAAAATTTTCCCTCTCACTTATCAAGAATTTCCTCACAAGATCTCTTTGACTCAAGACTGGATTTGGGTTTGACCAACTCAAGACATCTCCTCATGCACTGATGACCAAAATTAGGGTTTGAGTTTGCACAAGGATTCTTGTACTATTAATGCTTCATATTACTTTAAAACACCATTATGAACCCCTAAGATTACTCATGATAAGTTTCCAGCCTTGAACCACATTTTTGATCAGTCAATTGGACAGTTGACCAAAAAATCAATTGTATTGGGAAAAAGTCAATCATGGCCAATTTACAGTCAAACTTCATAATTTTTGATCCACAATCAACATTTTAGACTCACATGTATCATTTTATCAAGTTTGGACCATAATTCCTCAAGAAATTTGATCAAATCATCAAAAGGGCAAAATGGTCAAAATTAGGGTTTTGACTGGGAAAGGGCAATTTATGATTTTTGACCTAGTAAATGACCAATTGGTTTGAAGCGTGATTTCAAGAGTTCAATTGCATCATCTTGAACTAGTGACATGGTTCAAAACATTGCAAATCCACTAGATTGACGGAGCAATTTTGCAGTCAACTGATCAAAAGTCAACTGTACACTAAAAAGTCAAACTTTGACTTTTTGGTCAAAATCAAGTGCCAAGGGTCACAATTCATCAAAAAATGTCAAAATATGAAACTTTTTCATCAATAAATCAAGGATTGAAGATCTTGTTTTGAAATTTGAAAATTTCTTAACTTAGAAATGTTTCTAAGTATAGAATTTTTTTTATTTTTTCTCAACTTTAAGCCATTTTTTCACCATGATACAAGATGATTCAAAGGAAACTCCCAACATGAAAGTTGTAGATCTCCATGAAATCTACAAATTTGCTTCACACATTTTTCCCTAAAGATGCTTGGATCTCGAGATATAATTTTATGAATACATGCTCATGAACTAAATTAACTTAGTGAAATTTTGCCCTAATTTAGGCAGGTTTTTGACCTACCTTCATGGCAATTTTTACCTAGTTCTAAGAGGTATATTTAAATGCATTTCAAATATAAGTCATAGAGCACATTTCAATCTTTCCAAAATGTCCAAGAAATCCTTAAGATCATTTTTGAGTTGAGACAATCGAAGAAAGGAAGTTGGCAATTTCTCACTTTGAATTCAAGCCATTTCATGAAGGACAAAATTCAAATCAGTACCTATGCTGCCTAATCCATGCTTTACAGGTCCCAAACTTGTTTCTCACTTCATAATTTAATGCTCACTCAGTTTACAAAGTCTTAATTCAAGCCCAAAGGTCTTTGTCCAAGCATTATTTCCATAAATGGCACAAAGTTGCCATTGCCATTTTGAAAAAGCTTTAGATTTGCAACTTTACAAATCTTGAGCATTGGACCTGTCTTCTCTGCACACACAAATCCTCCAGGCCTAAGGCAACTTGTATAGAGCATATACTAACCCCAAGAAAGCCAGTACAAGCATGTAAAGACTTGTCCCTTCACTTTGCTTCAAAAGCAAGAAAGTGTGCAAAAAGTCTAGAACTGAAAAATATATTGAGAAGCTGACTTGAAACCTTTTCCATACTAATATACAAACACATTACAACTAGAAACATGATTGCTAAAGGGCGGAAACACTCCAAAACTCCATATCACCAAAAAACTGTCAAAACTTGCAGTTTATGCATAAGCATAGCAATCCATCATTTGGCTCGTGCGTTTCATGTTTTAATCATCAAAACACTTTACGTACCTCATATCTAAGTGATTCAGACCATCATCCCTGCACTGTAACTCCTTCTCCTTCATCTGCCATTTTTGTTTGCCAAGCTTGCAGGTTGACTTGGATAGAGAGTTTCAGAAACTTTTAAAGTAAGGTAAGGGTTGGAACACACTCAGGGAGGTTCAAGCAAGCTAAAGCAACCTTCAGGCCTTCCTAAATCTCACTCAAACTCCATTCACGATCTCAGCTGAAAGAGGTAAGAATCCCAACTTCTATCTCTTCATATAGGCATCCATTTGCCACGATTTGTGAAAGAAAAATGTAGATATCATAATGCTGAAGCTAACCATATGCATAGATTTAATTTCTGATCATTGTGTATAGAGAAATTTGAAGTTCAAATTCCTGTAAAAATTAGGTTTAAAATTAGGGCTTCCAAAATTCGTTTTAATCTTTGATTGATAGTTTCCATAAGTTACATGGTTAGAATTGTGAGATAATATGCTACAACATTCATGTTATCAATTTCCATTTTTGTTGAGAGATGAAAAAGTTACAGAGCTTCTGGCCAGCTTGAGGAAGAAGATAAAGTACAGGGCAAGGACATTTCTTGTGTTATGTTTTTATTGTTTCATATAAATCAACGGATGTATAGTGTTGTACCCCAAAATTTGCCCTCTCATTCTTCAGGAAATTATCCTGGATTCCCAGAGTCTCTCTGAAGCAAATCCAAGTCCTGAATTATCATTTCTTCCCAAGCAAACCATTTACAAGAGCAAAATGATCACACAAGCTCTAAAGGCAACGCTTTTACCTTGAAAAATTAAATTCTAAACATTTGGAATTTTTCTCTAAAAATGGGTGTTTAAGAAGAAAATAGCACTTCAGAACTTCTAGACCAACCTCCAGACAGAAACGGTCAGAAGTTGCAAGCTTGGCTCAACGCAGTCAGAAGTTGGCTCTTCAGCAGCTACATTAACTCAGTTAGAGGTTGCAAACGTGGTTCAACACGTAAGCCTCAAACAGAACATGGCTCTTTCAGCAGTTATGATAGTTCAACCAGAGTTTGCTAGAGGAATGTAAAGGAAGCAATGAAGTCTGAAGGCTCCTTCAGAACATGCTGGAATCAGAAGATGAAAGGGTCAGAAGAGTGGGTGTTACACTGACACAGAATCTCTAAGTCCAGGATTTCCAGAAGCAAATCCAAGGAACATGTTAGAAAGTCAGGAGAATCCCCAGAATTTGCTGAGACAGCAAGAGTCCAAGATCAGAGCTTGGTTCATGTTGTTTTTGGTAAAACAGAACTGTTGGTTCAGGTTTTCTCCTATTACAAGAATTTTGGTGTTGATAAGTCTCATCACCATTTAATGCTCATTAATGCTCCCAACCACTCCTGAACATTCATCCAAGAGGTCTCTTCACGTGTGGCTTGGTAAACACCTTTCTGCAGGCTTAGGCATGGGTCTGCGCGCCACCTTCCACCTATAGAGGTCACTTCTCCTCAATCCTTGCCTGCTGTTCTAGCCTAGGCTGAAAAGTTGTGCATTATCACAACTTTCCATGAACTTCTTTAAAAAAAAAACAATTTAACCTCTATTGGCGCCTTTAACATTCAAGAATCCACAAGAGCTTTGCCTATAAATAGAGCACCATTGACCACTAAGAAGCGGTCCAAAAAAAACCAGAAAAAATTGCTAGAAGAGAAATAGAAATTTTTAGCAAGAAAATACTTTGAAACTCTGTCAAAAAATCTTGGTGTCTCAAGAGCCTCAAATATAACTTTGAATCTCCTGTCTCAAAACCTCATTTGTACCCAGATTGCTTCTTGATTAAAGAAATACGC
This sequence comes from Vicia faba, assembly GCA_948472305.1. NCBI lineage: Eukaryota > Viridiplantae > Streptophyta > Magnoliopsida > Fabales > Fabaceae > Vicia > Vicia faba. The sequence continues at coordinate 1,634,682,424 of OX451736.1, forward strand.
CCCTACAGCTTCTGACCACATATACTCTCCATCCACCCCCTTCAAAAAAGAACCTGTCCAGAACACCATCAGAGCTAAAAGCTAGCTCTCACTCACAAACTCTTCCAACAGCCGGGTAAGCACCTGCTGACCTTCATCACGCTGCTAAACATCATCAGCTTTGCATGCTCAAATAAACATAATGTAAATATCATGTTGTTGCTGTTTGCGTTCTGAGGATTTTCATACCTCAGAATGTTTGAGTAGGGAGTAAATCAACGTAGAACCTGCCTGTGACCTTGTTGGTTCTGTCTCCTAAAACACTTTGACAGTTGCTGAAGCTGTCCCAAACATGTTTTCTGTTTTGTGGAACAATAACAAAACTGCAGATGTTCTAACTAGCACAGGGAGAAGCCAAGTGCTGACTTTGGCGTTAGCACATCTGAAGCCTGTTATGCTGTCAATAATATCAGAACTTCTGAAGATTATTGTATCTCCAGCAGGATCAGAACTTCTGATATCCCCACTAACAAATTTTTATCTTGTAGCGCATGGGGGTCAGAACTTCTGATCTTCCCACTAATAGGTTTCTGTTTTGCAGGTGCCAGAGTCAGAAGTTCTGACTCATACAGTTTAACCAAGAGGTTGATAATCCGGTAGCAGGCCTGAGTCAGAACTTCTGATGGCCTCTCAGCAGCGCGCTGGCTCTCTCTCTCTCTTTCTCTCTATCTTTCCTTTGTTATTTTCTTTTCTTATCTATTTTTCTCATTGAACCACCCCATGTACAAATATGTATCCCCACCCCCTAATTGCTGTAATAGCGTAGGATTTTATATTTCTGCTTTTTATTGCTTTCAAATATAAATGCTAGTAATTAGGATGTGTATGGCAAGATAAAATCAATGAAATAGAAAATCCTAATTCAAAGATAAACTCTTATATGCAACAAAACACACTTTCACACTTACACCCCTAGGGTTACATCCACTTGTTGCCTTCAAAAATGGGCCATGTTTGCATGTCAAGTATTTTGGCAAAACAAAACAAAAACAAACAAAATGATCATAGTCCCTCGATGATGCTATCTAGTTGCCTAAACAAAATGATCATAGTCTCTCAAGAAAATCGCTAAAATACTCGACACTATTGCTTTCATGGTCTATACGATGACTCGCGCCTGTCCCGTTAACATCCTAACACAAGGTTGTTCACCAAATACAATGGTGAAGTAACACTGTTAAAAGGGTTAAAAACATAAGGAAAGATCTTTGAGTAAAATAGGGTAGACAACTCTTAGTTACTTGATCAAACTTGCAAACAAACATCCTTGCTACTTTTCAAAAAAAAACACACACATCACAACATAATTTCCAAACAACTTTCAAAAACATTGAAAACTTTTTCAAAAGACAATACACCTTTGTATACATTCAAACAAGAATCATTACAAAGGTTGCCACAACAATGGCCTGTTTTCAAAACATCTTTCAAAACCACACACAAAGCACCACTTCAAACAAATTGAAAATGCAAAGCAAGTGATCTAAGCAAGTAACTAAGAGCCCATGGATAACCATGGATAGAAAGGGTGCTAATACCTTCTCTTTCTATAATCTACTCCCCGAACCCAAGAAAATATCTCAAAGGTTTTTCCTGTGCTTTTTAACCTTTCCTTCGGATAAAATAAAAAGTCGGTGGCGACTCTTGCTCAACCGAACATTTGCGAACACAAACGCAAAACCTCAAGTCAGTTCTCCCATCGTATCACAGAACTGGCGACTCTGCTGGGGACTATCTTTAAAAGTGGAGTAACCTTAGGGCCTAGATCATCCTTTTGCATGACTAATTGTTTGCTTTGATTGCTTTACATTTTGGTTCTCTTGTTTGGGCTTGAAATCCTCCACCCGGATTTGGGGACACATTCATAGATAGCAATACATTGTGGAAATTATGTGGAGTATACCGACACGGTTGAAGCAATAGCTATATTAGTGCGGCATATTTGTGAGTACCTGTAACCCTTGAGTTCAATCAAGGAGAGTACGGGGCCGCTGAGTGATGTCACTAAGCACTAATGACCTAGAACCTTACTTGACCATCTTGGCCTTCTATTAGGGGTAGTGAGTTGACCGGATTTGGTGCAGTCCGAAGTTGGTAGATACTCAATACTACACTCATTGAGGGTTGTTTTCTTGGAATATTTTGGTCGCTAGTTAAGTGGCTAAACCAAAACAATGAACATAGAAAACAATCTAATGATATTGAGATCCTTAGAACCCAGTTACTATTTAGGACAGGTTTTAAGCCAACTACACTCAATAGGGTACTTACCTATGGAACCTCATGCAAGCCTGAAATTAGGGTTTTGTGTGACTTGCTTGTACATGTGTTTGCGCATACATCATGAACATCATAAAGCATCATATGCATCCACTAACCATTTCAAGGGTTTGGATCTTCATCTTTGTTCTTGTTTTGTAGGTCATGGAATCTCTTCGCAGGAAAACTATCCAAGTCAACCTTGTGAGAATCCCTCCTCAACTCAAGGAGCTTACATCCAGAATTCCAGAAAGTTCTCTCTTCAGTGAAAGACATGGTAGACTTCTTAGCCTAGTCAACACCAGCATTGAAGAAGACATGGTGAAAGTGTTGTTCCAATTCTTTGACCCCCTTCACCACTGTTTCACATTCCCCGACTACCAGTTGGTGCCTACTTTGGAGGAATTTTCTCAACTCCTGAGAATTCCTATTCTTAATCAACTACCCTACAACGGTACAGAAAAAGAGCCAAAGCCTGAAGATGTTGCTCAAGCATTAAACTTGCAACCATCTGACATCAAGGGGCATTGGGAAATTAGAAGTGGTGTCAAAGGCTTCTTGGCAAAATTCTTGTTTGAGAAGGCACAAGAGTGTTGGAATTATTTGGATCTGCAAGCCTTTGAAGAAATTGTGGCACTCCTCATTTATGGGTTGGTCTTGTTCCCAAATCCTGACCAACTTATAGATGTCAATGCTATCAAGATTTTCATGTCAAAGAATCCCATACCTACATTACTTGGGGACATCCTACACTCATTTTACACACGAACAATGAGGAAAAGAGGTGTTCTCATGTGTTGTACTCCTCTCCTAGAAAGGTGGTTTATTTCGCACCTTCCACAATCAGTTTTGAAGAACGAGCAGGGTTCAAGGTGGTCACAACGATTGATGACCCTCACGCAATCTGATGTACATTGGTGTTCTCGGTCCAAAGAAAATGGCATCATCATCGATCGCTGTGGTGAGTTCCATAATGTTCCATTACTTGGCATTAGAGGAGGCATTACCTACAACCCCTGCCTAGCTTTAAGACAATTTGGATACGCTCGGAGGGATAGCCCTCATGACATGATAATTCCTGACCTAGTTTTTGACTTCGACAATGATGCACAAGGACTTCGCCAAAGATTCATCAGAGCTTGGAGGATGCCTAACAAGGTAGATAGCAAGACACTGGGGCACAAGAACTCCATCCCTCTTGAGCCTTACCTCAAGTGGGTACGAACCCGCGCCCAGAGTCTTATGATGCCTTACCCTCACATTCTCCTTTTGATCAAAGAGCCTGTTAAGGAAGGAGAGGTTCCATACACCATCCTACATCCTGACATGCCAACATCATGGGAGGAAATGCAGAAGAGTTGGATCCAACTCAAGGAAGAACAAAATACTTTCGAAGCCAGCTTCTACGCCAGTGAGAAGAAGGTTTTGGAACTTACCCGCCGACTTCATGAGGAGGAGACCCTCAACACTTACATCGCACCAAAGAGGATGCGCAACGTCTTTTTACCTTAAGAAGTTTTTGTAATATTTGGCCCATGGGGCATTTATGTACTGACAAAATTTCTTCTATGACGGGTGTTCTTTTTGTTTGCAACAACTTTGAACTTCTAAACCCTTGAATTCATTACATGAATAAACATATCATTCATCATATGCACAAACAGGTCTTCACACCAGGTTTCCTTATCTTTCTGCTGTTTATTTCAGCCAGATGGATATTGAGCAGACGGTCAAAGATCTGTAGGCACAAAACTCGCAGTTTCAACAGCTTCTCATGACCTTAGCAAAGGGTCAGGAGGATCTTAAAGCACTGTTAGGGAATAAAGAGCAAGAAAAAGGAAAAAAGAAAAAGAAAAGAGTTGGGGTAGCTACACTGGGAAGAAGATTTGAGAATGAAGCTAGGAGAGTTCTTGATTTCCCCTCCACATCTGACGAGGGGACCGGTAAGGGAAAAGGAGCTGCATTACCCTCTGAGTCTGAGGCTGAAGAAGAAGAGGTTGAGGAAGATGAAGATTACTCAGAGCAGCAGTACCCGCCAGCGGACGACAAATACAAAAACCTGGAAGATAGACTGGCAGCTATGGAGCTGCAAAGGGTTCTCGGGCTAGATTTTGAAGAATTGGGATTGATTGCTGGGATTGTTATACCTCCCAAGTTCAAGGTACCAACTTTTGCAAAATACGACGGTCTGTCTTGCCCAAAGATGCACCTGAGGTCGTATGTCAGAAAAATTCAGCCTCATTCATCCGATAAAAATCTCTGGGTACACTTCTTCCAGGACAGCCTGGCTGGTACACAGCTAGATTAGTTTTACCAGCTTGAAAGATCAGAAGTTCATAATTGGGAGGACTTGGCAGCTGCCTTTTATCGCCAGTATCAATACAACGCCAACTTGGCGCCAACCCGTACTCAGCTACAAAGTATGGGGATGGCCTTAAATGAGGGATTCAAAGAATACGCCTAGAAATGGCGCGACTTGGCCGGAAGAGTGCAGCCACCTCTTTCAGATAGGGAGCTAGTTGATATGTTCTTGGGAACCCTATCTGGCCCTTTCTTCAACCATTTGATAGGGATCTCTTCTGCAGGGTTTACTGAACTGGTTCTGACTGGTGAACGGGTGGAAGCTGGTATTAAGAGTGGAAAGATTCAAAGGGATGCCTCTACATCCACAACTGTTAAAAAACCTTTCCCGGTAAAGAAGGAAGCGGCTGTTATATACTCTCAGAAAGGATTGGGAAGAACTGAGCGCCGGCCAACTGTAGGGACCGTGATGATTCAAAATTCGTCAAATGATCAGCCTCGTAACAATCAGTCGAGACCAAATCAGCAACGGGTAGAATGACCACAATGACAGTTCACCCGCATCAACATGACGCCTGCACAAGTTCTTCCCCATTTGTTGAAGTTAAATCTGACTGGTTTAAAGGAGGCACCGAAAAACCCTAACACCACATCTCCATACTATCATCCAAATGCTAAATGTGCCTATCATTCTGACAGCGCCGGGCATGACACCAACAATTACTGGGCGCTTAAGAATAAAATTCAGGATTTGATAGATGCTAAAGAGGTTGAGTTCGACGCCCCTGAGAAGCCGAATGTAATCTCCGCTCCAATGCCGAAGCATGGTCACAACGTCCATGCTGTTGAAGAGGATCTGTTTGTTTCTACTATTGATAATCTGATAACTCCACTACTGACAATCAAGTTGAATCTGTTGAAGGCTGGGATTTTCCCAGGTTGTAAAGAAGACTGCTACCTTTGTTCTGCCCTACCAACTGACTGTCCATTGCTGAAGATAGGCATCCAACGCCTAATGGACAACCAACAAATTCTTTTCGAAAAGACTCCCGTTACTCCAACTCCTATCAATGAAGTTTCAATAATAACCATTTCCGCCAATCTTTCCAAGGTCCCCAAAAGACCTGTTAAGATTACATCCGCTCCGAAGACTGTACCCTTGAAAATAACCATGCCTGGGCCCGTCCCATACAAATCTGACAAATCAATACCGTGGAACTATGGTGGAGAAATCTACTACCACGGTGTTAAACAAATTGAATTAACCGAAGAAAGCTCTGACGAAGAAACTGCCGACATTGGAAGCATTGCCGGAACGAGCAAAATTACCCGAAGTGGAAGAATTTTCTCTCCAGAGATTGCCCCTCCAAAGGGAATCTTTGGACCCTCAGTTGTTCCCAAGGTTACCTCTGCACCGGTAAAACTATCTGCAAGAACGCCAATGATTGAAAAAGATGTTACTCTTGTGGTTGTCCCTCCTGCTGCTGTTGATAAGGGGAAAGGGGTCCAAGAGGAGCTCGTCAGGACGAGGGCTCAGCCATTGGTCATCCCCGAAACCTCTAAAAAAGAAATGGAGGAGATTCTGAAAATAATCAAGAAGAGTGATTATGATATGGTGGAGAAACTGGGGAAAACCCCCTCGAAGATCTCCATGTTAGCCTTGCTGCTTTGTTTAGAGGCTCATGCCAAAGCCCTGATTAAGTTTTTGAAGACGGCCCATGTGCCCCAAGAAACCTCAGCCGATCAATTCCAGGATTGTGTAGCCAGCCTTACCGCCGACAATGGCCTGGGTTTCTCTGATGCCGACCTGACTCCGAAGGGAAGAAAGCACAATGACGCACTGCATATGTCAGTTGAATGTCGAGGAACCACTCTCGCCCATGTCTTGGTCGATACTGGTTCTTCCTTAAATGTGATGCCTAAGAAGGCTCTCGACCGGTTGGATTGTGAAGGTTTGGAGCTGAAACCGAGTAATATCATTGTCAGGGCCTTTGACGGGTCTAAAAGGATGGTACATGGGGAGGTCGGCATTCCCATCAAGGTAGGCACTGAAGTGTTTCACTCAACCTTCTATGTGATGGACATCCGTCCATCATACTCTTGCTTGCTAGGAAGACCATGGATACATAATGCTGGGGTAGTCACCTTTTCTTTACATCAGATGCTGAAATACCCTATTAAGGGTAAAATCATAATTGTACACGGTGAGGAGGAGTACATGATCAGTCATCTGAATTCCTTTCGGTATGTGGAAGTGGATGGCGAATTCATCGAAACACCCTTTCAACACTTTGAGGAAGTTTCTCCCGAGGTGGCATTAGCAAAGGCAGTAGCTGAGGTACCCAAGCAGGTGCCCAGGATGGCATCTCTGAAAGACGCAAAGGCTGCAATTAAGGAGGGAAAGAGCACAGTGTGGGGACAGTTGCCTGATTTTCCTCACAAAACAGACAAGTTTGGTTTGGGATTTACTGCTGCGGGGCAAAAGGCTATGCGTCGCTCCAAAATTGAAAAGACACCCATCAAGATTTCTACTCATGGAATCAATGCTTTAGAAGACAGTGATGAAGAGGCTAACTTTGAAGATTGGATCTTTCCAACCATTGAAGGAGGACTGAACAATTGAGAGGCGAAGGACTTCATTCCCATTACTTTCATCAATCAGTAATTTATCTTCTAAACATTTCCTGTTGGTCTGTAATAATTACTCTTAAACAATTCGCACACTCTTTTCACCTCATGCCTTGCCCGGGGCATGTAGGTCCATTTGTAAGGGCTTGATTCTCTTCATAATCATATGCCGTGTTTAATGAATCCTTGGACGTTTTTCATTTATGAACTGTTGTGTTCATTTTCTTTCCTTTTGCATTTTTGTTTGTTTAAGAATGGCTATCCCTTACACACACCCACACTCACAGATGCAGGTACCCATCCACTCCGGATTCCATGGGTGACTATTCTATTGTATCCTTCAAAAACTCTGAAGATTTGGTCAATCAGGCTGAGTACGAAGACGACGAAGATTGTGAAGTGCCGGGAGAGTTAGCCAGACTTCTACAACAAGAAGAGAGGGCCATCTTACCTCATGAAGATTTGTTGGAAACCGGCAACTTAGGAACAGAGGAAGACAGGAAAGAAGTAAAAGTGGGTGCCAACTTGGAACCAGGTATCAAGGAGCGCTTAGTACAGTTGTTGAGTGAATACGTTGAAATCTTTGCCTGGTCTTATGAAGACATGCCAGGGTTAGAGGCAGACATCGTGGTTCACCGTCTCCCTACGAGAGAAGACTATCCATCGATTAAGCAAAAAGTCTGTCGAATGAGGCCCGACATGTCCGAGAAGATTAAAGCTGAAGTAATGAAGCAATTCAACGCTGGCTTTATGGCTGTTACATCCTATCTGCAATGGGTTGCTAACATTGTGCTCGTTCCCAAAAAAGACGGCAAGGTCAGAATGTGTGTGGACTACCGGGATTTGAACAGGGCTAGCCCTAAAGATGATTTTCTGCTACCACATATCGACATTTTGATCGACAACACGGCTCAGCACAAAGTATTTTCTTTCATGGACAGATTCTCGGGCTATAACCAGATCAAAATAGCCCCCGAGGACATGGAGAAAACAACCTTTGTTACACAATGGGGTACCTTCTGCTATAAGGTGATGTCGTTCGGACTGAAGAACGCAGGGGCAACCTATCAACGCGCCATGGTAGCTTTGTTTCATGATATGATACATCATGAGATCGAAGTTTACGTAGACGACATGATAGCTCAATCACAAACAGAGGAAGAACACCTTGAACACTTGCAGAGGCTGTTTGCCAGGCTGAAGGAGTACAAACTCAGACTGAATCCAAGTAAGTGCACTTTTGGAGTTAGGTCTGGTAAACTTCTAGGATTTATTGTCAGCAGCAGAGGCATTGAGGTCGATCCAGCAAAAGTAAAGGCTATACAAGAAATGCCTGCCCACCATACTGAAAAGGAGGTTAGAGGATTCTTGGGACGCTTGAACTATATCGCCAGGTTCATCTCTCACCTGACGTCTACCTGTGAGCCAATTTTCAAACTATTCAAGAAAGATCAGGTAGTTGAATGGAACGATGATTGTCAATTTGCTTTTGATAAGATCAAGGAGTATTTGCTAGAACCTCCTATTCTGATACCACCCGTCAAAGAAAGGCCATTGATCATGTACCTGACTGTTTTGGACAACTCAATGGGGTGCGTACTGGGCCAACATGACGAGTCTGGTCGAAAAGAGCATGCCATTTATTACCTTAGCAAAAAGTTTACCGACTGTGAGACTCGCTACTCACTGCTCGAGAAAACTTGTTGCGCTTTGGTATGGGCTGCTCGCCGACTAAGGCAGTATATGTTGACTCATACCACTTTGCTGATTTCCAAAATGGATCCTATCAAGTATATCTTCGAGAAGCCTGCTTTATCTGGAAGAATTGCTAGATGGCAAATGATCCTGACTGAATATGACATCCAGTATACTACCCAAAAAGCTATAAAAGGGAGTGTACTAGATGACCATCTAGCTCATCAAGCTATCGAAGATTACCAATCCATGAGATTCGACTTCCCGGACGAGGACATCATGACATTGGACAACATTGAAGGTAACAGACCGTATGACGGACCTGAAAAAGGATCCCGATGGACCCTGTACTTTGATGGTGCTTCAAATGCACTTAGAAACGGTATCGGTGCGGTACTCATTTCCCCAAAAGGTGGCCATACACCTTTTATGGCCCGACTTTGTTTCAGCTGTACCAACAACATGGCCGAATATGAAGCTTGCATCTTTGGTCTCAAGGCTGCTATAGACTTGGGGATCAAATCTTTGATCGTATTTGGGGACTCGGCTTTGGTTATCAGTCAAGTCAAAGGAGAGTGGGACACCAAACATCCTAATCTTATCCCATACAAAGAACATGTTTTGACATTGCTGCCTCATTTCGAGCAGATCACCTTCGAGCATTTCCCGCGAGAAGAAAATCAGTTAGCAGATGCTCTGGCTACAATGTCTTCCATGTTTAAACTCAACTGGGATAACGAGGCTCCCCAAATCACCATTGAGCGAATGGAAGAACCTGCGCACTGTCATGAGATTAATACCGAAGAAGTAGTGGAACAACCCTGGTTTCATGAAATCAAAAGGTATCTCCAGACTAGAGAATATCCTGAAGGAGCTTCAGTAAATGACAAGAAGTTCTTAAGGAAATTTTCCGCCAAGTTCTTCCTAAGCAATGACATCCTTTATAAGCGCAGCCATGATTGTGTTTTATTGTGTTGTGTGGACAAAGCTGAAGCAGAGTTGATCATGACTGAGATACACAGCGGCACATTTGGCACCCACTTGAGCGGACATATGATGGCTAAGAAGATTCTAAGGGCAGGCTATTACTGGTCTACCATGGAAGCTGATTGCCATCAACATTCCTGTACTTGCCATAAATGTCAAGTCTACGCCGACAAGGTTCATATTCCTCATGTTCCTCTCAACGTTCTGACAGCTCCTTGGCCATTCGCAATGTGGGGCATTGACATGATTGGAGAGATCAAGCCCACGACATCCAACGGACATCGCTTCATCTTGGTCGCTATTGACTATTTCACCAAGTGGGTCGAAGCAGCTTCCTTTGCCTCTGTTACAAAAAATGTGGTTGCCCGCTTCATCAAGCAGAACCTCATATACCGGTATGGTGTCCCCGACAGGATCATCACAGACAACGGTACAAATCTGAACAATACCATGATCACCGCTCTATGCGAACAGTTCAAGATTTATCATCACAATTCATCTCCCTATCGGCCGAAGATGAACGGTGTTGTTGAAGCTGCGAACAAAAACATCAAGAAGATCATTCAGAAAATGACAGTTACCTACAAAGACTGGCATGAGATGTTACCGTTTGCTCTGCATGGATATCGTACCACGGCACGTACTTCAACAGGGGCAACCCCATTTTCTTTGGTATATGGCATGGAAGCTGTCCTACCTATGGAAGTTCAGATTTCTTCTTTAAGGATTATGAAGGACGCTGGTTTGAGTGAAGACGATTGGATTCAGACCCGACTTGATCAACTCAATTTGATCAACGAGAAGAGACTCACTATTGTTTGCCATGGTCAGACATACCAAAAACGGATGATCAAGGCTTTCAACAAGAAAGTCAAACGTCAAGTATATCAAGTCGGAGATCTTGTGATCAAGCGGATCATCTTGCCGCAAAGTGATCCCAGGGGCAAATGGACTCCTACCTACGAAGGACCATTTGTAATCAAGAGCATCTTTTTTTGTGGTGCAATGATTCTGACCACCATGGACGGCGACGATTTGCCACACCCTGCAAACGCAGACATAGTCAAAAGATACTACGCAGGAAACAACCCACCCGACAATTCGAAAACCCAAAAGGGCGACTTGGGCAAAAAATGGGCATCCCGGTGAACCGAAAACCCGAAAGGGCGGTTCAGGAAAAAATTAGGGATAAAACAAAAAAAATTTGTACACCCGGCAAGTTGAAAACCCGAAAGGGCGACTTGGGCAAAAAAGGGTTTCCCGGTGGATCGAAAACCCGAAAGGGCGATTCAGGCAAAAGTTAGGGAATTAAAGCGTATGACTATGTCTCGTCGGATCACTTTAAAGAACAATCTCTTCATCAACAAGCCCCGAGCTTCTGATCAATCCAATCATCGGCGGACGAAGCAATGAATGGACAAGATATTCAGAGTTGTGAAGGCTATAACAGAATGGGAATCCCATGGAATTGTTACACATAGCCATCTTTCTTTTGTATAAATTTTTCAATGTTTACGACAACATCCTCTTACTAGGATGTCTGTCTCCTTTGTACAAAGATACTCATAAAAAGTTAATACAAATACTTTTCCAAGTACAGAAATTTTGCTATGTCTTCCTTTTCTTTTTACACCTATGTTTTATTTGAGAAACGTCCAATGTTTTGTTAAATAGGCATGTGCATTTGAATATAATCATTTGCTTACAAATCAAGAAAAGATGATTGCTGATAGGTTGAAGGTACAGACAGATATCTTGAGGACCCTTCAAAAGAAACCCCCAGCGGAATTAAACTCCAAGTTCCTCAACTAAGTTAAAATCCAGAACTTAATTCCCCAAACAGAGTTAAACTTCAGGATCCTCAACAGAGCAAAAGCTTTCTAAAAGCTGATTTCCCCAGCTAAGAGAGCCTTCCAGAACTTAATTCCCCTCAGAGTTGAGTTTCAAGATCCCCGGTGGAGCCAAGACTGATAGTCCCCAGCGGAGCTAAAACTTCCAACTATCAATCCCCAGCGGAACCAGATCAGTGAACATTCTCCCCACAGAGATACTTCCCATCAGATTGAAGATTCTCAGTCTCACTTCTCCAGCATAAGTCTCCCAGGTTTTAAATTCCCCAGTAGCGATCGTCAGAATTCTCATTCCCCACAAGTCACCAAGGATTTTCAATCCCCAACAGTGGTCCTAAGATCCCTCAACAATTGAAGATCTTGCTCCCCAAGCAGTCAGCAATCAACAGTCAGCAAAGATTTCTCATCTCCAGTGATCAAAGATCCTTGGAATCCCCAGCTTCGGTCATGGATTTATTTTACCGACAACAATCAAAGGATTTTCAAATCCCCGGCAGCAGTCCAGGATTTATCTTCCTCAGCAAGACAGTTACTCAGCTTACATGCATAATCATTACATTCATATATCATAAACATTGATGAAACGCAATTCATTACATCATACATATCATGCAACATAACTTTGTGTTTTAGCTAACATTTTATCCTTTTCAGGATAAGATTAAAAGGCTATCGCTAACAATTAGTCAGATACAGTATGGATACACCCCAGACACGGCGGTCATTCTATTACTCATTCAGAATTTCAAGTCAGATACAGTATGGATACACCCCAGACATGGCGGTCATTCTATTACTCATTCAAAATTTCAAGTCAGATACAGTATGGATACACCCCAGACACGGAGGTCATTCTATTAATCATTTAGAATTTCAAGTCAGATACAGTATGGATACACCCCAGACACGGCGGTCATTCTATTACTCATTCATAATTTCAAGTCAGATACAGTATGGATACACCCAAGACACGGCGGTCATTCTACTACTCATACAGATCTCAACTTCAGATACAGTCTAGATACGCTCCAGACACGGTTGCCATTCTGTCACTTATTCAGACCCCAGTTACAGTACAGATACACCCCAGACACGGCGGTCATTCTACTACTCATACAGATCTCAACTTCAGATACAGTCCAGATACGCTCCAGACACGGTTGCCATTCTGTCACTTATTCAGATCCCAGTTACAGTACAGATACACCCCAGACACGGCGGTCATTCTACTACTTATACAGATCTCAACTTCAAATACAGTCTAGATACGCTCCAGACACGGTTGCCATTCTGTCACTTATTCAGATCCCAGTTACAGTATAGATACACCCCAGACACGGCGGTCATTCTACTACTCATACAGATCTCAACTTCAGATATAGTCCAGATACGTTCCAGACACGGTTGCCATTCTGTCACTTATTCAACTCCCAGTTACAGTACAGATACACCCCAGACACGGCGGTCATTCTACTACTCATACAGATCTCAACTTCAGATACACCCCAGACACGGCGGTCATTCTACTACTCATACAGATCTCAACTCCAAGGTACAGTCCAGATATACTCCAGACACGGTTTCCATTATGTCACTCATTCAGAGTTTATCCCCAGCACACAGTTACTCCATACACAGATATTCCTCTGTCATCCAGATACAATACAGATACACTCCAGGCACGACAGTCATTCTGATATTCATTCTACATTCAAACACAGTTACAACTCAAATACGCCCCAGACGCGGAGGCCATTCTTTTGCTCATACAAATTCAGTCTCCAGATACAGTTCGAATGCATTCCAGACACGGATACCATTTTGATACTCATTCTTTCGACTTACAACATTGCAAGTTGACAAAGATTCTTGGATGGCATCTTTAGCCCCATCTCCAGCAAGATTCTACCATCTCCAAATGGCATCTTCAAGCCCATTCCCTCAACTATGCTTTGGACGAGTGCAAATTTACGGGCACTCTAGTGTCCAATCCTCTTTTACCTTTGAGTTGCGAAAGGCAAACTTGCCAATCTAACTCTTCAGGTTCAAGAAGATTGAACAGGGGCAACTGTTGTACCCCAAAATTTGCCCTCTCATTCTTCAGGAAATTATCCTGGATTCCCAGAGTCTCTCTGAAGTAAATCCAAGTCCTGAATTATCATTTCTTCCCAAGCAAACCATTTACAAGAGCAAAATGATCACACAAGCTCTAAAGGCAACGCTTTTACCTTGAAAAATTAAATTCTAAACATTTGGAATTTTTCTCTAAAAATGGGTGTTTAACAAGAAAATAGCACTTTAGAACTTCTGGACCAACCTCCAGACAAAAACGGTCAGAAGTTGCAAGCTTGGCTCAACGCAGTCAGAAGTTGGCTCTTCAGCAGCTACATTAACTCAGTTAGAGGTTGCAAACGTGGTTCAACACGTAAACCTCAAACAGAACATGGCTCTTTCAGCAGTTACGCAAGTTCAGCCAGAGTTTGCTAGAGGAATGCAAAGGAAGCAAAGAAGTCTGAAGGCTCCTTCAGAACATGCTGGAATCAGAAGATGAAAGGGTCAGAAGAGTGGGTGTTACACTGACACAGAATCTCTAAGTCCAGGATTTCCAGAAGCAAATCCAAGAAACGTGTTAGAAAGTCAGGAGAATCCCCAGAATTTGCTGAGACAGCAAGAGGCCAAGATCAGAGCTTGGTTCACGTTGTTTTTGGTAAAACAGAACTGCTGGTTCAGGTTTTCTCCTATTACAAGAATTTTGGTGTTGATAAGTCTCATCACCATTTAATGCTCATTAATGCTCCCAACCACTCCTGAACATTCATCCAAGAGGTCTCTTCACGTGTGGCTTGGTAAACACCTTTCTGCAGGCTTAGGCATGGGTCTACGCGCGACCTTCCACCTATAGAGGTCACTTCTCCTCAATCCTTGCCTGCTGTTCTAGCCTAGGCTGAAAAGCTGTGCATTATCATAACTTTCCATGAACTTCTTTAAAAAATACAATTTAACCTCTATTGGCGCCTTTAACGTTCAAGAATCCACAAGAGCTTTGCCTATAAATAGAGCACCATTGAACACTAAGAAGCGGTCCAAAAAAAAACCAGAAAACATTGCTAGAAGAGAAATAGAAATTTTTAGCAAGAAAATACTTTGAAACTCTGTCAAAAAATCTTGGTGTCTCAAGAGCCTCAAACATAACTTTGAATATCCTGTCTCAAAAGCTCATTTGTACCCAGATTGCTTCTTGATTAAAGAAATACGCCCCTACATCTTCTGACCACATATACTCTCCATCCACCCCTTCAAAAAAGAACCTGTCCAGAACACCATCAGAGCTAAAAGCTAGCTCTCACTTACAAACTTTTCCAACAGCCAGGTAAGCACCTGCTGACCTTCATCACGCTGCTAAACATCATCAGCTTTGCATGCTCAAATAAACATAATGTAAATATCATGTTGCTGCTGTTTGTGTTCTGAGGATTTTCATACCTCAGAATGTTTGAGTAGGGAGTAAATCAGCGTAGAACCTGCCTGTGACCTTGTTGGTTCTGTCTCCTAAAACACTTTGACAGTTGTTGAAGCTGTCCCAAACATGTTTTCTGTTTTGTGGTACAATAAAAAAACTGCAGATGTTCTGACTAGCACAGGGAGAAGCCAAGTGCTGACTTTGACGTTAGCACATCTGAAGCTTGTTCTGTTGTCAATAATATCAGAACTTCTGAAGATTATTGTATCTCCAGCAGGATCAGAACTTCTGATATCCCCACTAACAAATTTTTGTCTTGTAGTGCATGGGGGTCAGAACTTCTGATCTTCCCACTAACAGGTTTCTGTTTTGCAGGTGCCAGAGTCAGAAGTTCTGACTCATACAGTTTAACCAAGAGGTTGATAATCTGGAAGCAGGCCTGAGTCAGAACTTCTGATGGCCTCTCAGCAGCGCGTTGGCTCTCTCTCTCTCTTTCTCTCTATCTTGCCTTTGTTATTTTCTTTTCTTATCTATTTTTCTCATTGAACCACCCCATGTACAAATATGTATCCCCACCCCCTAATTGCTGTAATAGCGTAGGATTTTATATTTCTGCTTTTTATTGCTTTCAAATATAAATGCTAGTAATTAGGATGTGTATGGCAAGATAAAATCAATGAAATAGAAAATCATAATTCAAAGATAAACTCTTATATGGAACAAAACACACTTGCACACTTACACCCCTAGGGTTACATCCACTTGTTGCCTTCAAAAATGGGCCATGTTTGCATGTCAAGTATTTTGGAAAAACAAAACAAAAACAAACAAAATGATCATAGTCCCTCGATGACGCTATCTAGTTGCCTAAACAAAATGATCATAGTCCCTCAAGAAAATCGCCAAAATACTCGACACTATTGCTTTCATGGTCTATACGATGACCCGCGCTTGTCCCGTTAACATCCTAACACAAGGTTGTTCACCAAATACAATGGTGAAGTAACAATGTTAAAAGGGTTAAAAACATAAGGAAAGATCTTTGAGTAAAATAGGTTAGACAACTCTTAGTTACTTGATCAAACTTGCAAACAAACATCCTTGCTACTTTTCAAAAAAAAAAAACACACATCACAACACAATTTCCAAACAACTTTCAAAAACATTGAAAACTTTTTCAAAAGACAATACACCTTTGTATACATTCAAACAAGAATCATTACAAAGGTTGCCACAACAATGGCCTCTTTTCAAAACATCTTTCAAAACCACACACAAAGCACCACTTCAAACAAATTGAAAATGCAAAGCAAGTGATCTAAGCAAATAACTAAGAGTCCATGGATAACCATGGATAGAAAGGGTGCTAATACCTTCCCTTTCTATAATCTACTCCCCGAACCCAAGAAAACATCTCAAAGGTTTTTCCTGTGCTTTTTAACCTTTCCTTAGGATAAAATAAAATGTCGGTGGCGACTCTTGCTCAACCGAACATTTGCGAACACAAACGCAAAACCTCAAGTCAGTTCTCCCACCGTATCACATATAGTCACCCCTGTGGCAAGGTAGCGTGTTGGTAAGGCCCAGGTCATGGGTTAGAACCTTGGCGCTACCTTTTGTTTTTCCATATTTTTCCATTTTTCATTTTTTTGCTGTTTTGCAGGATGGGCTTCAACATTGGGCCTAGTGTTTTTTCTAACATAACACCACCTGATTTCTCAGGATACCCCTTGGCCCAACTATTTTCACATATTTCATTTGTTTGTTTTTATTTTCATTTTTTGTTTATTAAATATTTTCTTAAATACATAAAATCATGAAAAATATAAAATATGACAATTTTGCATTTTGTTTATTTTATTTTTATTTTCACATGAAAAAATATTTTTATTAAACTATATATTAATTATTTCTTTCTTAAGTAAATTTGTAAATATAATAGATTTAGTTTAATTATTTTATATTTATATATATACTTGTAAATATTTATTTTAACATATAAAAACTAGATATTATTTTATATAAAATATTATTTATTTTTAATACAAAAATACACAAAAAATAATATATAAGAACTTCGTTTTCTTTCAAACTAGAAATTAGGGTTAAGCTTTTTTTAGGATATAATTTCTTTTTTTATATATTTTTAGGATTAGGTTAAAATTCCTTTTCACATAAAAAATAAAACAAAATCTTTTTCTTGCATGTACATAATATTGCATATTTAAATATTGTATTTATTTATTCCAATATTCGTACAAATTCGATTTGGTTGTAATAGCTTATTTAGATTTACATTCTTGCAAATCCCCATTCTAATTTGTATTCCCCCCTCCCATAAATTGTTGTAATAGCTTAGTAATCTTTACATTACGCAATTTACCGCTTTTACATACCATGCTAGTAGTTAGGGTTTGTATGGTAAGATCAAAACAAAGTAAATAGAAAACTCTAAATCCAAAACAAAATCAAAGCATGAAAGTAACACACTTGCACACAAGCACCCTTAAGGTTTCTCCACTTGGTTGCCTTATACAAAAATGGCCATATTATGCATGCAAAGTATCTTGGCAAAACAAACAAGTATAAGATCATAGTCCCTCGATGACGTTATCTAAAGTTTCCTTACAAAGATGATCTTAGTCCCTCAAAAATGCTAAAGATACTTTGCAATATTGCTAATCATGGTCATACAATGACCCACGCCCGTCCTGTTTACATCCAAAGATAGGGTTTCTTACCAAATCAATGGCAAGACAACAATGTCAAAGGAATAGAAAATAAACAAGAAAGACATTTGAGTAGGTAGATTACTTCTAGTTACTTTCTTTATTTCCAAACAACTATCCTTGCTATTTTTAAAACAAACACACACATTTCCAAACATTTTACAAACATTGAAAACATTTTCAAAAAAGACAAACATCTTTGTATACATTCTTACGAACGAGAATTATTACAAAGATTGCCTAAACGAATGGCCTCTTTTACAAAATACTTCCAAAAAACACACAAAGCACAATTTCAAAACAAACAAAAAAGCAAGTGATCTAGCAAGTAACTAAGAGCCCATGGAAAACCATGGATGAAAAGGGTTCTAACACCTTCCCTTTTCATAATCTACCCCCCGAACTCAAGAAACAATCTCAAAGGTCTTTCTTGTGCTTTTTCACCTTTCCTTTTGGATAAAAGAAAAGACGGTGGCGACTCTTGCTAACCGCAACATTTGCGATAAAACGTAAAACCTCAAGTTAGTTCTCCCACCATATCACAGTTAGCTTCAGGGAAGATCAGGGAAGGTGAATTGAAGGAAAAAATGGATTGAAAAATGCTTGAGAATGGATTTCGAAGTTGCTGAATTCTGGGTTGTGAAACAAGTTTGGAAGGGTGATTCTGGCTATCTAAGCTTAGGAAATTGAATGGGGTATGATCCTCTATTTATATGGAAGCAAATGGGATCAAAAGGAATAGCATATGATGCGTTTTGGAGGGAATTCATGTGGGTTTTCATCATGAAGAAAGTATGACTCAAACTTGATCAAAATTTAGCCAAATCGTGCGTTTCATGATGCTAATCACTTCTGGAAAGTTGCTAAACATGATTAGAAACAAAAACACGTGGAAATCTTGTGATTAGAAGCCAAAACAAAGATTTCCAAATTTTGACTTTGTGCAAGAATCAGTTTCAAACTACCAAATTCAAATCCATGGCATTTCCACCTCAAGGGGTCTTAGGGCATAATTCTTGATGCTTTAGAAATATGAGGTTACAAGCTTTTCAATGGAAAAAGAATGGAATCAAATG
Source organism: Vicia faba (assembly GCA_948472305.1). NCBI lineage: Eukaryota > Viridiplantae > Streptophyta > Magnoliopsida > Fabales > Fabaceae > Vicia > Vicia faba. Next base: position 1,634,701,448 of record OX451736.1, read on the forward strand.
GATGCTTGAGCTGAAAGTTACATGGAGTCAAAGTTGAAGAAAAAGAGTTGACTTTCCATACTTAGAAATATTTCAAATTCTTCTTTAAAAATGACCTATAATCTTTTGTATCTAAACATGGCCTTCCACTTAGAATTTTCTCTTGGCCAAAAAATATGGAATGAAGTATACCTATTAAATGACATTTTTCAATTTGGACCACTCAAAATCTCCAAAAATTGAGCAAGTTATGACTTGTTGAAGTTGGCCAAAAATCATGAAATGACCTATAATCTTTTGCATTCTTAAGGCAACTTCCATTCATTTTCTTAATTTGCACATAAAGGATGGCATGAAGTACACATCCTTAAGATCGTCATGGAAAAATAATGGGCTCTAGGTGATAAAAATTGACCAAGTTATGACCATTTGAAGTCACATATGGAAAATTGGGGATTCGTCTGGATGACTTGTAATATTTCTTCTTCACCAAGTTCCTTCCACATGAAAACTCCTTGTAACTTTTGAAGTGATTTTTTGGTAACTCTTTGAAGAGAAAGATGTCTTTGGAATAACTCAAAAATACCAAAAGATGAGCAAGATATGCTCCTTTGAAGTTCAGAACCCTAGCCTCTAGATCAAGAGAATGCTTTGAGGAACTTTGCCAAGTTTGAACAAACTTTTTGTGCCAATATTCTTCCTTTGTGAATAGAAGTTGTTGAGGATGATGATGAGAACTCATGGCCACCAAAACCAATTCCATATCTTGAAATTAAAGAAAAATATGCTCTTGTGACCAATAGGAACAAGACCTTGTCCAATCATGACAACTTCTTCCCTCAACCCTTTGTACTTTTGAATCAATTTTGATAACTTTGAGATATGTTGAACCAAAATAAGCCTTGTCATGCCATTTCTTCCAAAATTACTCCAATAGTGAAGTTTGAACTCCTCAAGCTATATTGACTAGGCATGGCAATAAACTCATGAACCCATGAAGCAACTTGCTAAAACTCATTGTCTTTACCTACATTATTAACAAGTAAGACAAACCAACATTGCATTTTATTATTTAGAGAGAAAATCAAATAAAAATATCCATGATCACAAAAGAAAACAAGTCAAGGTGCTCGGTAACTCCTCAAAAGATAAAGGCTAAATATAGGGAGAAGAACCAAAAGCCCTAATGTGATCTTGTTGTGATTAAAACAATATGGTATGATGAAGGAATCTTAGGGGCAAAAATTGGGGTACAACAACAACATCTTGACACGGTTGAACACTGTAATCTTTTAACACCTCCAAAATTGAGAGTTCAGACTACCCTTAATATTAACTATAGTCCTTGAACAAGACCATAGTACACAATAAACTACTGCAAAACAAGAAGCCACGAAGAATAATTTTCCAAGGATACTGACTGCACCAATCTTCGCTAAAACAAAATATTTCAGCCGCTTCACCAAATACTCTATTTCCATCAAGAGAGGAATTAGACACCAATATGATCTCTCTGACGATAACAATCATGACTAGAGAGTTCTCAGATAAAGATCCTCCTTACTTCTGAATCCTTAAGATGCTGAGATGATGTCTCAAAACCAGTCTGAGAATTCCATCCACAAACCCCCAACATACATGGATGACCAAAGCACTTCATGATGAATCACTTTTAGAAGGTGTAATCTTCACACTAGTGATCTATCATTCTTTCTTCAAGATAAAAATCTAGAACAAAAAAAATTGAACTTCCCAAGTTCATGCATCAGAAAAGATGTCGTAGCATTTGATAGGACATCTTTCACATAAACCTCAACCAACAATAGTAGTAGGGGCACACTATAGCCATGGAACAAGACAATCATGATTATTTTCAGATGAACCTCCACCTCTTGCCCCTGTCAAATAACCTTTTTCACTCCTTGAATATGTCACAAGTATAAGAAGTGACATCACAAACTTCACTTGTCACCGCCTTAGAAAAGATTTCCTTCAAATCATTCCTTTGCAGAGACCTTTTGTTCCACCCTTTGACAACTTTAACCATAGCAACCTGGAGGAAGGATAGAGAATTTGTTGCAATCCTCCCCATTTGTAATTGTTATAAACCCTTGAAAGCTTCAATGCCATGTGATCTTTCTTTGATGAGGTTCATCAAGGGAGACTTTGAGAAATCCTTAGCAGTTACATCAATAATCCCCTTTTTACCAACTTTGTCAATCTGCACAGGTTCCATCGACTCCATAAGATAGTTTTATACTCTCATAGAAGAAATTTGGTGATGAAACTTTGGAATTTACATCTTGGTTTGCTTCCCTATTTGACCCCTGTCACAAGTTTTGCCTTTCTCAATTTTCAGCTGGGAGGTAATTTTGGCTACTTTTTCCGACATACCTTTCTTCCTACCTCTCAAATGTAGATGGCTAAGTTGTTATGGCATAAATTCAACTCAACTTATTTTGTCATTAAGCTTGGGGATGGATAATATGTTTCTTGAGAAGACCATAAATAATAGTTGTCTTTAGATCCGGTGCCTCTCATGATGACCTCATTATTACCATTTGTTACCAAACAGTCAGATTCAGTGAAGCTAACTTTGAGACCTTGGTCACACAGTTGAATAATACTAATCAAATTTGCAGTCATCCCATTAACAAATAACACATCATCAAGATTAGACTGTCTTGAATAGTCTAGCTTTTCAGCACCCTTTATTTTACCTTTTGATCCATCTCCTAAGGTGACAAAATTAGTGGGACATGATTTAACATTCACCAGAAATTTCTTGACACCACTCATGTGCCTATAACAGCCAATATCAAAATACCAACCCTTTCTTGTTGAATCTATGAGAGGTGTATGAGCTATGAGTCTAGACATTCCCTTTCTTGAGCTCAACTCCTTCTTTGCTTTAGTAACCAGTTGTTCTCATCTGAATTGTGCTTCATCTTTGTAATAGCCATATAACATGTAGCAGACGGATTATATATGACCAAACGTACCATAATAATATCACCTCCTTTGTTAAGACTTATTTCCGAAGTAATTTATCTGTTGTTCATGCTCATGTTGGAACATTTTATTTGACATCTTTTGTTCCACTACATTCCTTGGGCAAACAAATTTCATTTCATCCCATTTTCCCTTGTTCTTCACATATTGGTTGACATACCCGAGCCTTAAACATTTCCAGAACTATTTCCAGACTTGATAATCTCATCAAGTACACCAGAACGGTTGTTAAGCATTCTTATAAACTTGGTCATACTATCAAGTTGTGAATTTAGCACAATAACTTTATCCTTCAGGTCAGAGATGGTAGATAGATGCTCTACTTTTTCTTCCTTCAGTTGGGAAATAATTTTCTCTTTCTTTTCTTCCAATCGGCTCATCTCTTAACTTTTGAGGCGCAATTCCTTGTAAGCCTCAACAAGCTCATCAAAGGATAGCTCTTCACAAACTGAATCCTTATCTGAGTCACAAGTCCTAGTCAAGGATGTGACCTGTTTGGCCCATTCCTCCTCATGATCACTTTCAGAGTCTCCATTTGACCATGACACATACAAACCTTTCTCCTTTCTCTTGAGATAAATGGAACATTTAGGTCTTATGTGTTTAAAGCCTTCACACTCATTACACTGAACTCCTCTTCCATGATTGATCTTCTCTTTAGGCCTGTCCCTTCTTCCAAAATCCTGACTTTTGTTGATGTTGAAGGACTTGTCGAAAGGCTTGTTCCTGAAATTTGATCTTAAATTCCCTTCCACTTTCTTCAATACTTTATAGAATTGTTTTCCAAGCAACACAATAGCATTGGAAATTCCGTATTCTATATCAAGGTCACATTCATATTTTGAGTCTTCAACACTAGTGGCAAATCTAATGCTCTTCTTCTTTTTAAGATTTTTCACTGATCCCTAATTCAAAGGTTTGCAGAGATCCCATGAGCTCAATCAACCTCCATGTTGTTTACATCTTGGGCTTCTTCAACGACTGTCACCTTCATGTCAAACCTATTTGGAAGAGATCAGAGAATCTTTCTTACCAACTTGGCTTATGACCTCTTTGGAAGTGATGAATACTCTCATTCTCCTTCATTCTTAAGTTCTCAAACTGAGTGGTAAGAATTTGGAGTCTTGATGTCTTCACCTTAGAGGTTCCTTCATGAGCAATATTCAAAATCTCCCAAGCTTCTTTGGCAACAATACAATTTCTTATCAGTTTGAAGATGTTATTATCCACTCCATTGAATAGGGCATTTAATGCTTTATAGTTTTCCTCTGATTATTTTTCATCAATATCATTCTAGTCTTCCTCAGCCTTCAAAACCTCTTTCCCATCCAAACCTACAACCATTGGTGGATCCCATCCCTTGACTACAACTTTCCAAGCCTTGATGTCCATGGGCTTAAAGAAAGCCACCATACGAGCTTTCCAATAATCATAGTTTGTTCCATCAAGAACAAGTGGTATGTTCCCGAATCCTCCTTCCTTATTCATTGTACCAAAAAGTAACTTCCCTGAATCTCATCCAGAGTCAGAGCAAGATGCTTGCTCTGATACCAATTAAAATTCTTGTATTCAGATCATAGATATCCTAAGAGATATTGAGACACTTTTTTCCGAGATTGCACACAATGACTGTAACACCCCAATTCTACCCCTCGTAATTAATCATAAAATCAGAGTTTCAAAATTTCATCCAAACATAAATTGAGGTATCATATTTTCGTGTTTTTCATCACTTTGCATTATAATACACATCAAAAAATCAAAAGTCGAATATACCGATTCATAACATAAATCATCATATAAACATATGACTAATCACAGCACAACAGATGTGTTCACAAAATGTACGTATCATCATGTTATCATCAACACATAAAGTCATAATATAGTATACATAAACTATCCTATCCAAAATAATAACGTCGCCCAAAACCCGAGTGTTACTACTATCAGAGCAGAGCAACTCAAAATAAAGAGACTCGAGTTAATCCTCATCATCCTCGCGGATCACCTGCACATTACCAATATAAAGGCAACGGCGAAACAAGTAAAGGGTGAGATACTCCAAAACATATAATTAAAGGCATGATAAAATATACAAATAGTTTTGGAATCATAAATGATATAGGTTAATAAGAATATGTTAACAAATATCAAATCTCACATACTTTAAAATCATCATTTAGTGTATAAGATCAACACTTTAATATCATCACACAATCACCATAATCATGTCAAAACAAGACATAAACTTCATCGCCATAAACTCATATCGTCGCTTTACCGTCATGTTATATCCATCGCATAATTTTCATGAAATTATCACATCATAATCACTTTATGTTCAACACAAAAATCGTCACAAAACAAAGTATCATATAACATCGCAATTCATTATAAGCCATCAAATAAAACTCAATGCCAAAAGACTCAAAAATAAACATAACCGACTCCATGAGATACGACTATATTATGCATGTGGTACCCGTCGCTTTGTCCATAATTAAGGACATTCGGCATAAAAGCCCATCGTCCCTTTGGCATAAAAGCCCTCGTCGCTTGGCATAAAAGCACTCGTCGCCAATGCAATATATGTGACTCGACAACACAACATCACAAACACGACACAACAAAACATCATCATCGCACATCAAAATTTGTATAAAGCCCACGTCGCCATATTTATCCACATCAAGATAAACATATCATCGTATCGCCTATCATCAAGTATTCATTATAAATAAACCATCGCAACCATCATGTTTAATCACACCACATCATTATCAAATAATTCACTAAATTTCAAACACGGAAAAATAGTCAAACATCAATAATCATCGCAAAAGTCATTCACAATAATCAGCATCAATTATAATCATTAACGTCGCAATCGGATTGTCCATACGCGACTTAAACCGACTAAAACGCAACCCGGTTTAACTTAACCGGATCGCCCCGTTAAAAACTCGTAATGTTGAAAAACTAACCTCACCATGATGTTCTACACGTCGAAATTAGGTAGTACGTTAATTTTCGTTAAATTCGGAGCAACTTGCTCCATCGCCGAAATTGCCGAAATCGGGAAATCGAAACATAATCGGGTTCCAAATTAAATCGGCTAACTTATGTCATATTTATATTTAATTAATATAAATATTTAATATATTAAATCAATAAAAGAAACACAAAACATAAATTAATTAATTTTCTAAACTTAATTTAATAATTATACTGCTAGTTTAAGTTTACTAAGCTTTATTGCTATTACATTTTATTTTGCTAAACTATACAGCTATTTCTTTTTTTTAAAAAGCTAACTATACTTACTGCTAGTTCTTTTTGGAAAAGTAATATACTTCATAGTACTTCTAATTTTCTAAACTTCATGCCAATTTATACATGCCGCTAGTACTTTATGTTCTATACTTAATGCTAGTTTTCGTTTTAACTATACTGCTAGTTTTTGTTATAAACTTCATTTTATAAACACCGCTAGTTTAGTTAGTTTATAAGCTTAATTAAAATGAACATGTTGCTAGTTATTTTTAGTAAACTTAATTCAAATGAACATACTGCTATACTGCATTCTTAATTTCTAAACTTCATTTAATTTAATATACTGCTACTTTACTTTAGTTTTTCTTAATTCAATTCTATTAACATAACAATAATCCCACAACACTAACACCTAAATTAACTCTCATAATTTATCTCAACAAATCTCAAGAATCCTAACATCAATTTTATCCCAAATTAAAATATACCAAATCAAACCCTAACTATAAGCATTGGAAAATCAAACCCCTTACCTTAGATACTTGAAATGATTCTTGATGTTCCAACCAACCCAAAACTCAAGCTTTGTTCTTGCTCCTCTTCTTCTCTTCCAAGACCTCTAGCTCTCTCTAACTCTCTCAAAGGGTGTTTTGTATGTTATGTCATAAAACAAGTGTTTGGTTTGTTTAGATGCAAGACATAAGCTAGCAAAATACCCAAAAAGCCCTTCTTGAAAAATACTATCTCATAACACCAAATAATACTAAATAATATTATTAATCTAAATAATTAAAATAACTCCAAATAATTAAATATCGGTCCGAATAATATTTTACCGAACCGAATGGAATAAAAATCGGACTGAACAAAATAATTACCGGTCCCTCAAAATAAATACCGGACCGAATAAAATAATTACCGGTCCTATAAAACAAATACCAGACCGAATAAAATAATTATTGGTCCCTCAAAATAAATACCGGACCGAATAAAATAATTACCGGTCCAAATAATACGTCGCCGAATATATTAACAGATATAACGGTTAATTTAAATATTCTTGTCGCAAAAATAAACATCAAACGGTAACTCGAAAATATTAATATAATATAATATTAAATAAAACGGGGCGTTACAACTCTCCCCCACTTATAAAAGTTTCGTCCTCGAAATTACCTTACTCGAAAAGCTCGGGATAGGAATCCTGCATCTTGCTTTCTAACTCCCACGTCGCACTTTCACCAGCTGCTCTTATCCAAACAACTTTAACCAAGGAGATCTCTTTGCCACGAAGAGACTTCATCTCACGATCTTCGATCCTTAATGGCATCGTCTCTACCGTAAGATTGTCTCGCACTTGAATATCATCCATCTCAATCACATGTGAAGGATCCGGAACATACTTCCGAAGTTGCGACACATGGAACACATCATGCAAGTTTAAAAGATTTGGCGGTAACGCCACTCTATAATTCACTTTTCTCACTTTACTAGTAATTTGGTAAGGACCAATAAAGCGAGGAGTTAGCTTATTCGACTTCAATGCTCGCCCAACGCCGGTTGTAGGAGTAACTCGCAAAAATACATGATCACCATCTTGAAATTCCAAGTCTTTTCTCCTTTTATCATGATAACTCTTTTGTCGACTTTGAGAAATTCTCATCTTTTCTCTAATCATCTTCACCGTCTCAGTAGTCTCTCTAACCAATTCTGGTCCAAGCACCACACTTTCACCCGACTCATGCCAACACAAAGGAGTTCTACATCTCCGACCATACAAAGCCTCGAACGGTGCCATTCCAATACTAGCATGAAAACTATTGTTATAAGTAAACTCAATCAAAGGAAGATATGTATCCCATGAACCACCATGTTCAAGAATACAAGCACGTAACAAGTCTTCCAACGATTGAATCGTCCTTTCTGTCTGACCATCGGTTTGAGGATGATAAGCCGAACTCAACCTCAACTTTGAACCCAAATCCTCTTGCAAGCTCTTCCAAAATTCAGAAGTAAACCTCGGATCTCTATCCGAAATAATAAACAAAGGAATACCATGTAATCTCACAATCACATGCGTATAAATTTCCGCCAACTTCGATACAGGATAAGTGATGTTAATAGGAATAAAGTGAGTCGACTTCGTAAGCCTATCAACAATCACCCAAATCGCATCGTGTCCTCTTGGTGTATTCGGTAACCCTGTTACGAAATCCATAGAAATGCTATCCCATTTCCATTCTGGAATCTCTAACGGTTGCATCAACCCTGCGGGTTTCTGATGCTCCACTTTAGACTTATGATAAGTCAAACAAGCATAAACAAACTGAGCCACCTCTCTCTTCATGCCCGACCACCAAAATAGTTTCTTTAAATCTTGATACATTTTGGTCGCTCTGGGATGAATACTCAAATTACTTCTATGACTTTCTTCCAAGATCATTCTCTTCAAATCCACATCATCGGGAATACAAATCCTATCTTGGAACCTCAATACACCCTGAGCATCCAACTTGAAATCTTCATTTTCAGTTTGTCCAATACCAACCAACAAATCAACAAGTTTCACATCAAGCTTCTGAGCTTCTCTAACACTATCAAGGAAATCATTATTGATCTTTAACATTCCCAAGATAACACTCTTCGGCGTCACTTCTACTACAAGACTCATATCTCTAAATTGCTCAATTAATTCCAACTCTTTCACCATTAAAAGTGACATATGCAAAGTCTTTCGACTTAAAGCATCGGCTACCACATTAGCTTTACCAGGATGGTAATTCAATCCAAAATCATAATCTTTCAACAATTCAAGCCACCATCTTTGTCTCATATTAAGCTCTTTCTGATCGAACAAGTACTTCAAACTTTTATGGTCACTAAATACTTCAAATCTAGAACCATAAAGATAATGCCTCCAAATCTTAAGCACAAAAACAACCGCTGCAAGCTCCAAATCATGCGTAGGATAATTCTTCTCATGAATCTTCAATTTCCTAGAAGCATAAGCAACCACTTTGCCATTTTGCATAAGTACACCACCTAAACCCATCTTAGAAGCATCATAATAAACAACAAACGGTTCTTCAGGATTAGGTATAATCAAGATCGGAGTCGTTGTCAACCTTTTCTTTAATTCAACAAAACTTTCTTCACACTTGACATCCCACACAAATGCAGCTCCTTTACAAATCAACTTTGTCAAAGGGAGCGCCAACTTAGAAAAACCTTCAATGAACCTTCTATAGTAACCAGCCAATCCTAAGAAACTTCTAATCTCAGTAACAGACTTAGGAGTTTCCTATCTCAACACAGCATCAACTTTAGAAGGATCAACTGCAATGCCATCACCAGAAATGACATGCCCCAAAAAGCTCACTTCACTTAACTAGAACTCGCACTTTGACAACTTAGCATAAAGCTTCTTCTCTTTCAGAACTTCCAACACGATGCACAAATGTTCTGTGTTCTCTTCTTCCGATTTAGAATAAACCAGAATATCATCAATGAAAACAACCACGAAACGATCCAAGTAAGGATGGAAAATACGATTCATGTACTCCATGAATACTCCCGGTGCATTAGTGACACCGAAAGGCATCACCGAATATTCGTAATGTCCATACCTCGTCCTGAAAGCAGTTTTCTGAACATCTTCTTCTTTCACCCTTATTTGATGGTAACCCGGTCTTAAATCAATCTTACTAAACATGCAAGCGCCAACCAATCGGTCCATCAAATCATCAATTCTAGGAAGTGGATACCTATTCTTGATAGTCACTTTATTCAACTAACGATAATCAATACAAAGTCTCATGCTACCATCTTTCTTCTTCACCAATAACACAGGAGCTCCCCACGGTGACACACTAGGTCTAACAAACTTCTTCTCGAGCAAATCTTCTAATTGGCTCTTCAATTCTGCTAACTCAGATGCGGACATCCTGTATGGTGCCATAGAGATAGGTATGGTACCAGGGATAAGATCCACAGAAAATTCAACTTCTCTTTCTGGAGGTGCACTAGGAATCTCATCAGGGAATACTTCGGGAAAATCGCACACCACCGGAAAGTTTTCTATCACAGCTTGACTCTCCACAGAAAGAGACGCCATCAACAAGAAAACCAACGCCTCATCCTTCATGAACTCATTCAACTGCTTCGTCGACACCAACATAGATTGTTCTTATTCTACTAAGGAAGAAAACCTTACAGTGTTGTCATAGCAATTGATATGGACATAATTAGCTTTTAACCAGTCCATACCTAAAACCACGTCCAACTCGACAAGCGGTAAACAAACAAGATCCACCACAAAGTCTCTATCAAATATTGATAAAGGGAAACTTGCACACACAAAAGAAGTAGTAACCGTTCCCTTAGCCGGAACTTCTACCACCATATCTCTATCCAGAGACGACAAAGTGAGACCCAATCTCTTTACACAATCAACAGTAATAAAATAGTGAGTAGCACCAGTATCAATAATAGTAATAAGAGGAAAGTTATTAATGAAACTAGTACCTCGAACAAGACCATCCTCGTTTTCCGTCGGAGCACCCGACAAAGCAAACACCTTTCCTGCTCCTTGAGTCCTCTTAGGCTTCTTACATTGAGCACTAATATGACCTCCCTCGCCATAATTAAAACATACCACATCCTTATGTCTACAATTGCGATTGATATGGCCCACTTCTACACATCGGAAACATCTCACCTCATTCTCCTTAGCTCTAACATCGCTTCGACAAACATTACTTTTGTGGCCAGGTTTCCCACACTTGTAACAAACAATACTAGCAGGAGTATCTCCCCCACCAGTTCTTCGCCCTTGAAACGCTTTCTATTTCCCTTTGCCAGCTGGAGCATCATACGGTTTTCCACGGCTTTGTTGACCTTTGTTTCTCTTATCATACATAATCTTATAATGAGCATTACTGTCCTCCTCAAAGATCCTACAACTATCAATCAAATCCGAAAAGACATGGATTTTCTGATAACCAATAGCTTTCTTAATCTCAGGACGCAAACCATTTTCAAACTTGATGCATTTAGAGAACTCGCCATTCGGCCCATCATAATGCGGATAGAACTTGGCCAACATAGTGAACCTTACAGCATAATCAGTGATAGACATGCTTCCTTGCTTTAATTCAAGGAACTCTATCTCCTTCTTTCCCCGAACATCTTCCGGGTAATACTTCCTCATGAATTCCCTTCGGAAAACTTCCCATGTCACTTCCTCACCAGCAACCTCAAGCCTCTGACGGGTTTCAACCCACCAGTCATCAGCTTCAGCACTTAGTTTATGAGTACCATAACGGATCCTTTGCACAGGAGTGCAATCCATCATACCGAAGATTCTTTAAATCTCCTTCAGCCACGCCAAAGAACCTTCGGGATCATACTTTCCTTTGAAAGTAGGAGGATTCTCTCTTTGGAAGGTTGCCAAACTACGAGACCCAGCGTTCTCGTCAGCATTCAGCGGGTTTTGGAAATCCTGAGCCATTTCCTGCATAGCAGCAGCAAGATCCTCATCATTCCTACCAGTGTTCCTTCCAGCCATAACAACTTCTGCTCAAAACAAAACAAGGATTAGAATCAACAAATAACAATACTTGATTGATAGACGATAACAAACTCAACAACTTGGCCGGACAGACAGACCTGCTCTGATACCACTAATGTAACACCCCAATTCTACCCCTCATAATTAATAATAAAATCAGAGTTTCGAAATTTCATCCAAACATAAATTGAGGTATCACATATTCGTGTTTTTCATCACTTTCCATTATAATGCACATCACAAAATCAAAAGTCGGATATACCGATTCATAACATAAATCATCATATAAACATATGACTAATCACAGCACAGCGGATGTGTTCACAAAATGTACGTATCATCATGTTATCATCAATACATAAAGTCATAAGATAGTATACATAAACTATCCTATCCAAAATAATAACGTCGCCTAAAACCCGAGTGTTACTACTATCAGAGCAGAGCGACTCAAAATAAAGAGACTCGAGTTAATCCTCATCATCCTCGCGGATCACCTGCACGTTACCAATATAAAGGCAACGGCGAAACAAGTAAAGGGTGAGATACTCCAAAACATATAATTAAAGGCATGATAAAATATATAAATAGTTTTGGAATCATAAATGATATAGGTTAATAAGAATATGTCAACAAATATCAAATCTCACATACTTTAAAATCATCATTTAGTGTATAAGATCAACACTTTAATATTATCACACAATCACCATAATCATGTCAAAACAAGACATAAACTCCATCTCCATAAAGTCATATTGTCGCTTTACCGTCATGTTATATCCATCGCATAACTTTCATGAAATTATCACATCATAATCACTTTATGTTCAACACAAAAATCGTCACAAAACAAAGTATCATATAACATCGCAATTTATTATAAGCCATCAAATAAAAATCAACGCCAAAAGACTCAAAAATAAACATAACCGACTCCATGAGACACGACTATATTATGCATGTGGTACCCGTCGCTTTGTCCATAATTAGGGACATTCGGCATAAAATCCCATCGTCGCTTTGGCATAAAAGCCCTCGTCGCTTGGCATAAAAGCCCTCGTCGCCAATGCAATGTATGTGACTCGACAACACGACATCACAAACACGACACAACAAAACATCATCATCGCACATCAAAATTTGTATAAAGCCCGTGTCGCCATATTTATCCACATCAAGATAAACATATCATCGCATCGCTTATCATCAAGTATTCATTATAAATAAACCGTCGCAACCATCATGTTTAATCACACCACATCATTATCAAATGATTCACTAAATTTCAAACACGGAAAAATAGTCAAACATCAATAATCGTTGCAAAAGTCATTCACAATAATCAGCATCAATTATAATCATTAACGTCACAATCGGATTGTCCATACGCGACTTAAACCGACTAAAACGCAACCCGGTTCAACTTAACCGTAAATTGACTTATTTCGGGTTGCTCCGTTAAAAACTCGTAATCTCGAAAAACTACCCTCACCACGACGTTCTACACGTCGAAATTAGCTAGCACATCAATTTTCGTTAAATTCTGAGCAACTTACTCCGTCGCCGAAATTGCCGAAATTGGGAAATCGAAACATAATCGGGTTCTAAATTAAATTGGCTAATTTATGTCATATTTATATTTAATTAATATAAATATTTAATATATTAAATCAGGAAAATAAAAACAAAACATAAATTAATTAATTTTCTAAACTTAATTTAATAATTATACTGCTAGTTTAAGTTTACTAAGCTTTACTGCTATTTCATTTTGTTTTGCTAAACTATACAGCTATTTCTTTTTTTTTTAAAGCTAACTATACTTACTGCTAGTTCTTTTTGGAAAAGTAATATACTCCATAGTACTTCTAATTTTCTAAACTTCATGCCAATTTATACATGCCGCTAGTACTTCATGTTCTATACTTACTGCTAGTTTTCGTTTTAACTATACTGCTAGTTTTTGTTATAAACTTCATTTTATAAACACTTCTAGTTTAGTTAGTTTATAAGCTTAATTAAAATGAACATGTTGCTAGTTCTTTTTAGTAAACTTAATTCAAATGAACATACTGCTATACTGCATTCTTAATTTCTAAACTTCATTTAATTGAATATACTGCTACTTTACTTTAGTTTTTCTTAATTCAATTCTATTAACATAACAATAATCCCACAACACTAACACATAAATTAACTCTCCTAATTTATCTCAACAAATCTCAAGAACCCTAACATCAATTTTATCCCAAATCAAAATATACCAAATCAAACCCTAACTATAAGCATTGGAAAATCAAATCCCTTACCTTAGATACTTGAAATGATTCTTGATGTTCCAACCAACCCAAAACTCAAGCTTTGTTCTTGCTCCTCTTCTTCTCTTCCAATACCTCTAGCTCTCTCTAACTCTCTCAAAGGGTGTTTTGTATGTTATGTCATAAAACAAGTGTTTGGTTTGTTTAGATGCAAGACATAAGCTAGCAAAATACCCAAAAAGCCCTTCTTGAAAAATACTAACTCATAACACCAAATAATACTAAATAATATTATTAACCAAAATAATTAAAATAACTCCAAATAATTAAATATCGGTCCGAATAATATTTTACCGAACCGAATGGAATAAAAACCAGTCCGAACAAAATAATTACCGGTCCCTCAAAATAAATATCGGACCGAATAAAATAATTACCAGTCCCACAAAACAAATATCGGACCGAATAAAATAATTATCGGTCCCTCAAAATAAATACCGGACCGAATAAAATAATTACCGGTCTGAATAATACGTCGCCGAATATATTAACAGATATAACGGTTAATTTAAATATTCTCGTCCAAAAATAAACGTCAAACGATAACTCGAAAATATTAATATAATATAATATTTAATAAAACGGGGCGTTAAAATAACAAGGTAAACGATAAAAATAATGCAGAAAAAATAAAGAATGCACAAAATTGTTAACCCAGTTCGGTGAATCAACACACCTACTCTGGGGGATACCAAGCCAGAGACCAAGTTAACTAGATAGTATCAATTCGTAGACCCACATTAAACTTTCACCTAGTTTACAATCTACTCACTTAATCTCTACCCGTGTTTAACTTCTACCAAAGACTCACCTAGGTATGAAACCTTTCTGAAATCCATTCCAATCACACTACAGTGACTGAACAATTCTAAACACTTAGAATAAAAATAGAAGTCACACTTCAAAGACACACAATCATTCTCTGCTTCAAAGCTTTGGAATGATTGACAAAAGGCTCACAATAAAAATACACAATAAACACACAAACCCTAATAAAATACACAGTAAGTTCCACACTAATACTAGGGTTGAAGCCTTCTTTTTGTAATCTTTAGTATACTGGACTTGGGCTTCTCGAACACAGCTGGATATGATAGAGGCACTGCAGAATTATCTCCTCAAAGATAGGACATCAATCATTAGTTTCCTAAATTATTTTTATAATTAGAAACTAAGAATACTCCTTGAAATCAGCTTGAATCTTCTCGATCTTCAAACTGTGTGCCACATAGGATTGCATAATTTTTCCCATAATATTTTGCACCTGTAACAACTAAAAAATCCAACAATCCAGCTGTATAGAATCACGATATCGAAAGAACCCTCATAGGACATCGTATTCGACATGTTGCTCCAGATGATGGAACATCTTCATTGAACATGTTTATGCTAAGTTCGTTTTACCAAACATAATGTCAACCACAAAAATAGAGAAATAATATTATTGGACCTTTAGGCGGCCTAAAACAATTGCCCTCAAGACTCGTCGAACACTCTGGATTCTAGGGGAGTATTTTAGAAGTCGTGGTCGGTCTTAAGGAATGGTTTTCTATTCATAGGCAAACATGCATTGCTTTGGTTTTTCCAAAGAGTGATGGTCGACTTAAGTATTGTAGTGTTATATTTGCAAAAAGCCTCGTCCGTAGGAAGAGGCGATGATAAAAGGTAGCCCGGAGGGAGGTATATACTCTCCCTGGAGTATTCCCTCGTGCGTACGAAAAAAATATGGGATAAGACGTGTCTTGGATAAAGAGAAAGTCGGGGTTATTACTGACTCATATCTCCCTTGAAAATAGGGATTCAACTATCCGCTATTTGACTAAGTGGGCGGTGGTCTTTTCTGAGGGAACCCTAGGTCATATAAACCCCTATAAATACATTAACTCTCAAGGGGAAAGGATAGACTCTAAGTCATACACACTCTCCACTACTAAAAGAGACAACCTAGCAATGTCGACCACCATCAAGGCCTATCACCTCATGTGAGTTGGTCCCTTAAACATCCTAAAAAACTACCGTACATGGCTTATCGCCACTCTGAGCAAGCATTCACTACCTAAATGTATTATATACCTACTATTAGCATGAAAATTCTAGCTGAAGGAGTCGACAAGGTATAATAGAAATCTTGCAGGAAAACGACTAAGTATGAAGACACTTAGTCTTCGTACACTAGTTACATCGACCAAGAGGGTTCGAATATAGAGCTAGGCTTGTAGCCTAGCCAAAAGATACCATCAACAAATTGGGTTTGATTTTAATGATACTTTCTCTCTAGTTGTAAAACCTATCACCATTATAGTCATTTTTACTTTGGCTTTAACTAACAAGTGGAAACTTTAACATGTAGATATAAATAATGCATCTTTTAATGGCTCACTTTAAAAAGAAGTTTATATGTTTCAACCACCTGACTTTGAGAAGCAAGACACTACTCATGTTTGCAAGTTGACTAAATTCATGTATGGTCTCAAGCAAGTCCCAAGGGCTTGGTATGAGAAGTTATCTCATGCACTAATTCATTTTGGTTTCATTTATAGCAGACCTGATCACTCACTTTTCATATATTCTCATCAAGGCATTATTTTGCATTGGTCTATGTAGATGATATTCTTATTACAAGCTTTTCTTCTACTTTAGTTAACAAACTCATTGATTCACTTCATACTACCTTTGCCCTCAAGAAATTGGTTAAACCTGAATACTTCCTAGGCATTGAAATCAAACACTTGTCCACTGATGGTATTCTTTCCACTCGGGCAAAGTACATCCGAGATCTATTGGCACGAGCCAAGATGTGTAATGCAAACGGTGCCACCACTCCAATGCTAAGAACTTGCCAACTTAGCAAATACAAGTATCTCATTCTCTCAGATCCTCATTTATATCGCTCTATGGTTGGGGTCTTTTAATATGTGACACTTAAAAGGCATGACATTACTTTCAGTGTGAATAAAACTTTTCAATTCATGGCGTCCCTATTGGAATCTCGTTGGTCAGTTGTTAAGAGAACTACGCATTATCTCAGTGGCATCATTGAACATGTTTTATGGCTTTCTTCAGCTCCATTATCTCATATGTTTTCTCTATGGACCTACAACGATTCAAATTGGGTAAGTGATCTATATTAACATAGATATGATTTTGAGTCTTGCATCTTTTTTTGACCCAAATTTAATGTCTTATAGTTCTAAGAAACAACACTTGTTGCTCGATCAAGCACGAATGTTGAGTGTCGTGCCTTAACACAAATGACTTATGAATTACTTTGGTTGGAATCACTCCTCATCGAGCTTGCAGTGCCTTTTCTCTCTCACACTCTTTGTGACAATCTCAATGCGGTGATGTCACATAATCATATTCTTTATGCTCACATAAAGCACATCAAACTCAATATTCATTTCGTCAATGAAAGAGCTATCTCTAAGAGAATGAAAATTCAACATATTTTCAACTCCTTACAAATTACAGACACACTCACAAAATCATTTAGCATGACTATTTTTTATGAGATTCGAACCAAATTCAAAATCAAGACCTTTATCTCTCCTCGAGCTTCTGAGGAGTATTAGAATAATAGCTTAAGATAAATACTATAGCACAAGTCAATACTAATCCCTATAAATTAATTATTGTATTTTACAAAAACTAATTTTGCTTTACTTTTGAGTTTTAACTTTGATGTAAAAGAGGTTAAATTTTATTTTATCTATATACAAAAGAAAAACTAATAATTAACGTAAATTAGTGTTTGAAATGAAAACAAAAGGATACCGAAATTGTTTGTCACATTCAAACCTCGCCGTCATCCTCCGCCACAACCCCACCGGAGCCTCAACTCATCCTCTGCCGCAACTCCACCGCACGCATTCACCTTCACCCCTACTATGGTATGTTGTTTCGTCTCTTGAATTTCCCTTCATTCATTCTGTTCAAAAAACCATTCTCCACAACCAAAACCATAACCATTCACTTCACCAAGTTCGCCTTTTCATCCTCTGCTGTCGCAATCTCAAATTTCTCAGATACCCATTTCACAAAACCCTCAAAAATCTCATCTTTTCCCCCAAACACCTTCCAAATCCTCCAAAAACTCTACCTTTATCAAAACAACCCTTCTCTTGCACTATCTTACTTCACTCAACTCAAACACCATTCTTTCTCTCATAATATTCAAACCTATTCTTCAATCATTAGTATAATGTGTTATTGGAATTGCATTAGAAAGTTGGATTCTTTGTTCATTGATATCATTGCTCATTCCAAACAAGACCCTTCATTCAAAATCAATGACTTGTTTAATTCACTCTTTGAAAATGTTGATATTGAGGATAAATATCATTACTTGTTTAGAGCTTTTGATGGGTTTGTTAAAGCTTGTGTTAGTGTTAATATGTTTGATGAAGCTATTGATTTCTTGTTACAAACCAGGAAGAAGGATGTTGTGATTTTGCCTAATGTACTTTCTTTTAACTTTCTTGTTAATCGGTTGGTTATACACAATAGAGTCGATACAGCATTGTTTTTATTCGATAAGTTCAAGAGTTTTGGTTTGATATTCAATTGTTATACATATGCTATTATCATCAAAGCGCGATGTAAGAAGGGTGATTTGGAAAACGCGTTTGGTGTGTTTGACGAAATGAAGGAAGTTGGGGTGAATCCTGATTCGTATTGTTATGTGGTTTTGATTGAGGGAATGTGCAACAATCATAGGTCTGATTTGGGATTCGAGATGCTCCGACAGTGCAGAACGATGAACATTGTTGTAGATGTTTATGCATATACTGCGATTATTCGCGGGTTTTGTAATGAAATGAAATTAGATTTAGCCGAGAGTGTGTTTTTGGAGATGGAAAAGGAAGGGCTTGTTCCTGATGTGTATATTTATTCTGCATTGATCCATGGTTATTGTAAGAGCCGTAATTTGGATAGAGCTTTAGCCGTACATGATAGCATGATTTCAAAAGGTATAGAGACAAATTGTGTTATTATTAGTTGCGTCCTCCATTGCTTGGATGAGATGGGAGAGGCGTCGGAAGTGGTTGCTAGATTTGAAAAACTCAAGCAATCGGGTGTGTTTCTTGACGGGGTAGCTTACAATATTGTATTTGATGCTTTGTGTAAATTGGGTAAGGTGGACGATGCAATAAATATGCGGGAAGATATTATTGATTTAGATATCAAACACTACACAACACTCATCAATGGATATTGTCTCCAGGGTAAGCCTGTTGAAGCCCTAAGTTTATTTAAAGAAATGGAGGAAAAGGATTTGAAAACCGATGTTGTTACTTATAATGTACTAGTTTCTGGGTTGTTTAGAAATGGCTGTGCTTGCGAGGCGATTGATCTTTTGGAATATATGGATAGTAAAAGTGTGAATCCGAACTCTGTTACGCACAAGGTGATCATTGAAGGTTTGTGTTTGATTGGCAAGATTGAAGAAGCTGAGGCATATTTTAACGGTTTGAGAGATAAAAGCGTTGAAATTCTTTCCGCTATGGTTAATGGATATTGTGAAGCTGACCTTATTGAGAAAGCTGTTATGTTGCTAGACACAATGTTGAAGATGAACGGAAAGCCTAGCAAAGAAACGTGTTCTAAAATATTTACTGCATTGTGCTGCACGGAGAATATGAAATGTGCTCGCTCTTTGTTTAATTTGTTCGTCGAGAGAGGATTTACACCCGATGTTGTAATTTACACAATGATGATTCATAGTTATTGTAAGATGAATTGTTTGCAAGAGGCCTATGAGCTCTTTCAGGATATGAAGATAAGAGGGATCAAGCCTGATGTCATTGCATACACAGTTATACTCGAGGGTTTATTGAACGGGGGGCACGCGAAGATAGCTGTGGAGTTGTATAACGAAATGTGTTTCAAAGGAATGACACCAGGCACAACTTTAAAACGTTGTGTTCAAAAAGCCATAAAGATGCAGTTTCATCGGTAGCTAGTCATTTTTACTGCTAGTGCTTGGATTTGTCCCATGTTTGAAAGTCTATCTGATTGATACTTAAAGGTGAAGCATAACCACGCCACGTGCTTTTGACTATTTTTCTTAGACTTACATAGGGGTGTGCAAAAAAACTGGTTTACACGAACCAAAGTGCATCAATTTTTATAATCCAATTTGTGTTGGATGTGAATCGCTCCAGATCCATTTTGATATCAAAACAAAAATCTGGTTTTCATTTTTGATAACCAGTTGTCATACATAAAATCAAATGTATATGATATTATTATTAATGAATAAGATATTATTAAGACACAGGAAATTCAAATTCGTGTAAACCAATTTATATAATATTCAAATTGAAAATAGAAAACTAATTTATATATTTTATTTTTATTTATTATTAATTAGTTAATTAGAGTGGTGATTAGTTAAGAGAAGAAGAACTTATTAAGTTAATTGTGATAAACGATTCTTAATCTGTATTTTTTTGTTTAACAATTATAGTGTAGCAATTGTTTTGAAGCAAATTTTGTCTTGGTTTTAGGATGTTTTGTTTTAGTTTTTTTGGGTTCTAGTTTTAGTGTTCTGGTGCAACTTTATCATAGATTAAAGTGTAATGTTTTTACTCTTAAATTGAATTTTACTTTTTTGCTTTTAAAAAAAATTGTGAAAAACGATTTGTGCTAGTGTTTGAATATAATAGTATAAAAATGACACATGCCTTGGCATCTTGTTCCCTTCATTAACCTGAATTTTTTTCGTCTCTTCAAATTAAGAAAGATACAATTTTCTTATAAATCAATTTTGATTGAAAACCGGTTTAAACCAGTTTTGAACCGAATTGAAACCATTTTACAATTTTAAATTGGTTATTATAAAAAATAATTTAATTTTAAAACTAGAACCATTAAAATGAATTGGTTCTTAAAATTTGGTAACCATGCACACCCCTAGACTTACAATCGAAACTTGTTTAATTTTTCATTAGAAAAATTGTTCTTGTTTCTTGGTAAGAGAAGAGAGGCGCAAGTTGATTGCCATGATGTCATTGTGCATAGGTATGAATCTTCTTTATGCTGAATTATTAGTAAAATATTATGCAATTATGATTGTATAAGGAATGTGCTCACCATCCTGAACAAATTTATATTCATGCTAACCCAACATGCATTATCGTTTTAGAAGTCACTAAAGAAAGAAATCCACTTCGAGTGGATCAAAGAGCGCAGATAAGCGTTTGTATCTCTAGAAATGACCCTGTCAACCCTACCAGTTTTGTCCAGACCAATCGCATGAGAAGTTTTATTCTTTTATCTGGTCGTCTCTTATGAAGCAACATGTGTTGTTCTCATCCGAGAGGTAGATTCCATTCAAAGTCTGATATACTTCCTAACCAAAGCATAAGCCAGACCTAAAACATGTTACATGAAGATAGAGAAAGTAACATAGGTATTGGTCGCCACATCCAGGGAGTTAGGATGCTACTACTTATCCCATGCCATCATCGTTAGCACTTATCAACCTTTAAAACAAATCCTCCACAAGTCAGACTTAGTTGAACGATTGATAAAATAGTCTGTCAAAATATCTGAGTTTGATGTTTTTTTCGAGCCTAGGACAAAATAACATAAATGACTGTAGGTGTACCCAAACCAGCTCACACCTAGGCCGTGTTCACAGATAGGTTATCAAACAATAGAGGAAGTAGAGTCGACCTCATATTGAAGAACGAAGTCAGGCTGATGATTGATGTGTCCTTACATTATGAATGCCTAAATACCAACAATAAAGATGAATATGAAACATTATTCTTCAATCTTACTCTGGCGACCAATATGTGGGCAGCAAAATCAAGTTGTGAATACACACACAACCAGTGGTATCACAAGTGAAAGGGGATATTCAGGCTTTGGACCCATTGTTACAACAATATATCAACCTAACTAGAGAAAATTTAGAGAAATTCAAGTCTCACGAAATCATGCACGTACCGAGAGAGCAGAATAATAAACATCATTTCTAAACTCGCAAACACAAGAACTTCTGACACCAACCACTCTTTCATCTAAGAAATCATGAGAAATACATGCATAAAAAGATACAATAGATTCTTGTATTGCATGATGCAGTAATGAGGTCATTGTCATAGTTCATCCGATGTGTGGACCACCTAAATAAAATTAAAATAAGTTATTTGGTGTTAATAGTATAAATTAAGTAAATGGAAATATCTATAACGTTACAGACTTACCTTGTTATGTATAGGAATATAAATTCATGATTGTTAGCCGGCGCTAGGGATACCTAGCCAGGAAAATCCTCAGAGCCAAATACTATACGTTATTTATGGTTCAATACACCAATGAGTACATGAAGAAGTGTGTACAATGCAAGAAGCACAAAAATGTTTACAACACTCCCCTATTCAAGCTGCATGTGTTGACATCACCACAACCTTTATCACAATGGGGGTATAAACATTCTCGATCCCTTCTTTCAGGCCCGAGCCAATTAAATTCCCTGATTGTAGCATTTAATTATTTTACAAAGGGGTTTGAAGCATTTTAACAAAGATCACCACAACCAACATACTAGAATTCTTTAAAAGAAACATTTTATCTAGGTATGGGATCCCTCGGGCTATCATAACATATAATGGAACACAGTTCATGAACAAGAATTTGAAGAAGCTACAAAAGGATTTGAAAGTCAAACAACATTTCATCTAAGTTGAGCATCCTTAAAAAAACTTGCACACATAAGCAACGAACATGGTTCTGCTAAGGGGATTGAAGAGAAGGCTTGAAGCACCTAAAGGAAGTTGGATAGAGGAACTCCCAAATATTCTTTGGGCCTATAGAACCACGCCTATTTAACAACTGACGAGATACCTTTCTGACTCACTTACGAAATTGAAGTCGTCATCCCTATCAAAAAAGAGGAACCAAGTTGGAGAACAACACACCCCTTATTAGAGGAAAGAACATACAAGCCATCTAGGAAGAGGTAGACTTTTTGGAAGAAAAAAGAGTGTGTGACTCCCTCATGAGCGCATTCATGAAACATAAAACTAAAACTCGGTACAACAAGTGAGTTCGAACTTGAGATTTTGAGCTTGTTGATCTGGTGTTAAAACGAGTCTATGTTGGTGGGAAGAATTCTAGAGACGGTAAGCTCGTAACCAATTGGGAAGGACCATACATGATCAGAGCTAGCATGGGAAACACAACGTATACTCTAAATACCCTTTAGGGGAAGTCAATCCCAAGGATATGGAATGTTACCAAGCTCAAATAGTATTTTAGCTAAGTCCCCAGGTTGTACAAATGAATAGAAAAATATTGTCTGATGTAATACTTTGATAACAGTAATGAAATGACCTTTGTTAAGTTATATGACTGTACTTTGAACTGAATAACATGATGTATGATTAACAAGGTGAACAAAGTACTGCTAGTACACCTCATATCGGTAGCTAGTCACTCCAGAGTGCAAGAGGTGAAGCCTTAAATATGTTAACCTTAAACCATGCTCTCATATGGGGGCAGGGAAGTGGAACCAACCTTTGGTATTGCACGATTCCAAAAGAAATCATAGTAAAACAGACACCTAGCTCGTCCATGCAATCGATACAATGAAAAAAATCATGAAAGACTATGTGAAGAAATAAAATTTTAAAAATAAAATTATGGAAGAGTGTATTATGAAATAAAATCATAGAAGACCCTACAATGAAATAAAATCATAAAAGACTATGCCACAAAATAAAGTCATGCAAAGTTAGACAATGAACAAAGCTAAATAAAAATGAGGATGAAATCACATCTAAGCCATCTAGTGAAAGAATGTATATTTATAATAAAGTAAAATCATAAAATGCCCAAGAAATATTTTTAAAATCGCTGAAATCAACCACAAATTACAACTATAAATCAACCAGAGCAACATGAATCATTCCTCATCACCAATTAATTTCTCCTCCACGACCTCCTTCTCCGAACCCAGATGTCCTAGAGGAATCTCTATCTGGGACAAAACTACTCCCCTTGATTTAAGGTATTATGGAAAACAACCTATATAACATGTATGTTCTCATTGAGAGAGTCGTTAAGCTCATTTTTCACCTCTGTTAGGAGGACCTATAAGCCATTACTTCCTTGGTACAATCATCTTTTTCCTTCTGAAGAACAATCTCAACTTCATTAACCTTGTAAGAAGAAGAAGTCGGGGCTTCTTGGGTTTCTCCTAACTCTTTTTCATTCCATGCTAATGAACCCTCGAGGAGGGTGACTTTTTCAAAAAGGTAGGTAGAAGAACCATGTGTTTCCATGTCCTTGCAAAGGTTGACCAATTATTCCCAAATTTGGTTCCACTTATAGAGAATGCCATCCAATTTTCCCTTCATTATCTCCTTTTCATAGGAAAGATTGTCGAGTGCTAACACCTCACCTCGACTAATAGTTGATATGGACATCAAGGTGGAGCCTGATACATCTGAAAGGCTATCACTACCGTCAGTTGCAACTTAGACGTGCCTGATAAATTCCTAATATAAGCATAGTCTTTTTCTAGGAGACATGAATGCACTTCCATGACGGTATATGCCCCCCGATCAAATGAACAATTCAGAAAATTTGAAGGCAAGAGGGGAAAGAGGGTTTGCCTCCCAAAGTAATTCCCCAAGGAATATTGCAAAGACTTAGAATTTTTTGGCAGGACTTCCCTATGCAGCTTTATCTTTTCCACAACCTCTATTAGAAGCCTCGTCGGTGGAAGACGTAAACTGGTCGTGGGTATTTTTTCTCGGAATTTATAAAGACGAGCACCTCTATGTCTATGTCTGATAAAAAGTGAGACATTTCCTTCACACTGGGTTGCCTCCGCTGATGTCTTTTTCAAAGATGGATTCAAGTTTGGAGAAAATGACGAGGAGGTATTCTTCCTCTTAAAAATGTCACGAATCAGCCCCATGTAAACTGTGAGACAAATAAAAAAGAATGTCAAAAAAAACACTAAAAGAACATCAGATACGTTAGGATTAACACAGGAGATGAAAGGCCAATGTCAACCTCCCCGACAATGGTATGATTTAAGCTTATCCCTCAGACTCCTTCCACCAAAGTGGGGACTCAAGGATTCCATACCATATTCGATAGAACCCTTATTAGCCTCAAACCTTTCACTAAGAGCAACAAGGTTTGGAACCCCCACTAGCCTAATAACTTTCACAAATGAGCAACATTCAACATTTCTGTGTCTACTATCCAGTACGAGATGAAGCATCGATTATATCATCTCTAATAGATATTTCTATGACATTCACTAGTTCACCCCTACTTTGGCCGTGACTAAAATAAAAGATAGAAAACAACAATTGTAAATGACAAAGATAAAAGTGGTGCATAAAAAAGTTTGAAGGGAAGAATACGACCAAAAGTTGCTCTGAAGGTGAGATGAACCAAGGGTGTTTGAAATTAAAAGAAAGAAAATAACATGTAAAATAGGATTCATTGAGGCTCAAGAAAGAAAAATTCGAGTTTGAAAAGAAAAGAAAGAAGATACAGTTTAGGCGAAGAACAAAAAGTTCCCTAAAAGGTTAAATAACCTTTATAAAGTGGAGCGAGATAGACAAATCTATGACCCAAAATGAAGGAAAAAAGGATGAATAACAATGATTAAATTTTCCTCAAAAGTACCACAATATTTGAATACACTTTAGCACCATAGATGGGAGAGTCACACCCTATTCTAGGAGCCAAGGTCCACACTACGAATGATTAATCTTCGTAGGATATCATCCAACGGTTCCGTGCATACCACACCAAAAATTAATCCTACATTACTTTTCACTTAATAACTAACCTAAATATTAGACTTCATTACGTCTTTCTGGTTTCACAACAGAACAATTTTTAATAGTTTTCATATAAAACAACTTTTTGATATGTTGAGTCGATAACATATATGATTAATGCATTATGTTTTCTTATCAAGTGTGTTAGACCAAAGATATATTCATATTTTATAAAAACAGAATTCACCCAAAACAAAAGAAGCATATACTATTCATT
Source organism: Vicia faba (assembly GCA_948472305.1). Classification (NCBI taxonomy): domain Eukaryota; kingdom Viridiplantae; phylum Streptophyta; class Magnoliopsida; order Fabales; family Fabaceae; genus Vicia; species Vicia faba. Next base: position 1,634,727,641 of record OX451736.1, read on the forward strand.
TGGATACACAAAAATGTAGATTTATTGAAATTTTCAATTGGAATATATATTTTTAATATTAAATATAAATAATAATTATAAAATAAAATATTAGTTAAATTTATTTAAGTAAACCAATTTAATTGGTCTAAATATTTTTTGTATGCTTTGTAGCCTTACTTTTTTTAGCTGAATACATTTTCAAAATAGTCTTAATTTTTTCTATTTTAAAAAATATATGACTTTGACGTAGACTATGGAGGCCGACTTGAGAGTCTTAACTTATTTTGGTAAGATTTTTAGTCTTACTCTATGTTATCGATTTTGGATAGAGGTACAGTGCAATCCTCCTCGAAAATAGAAGGGAAACAAGAGCGAGAAGTGAAACAATTGATATTTTAGTAACATGGACATTAATATCGTTAATATAATGAACACATGATTGTTAAAAGCTAAAATAAATAAATTAAAATTCACGATATATTCATATTTAAAAATAAAAGTAATACATTTTAAGCAAAAGTTACTTGCAAATGTCAATGAAGTTCAATAAAATAACCTTGACATTATTTCTTTTGGATAGGTTTTATTATATAAAATGTCATGGTTTGTTCAAACTGTTTATATGAATGACACATGTGATAATAAATGTTTCAGTATGTGTGGCCCATATGGCCCTTGTCAGCAGGCTAATGTGAAAGGTGTTATGCACATTATTTTTTGATTTTTCAATCAGTTTTATTGCTAATTGTTTAACAATGTTTGTGTGATTTATTTGACAGCTGTTTGAAGACCAAATCAATTTAAAAGGAGATTTAAATTTGAATTTGAATTTAAAACAAATCATATATTTTGTTGAAAACTTTTGTAGAACAAATCAAATCCAACATATCAACTATTATTATGGATGAGATCAGATCATATATTCAAGGAGAAAAAACTCAAGATGACATTTCTATTTAAAGAGGCTCAAACCTCATTGTTAAGAACAAGTGTGTGCGCTAGGATTGATTCTTGGGGCTAGGGTTTTTATTGAGTCTTTTGTTTGATGTTTCTTATACACCACACTATTGCTTCATTCATATTATAAGGCATAGTAGTAGATTTGTTTAGTTGAGTTGTAATTCAACATTTTCTGAGTTGTTTATTAAATTTGATCACTTGAGATTAGTGATTGAGAGAAAGTGAAAGGGGATTCTCATATTTAAGGAAAGTCTTAAATAGAAAGACACTAGGATGAAATTAAGAAGAGAAGCATTGAACAAGGGGCTTGTTCATTTAAGACACTTTACACAAAGTCTATAGAAGAGTGAATTTTCTTTCTTGGGTTGGATGCCCCCAGATGTAGATGTGGTTTGCACTGAACTGAGTTATCAATTCTCTTGTGTTCTTTATTGCTTTGTCTTTAATTTTATGTTGCTGTCATATTCTGTAAAATCTAGTTTGACATGTTGAATAAATCATCCCAAACATCTAATCCAACATCTATCCCCCGATAAATCAAATTTTACTTGCTAAAACAGTTATGTTGGAGCGACATTGTTTCATGTCAAATTTCATTATCACAATCAATTTAGTTGAGTTATCCATTAATGTCACAAATGCACAACTTGGCATGGTTTTCTTGGTTGTGTTGTTCCGTGTTGAAATCACGGTCTGAATGGCTAACTTCGATGACATAGGTTTTACCATTAAATATGTTTCTAAAAATTCTTTATTTTCCCTCTTAAAAAAACCTAAACTTGAAGTAAACCAAACGTTAGACTGACTTGGTTAATAGATATTTTTAGTTAATACTATAAGTTTGCTTGTTTCTGTTTTTTCTAAAAAATAATTTTTATAGTGTTACATATTTTTGCTTAAATAAATTTACAACTTTTTTAATAAAAAATTTCAAATAAAATAAATAAATTTAAATATTTTTCTAAAAATATTATTTTAGATATTTCATTATTCTACTTTATCTTTTTTAAATACTAAAATCTCAAAAAAACCATTTAAATTTGAACTATTTTAAATAACTTTTCATAATAATTATATTTAAAATACATTTTTAAAATTTTTTTTTGTAATTTTAATCTTCAATAAAATATTTATATTATTTAGAGTCAAAATTAATCTTTTAATTTATAAAAATTAGTTTATTTTTAATATTTTAAAAAACATTTTTATAAAAACTAATTTTGAAATATAAAAAAAAAGAATTTAATTGATATGAACGTTAGTTTAAAAAAAAATTATATCATCAATGCTTCATAACCATTCAGTTGTATTATTTTAAAGACTTTATTGCAATTTTGATCTCTCTATTATTTTTTTTTTTGTGTGTGTTTTGATTTTCTTATTTTAAAATTTAGAATTTTAGTCTATTTATTTTAGTTTTTTTTTTGAAGATTTTATAGCCCACTGCACTACAATAAATAACATTTTTCATGACGAAAATTACACCTCAAACAATGAAAAAACGAGAGTATAGGTCCTGGGAGCGCCTATGTTGTATTTTTTTTTTTTTAAATAAAAAACATTAGACCTCAATTATTTATTATAACCGAGGTAAGATATCAATAAGGAAACTCGCTTCAACACCCAATTGCTGTATTTTATGTTTTTTTTTTCAATTGATAGTAGGCATTTCTCACCTGGCACCTTTCCAATTTTCACTTTTATTTTTTTTTCTATTTATTCCATTAGTATTTACCTCGGCTACAGGATCCAACTGAGACATAATATATTTTTGCATTAATATTTTCATAATATTAATTTCAAAATACTATTTTAATACTTTATTTGATAAATTTTAACCCCTCGATTTTCTTAAATATCGAACGTGATATATCTTTTAAATAAATTCCCAGAATATGGCGATATGAAGTTATTTTTATAATTTTATATTTTTAATAACACTACTACGCCGATTTTTGTGTAAAACCAAAATGACACTTATTTTGCATGAGATACTTCATAGAACTATCTATCTAGTTTCTAACTTTTCATTTACCCTATCAACACTCAAACGTCAATTCGTAAAAAACCCTAGGCGATATTCATCAAAACTCTTTCAAAAGATATTCATCAAATGTCATTTTTGCAACAGGTTTGTTCTTCAATGAATTATTAATTTGTACATTCATCAACGTTAATTTTTCGCTTTGTCTATTGATCATTTTGTTTAGGGTTTCTTCGTTACTTTGTCTATTGATCATTTTGTTTCAGCTTTATTTTCCATTTGTGTTAACTGAAACGTTACTGTTGATAGTCATGGCCGATTCGACAAGCACCTCCCAAACAACATCTGCTGCAAACTCTGTTAATACACAAAGTCGTAAAAGAAAAACTAGAGGTTCCACGATGTATACAAATGTGAAAAAAGCCAATGAATCTAGTATTCGATACCCGGTTAGAGTTGATGCAGTAACTGGCATGGTTAAAGGTGAAAAAGCTGATGATTTTTTAGGTTACATTGTGTTACAAGATAGAAGTAAAGTGAGTATTTTGATAAATAGTTGGCATGACATTGACAATGAATAAAAAATAGACATATGGTCCGATATTAAGGTATTTATCTTGTATCCTATCATTTGTTTTACAAGTATATTTTTTGTGCAATACTAATAACATCTCTATTGTGTAAACATAAGATCACTTCATTGTCACTCTAGATAATGACTACGTGAAAAATAAAATGCTTGCTTATTATGGTGAGCATTAGAGGGGTTTAAGACACAACTCACCCATGATTATATTAAATATGGAGAAGATAAAGAAAAACCTCCATACAAGGTATTTTCATTTATTTATAAAGCTACTTGGAAGAAATTTGTAGAGTCTCGCAAAACTCCTGAATTCTTGGCAAAGAGCCAAAAAGAAAAAGTAAAATCGAGCTAGAAATATCTATCCACATAGGTTGTCTCGTGGAGGATATCGAAGAATTGAAAAAAATTTGAGGGACGAAAAAAGGAAAAAAATGGAAGATGAGCTGGGAGATTCTATAAGTATTAATCAAAGTCCATCTCCACCATCACGCCACGATAAATGGAAGAGGGCACGCCAAAGAAAAGACGATGAGTACACATCAGAAGCTACGAGCGAAGTGGCTCAAAGGATTGTAAGTAGTTACTTTTTTCAAGAATATTTATTTTAGTTAAATCAATTTGGTAAATATAAAATTTAGTGTGTTGTAGGATGATCTTGTTGAACAAACCAAAGCTGGACCATTCACTTCACAAGGTCGTCATGACATCTTGATATAAGCAATTGGAACGGAGGAGCATTCTGGGTGTGTTTGTGGTCTTGGTAGAGGCATTGACTTCAAGGCATATTTTGGACGCTGTCAATCATCTACATAGAAAATGAACAAGAGAGAGATTGAAAAGATTGTTGCTGTTAAGTTGGGGGAGCAAATGGATAAGTTGTGGGAAAGGTTCTTGGAGGAGAGGGAGAGATTGTGGCAGACGGTGCAGGATAAGTTCTTTGATAAGGAGAGAGAGAGGTTATAGAAGACTGTGCATGAGAAGTTCATTGAGGATAGGAGAGAGAAGTTGTTGTAAACAGTGCAAGAGAAGTTTTTGAAGGAGGAGACGCATAAGTTGTTACATGAGGTGCAGGAGAGTGTCCAGAAGGATCAAGAAGAGCGAGAGAGGATGAATGAGAAGAAGAGGACCGAGACGTGTACTCGCGATGTTCTTAAGGTATAAGTTGTATTTGTTGTTATTATTGTCTGCGTATTTTAGTTTTGGATTGTATTTATGTTGTTTTTATGATGCAGACATTTTGTTCGTTGGGTATACTCAGCCTTACAAATTCAAATCAGATGGAAATTAGAGAGAATGTAGTTGATAAAGTTACAAGTGGTATAAGCGCGACACATAGTTTTTCTGCCAACCAGGGCAGTGTTGAACCCTCACCACTAAATCAAGATAGCCTTTGAAGACTAGAGATGATGATGTCGAGTATTGAATCCATTACTATGGGTTTCAAATTAAGTCATGATCCACTTTGTCCGTTGTTTCTTAACAAGACTTCATTAAATGAATTTTTGAAGGGAGATGAGAAACTAGACGAGTCCATAATGAAATTTGGTGCTCATAAGTAGTGTTATGTTGATTTCGATTTATACAGATACGTTCTTGTACTTTAACATAAAAATTTGATCTTGCAGGTACATCCATGACTTCTGTTTAGAAAGGAATCTTCTAAATAAGTATTGTATCTTAGATGCTGCGAAGATTGCTCTTATTCGCGATTCTCCATGTCACTAAGTCATAAATTACATATAAGATAAGTTGATGGAGAGAGGGAGCATCAAAGTTTGTTACTTGGTCCCGTTTTACCGCGAGTAAGTATATATTAATTTGTATTTTCATTTATAAAGCAATTTTATCCATATTAATAATTTGCAAAATGTTTATGCATCCAATATTGACAACTACTTGCCATATGTCCCAAGAAAAATAATATATTTGTGTTTTGCTCGATTCACTCGACATTGCCCGAAGTTGTAATCACCACTTTGAATGGGTAAGTTGCATTATTTCTTATACTCAAATTTAACTTTAGAATTGAATAGTTTTTATTCATGTTTAATTTTAACCTACATGTGTAGAGTGATGGAGGAATATAATGCGCGAAGAAAAAATCTTATCGGTAGAAAGGCAAACTTTCATTACCCAAGAGTAAGTATAGTACTTGTGCTATTTGACATTATATTAATTGTGTGTATTAGTGTGACCTTAATAAATGAAAATTATTTGTAGTGGCGTAACAAATCGATTTCCATTCTTGTGGATATTATGTCATGAGATATATGCTCCATATTTTCTCTGATGGCATTACATAAGGATTTATGAAGAATAAGGTATCAGCTTAATCCATGTTATGTATACTTCTTAAACTAATTTTGTTATTTTTAGCTTAAATTTTGTTCTAATTGTAGGAGCTTAGCAACCAAAAATCGTATTCAACAGAGGAAATTGATGACATCTGATCTCGTTGAGCCAGTGTTTTCATATCTCTGTATGAAGCTCGAGAACAAGAACAATAGTTTCTTTTGGTTGCTAACAATGTTATTTTGTATATGAACAAATGTTTTCTTATTTTGTCTTGATGATAATAATGTTATTTTATATATGAACAGAGGTTTGAAATGATATATGATATTATTTTAATTATGTTACATATTTTATAGTTTGTGTAAAATAATACTGGTAGGCTAATAGATTTATTATAATGATATGATACAGGCTAGTGGAAATGATACATGCAAAAAATGATATAGGTGGCCAATGAAATTGATAAATATAACCAAAAATCTAAATAATAAACCCCTCGGTTATTCTCTAAAACCGAGGTAAAACGAATTTTACCTTAGATTATAAATAAAATCTATAGCTATATCGCGCAATAAAATAAAATAAAAAATAAAAATATGCAATTTCTAGGGATCAAACCATGACCTTTTCAATAATAACATCGGTGTTAAAAACACTGAGATGTTAAGTGCAAACTTCTCATGACAACCTTAGTAACCTCGACTGGGTTGTCGAGGTAAAACACATTTTATGTCCGATGTTACAAGCGTTATTTGTAGTAGTGTTGTAATTTTGAAACCAAATTTTAATCACATAAAGCTCACATTAATGACATGTCCAACATATATTTTAAATAAAAATATTTTTTTGAACAATTCACTGCTAAACTGAAACTAACACGTCATCAATGTGAATATAATATTATTAAAAATTATTTTTCAATTTAAAGAGGACTAAAATCTTCAAAAATTAAAATAAAAAGATAAAATTTCAAATTATAAAATGAAAGAATTAAAATTTAAAAATAATAATAAAAAGACTAAAATTACAATTAAACTTGCTTTTAAAAAAATTAAAATAAAAGTCACATTTCAAGCTAATCCATTGTTCTAATTTATTTATAGTATCCATATATTTCAATTAAATTCAAAAAAGAAATATTTTTTAAAGTTAAAAGAATCTAGCCTTATTTTTAAAGTTTAAACTATTAATTACTTTTTTTTTAGGAATTGTCCAATTAATACTTTGAACCAAGTGAAATAATAATCAAAAGACACATACTCACGTGCCATGACATTTTATTTTTTGAAAAAGTAATATGACATATTGTGTTGCGTAAATCCCCTCAACAAATTCTCAAGGTTGGGGGTTGATTGGGGGTGGGGTTGGACTTGTTGCATTATTTTGACCAAATAGAAAAATAAATTAATTATAATATATAAATAGTGTAAAAAATTTACGCGGTCAATTTATTACCATTATTCGATTATTTTATAAATAATTAAAATAAAAATTAAATTTTTTATAACTCCTAATCTATATTATTAATAATTATGTTTATATGTTGAAATTTTGTTGTGTCTTTGGATTCGGATGTTTTATGAACATGGTAATATGACATGTTGGATTACGTACACCCCTCAATTTCCAATTGGTAGAGGGTGGTATTCAAAGAATCTATCGCATCACCATGATGACAAGAATAGTGTTTCTAACAGAATCATTATCTATTATTTCAATGGATAATGATTCTAAATAAGAACTTCTACAAACAACTTAGTACTACTTATATTAAGTTTGACCGTTTTAAAGAGAAGTGCCACTCAATGATTTAGACTTGCAATGATCTTATCTTTTTGTTTATCGACCAATTTAAGTTTTAAAACCACTATCCATTATTAGTTGGTACAACTTGTGCATCATTTCGTGTCTCACCATTTATATTAAATATATATATGTCTGGCTTATTTGTGAGGGGTGTTTTTTTGTGTGTGGAGGCATTTGATAGTGATATAGGTGTTTATGGAAGTCTTCATTTGTTTTAAATTTCGTTTTTTTTAATAAATTAATGTGTGAGATACTTAAAAAAATAAATATTATATTATTAACTTGAATTATTATTAACTGATTTATAAATTAATATATTTATATACAACTAACTTGTATAATAAGTAGACTAACAACCCTTAATTGAATTTGAGCTTGAATTACACAATTTAGATTATATCTAATATTACATCTAATATTTCAACATATTCCCTATAATCTAAGTTGTCGAACCTATGTTAGTCATAGTCGATCTGAACTATTCTTAATTTCTTTCTCAAATTCAGGAATCTGTCGATCTTCAATTCTTTGGTGAAAATGCCGGTCAACTGTGCTTCACTTGAGCAATGTCAAATTTCAAGTTCACATCGATTTACCTTTTTCTCCAGGAAGTGAAATCTAGCTTCAATATGCTTACTTCTTCCATGTAGAACTGAATTCTTCGCCAAATTAATGGCTGACTTGTTGTCGATTTGCAACACAAGAGGTTTCTTCACTTCGACCTCCATTTCTTCAAGTACCGACCTGATCCAAATTGCTTGACATGCAACATAAGATCCTGCTATATATTCAGCTTCACACGAGGATAATGCCACCACAAGTTGCTTTTTTGAGCACTATGAAATTGGGGCACCAAATACTTAAAAGTAATATGTAGTTGTGCTTCTTCGATCTTTCTTATCTCTACACCAATCAACATCTGAAAAACAAGTAACTGTTGCTTCTTTTCCTTCAGAATCTCGTCGAAATAGAATTCCATAGTCTATCAATCCTTTTAAGTATCTCAGAATTCTTCTTGTAACCTTCATGTGTGCCACCTTTGGTTCACTCATATATCTGCTCACTAATCCGACTGCGAAACCTATATCAGGTCGACTGTTGCACACATACCTAAGAGATCCCATAATTTTCTTGAACAGAGTTACATCAACTTTGTCTTCCTCTCCATTCTTCTCCAACTTCACATTTGGTTCAACAGGCAAGGATGTAGGATTCGAATCATCCATTATGAATCTCTTGAGTATCTCTTTGATACACTTCCTTTGATGTAGCATCATACCTTGCTTCGACATTTGAAATTCCATGCCTAAGAAATAAGACAATTTTGTCAGATCCGACATTTCAAATTCCCTCTTCATCATCTCTTTGAACGTCGACAAGTTCTTCAAGCTATTTCTAGTTATCAACAAGTCATCAACATATAAGCAAATGATTGTTATATCTTATGCTACAACCTAAATATAGACATCATACTTAGACTTGCATTTTACAAATCTCAATTCGACTAAGTATAAGTCGATCTTCTTGTTTCATTCCCTAGATGTCTGCTTGAGTCCATAGAGCGCTTTGTGCAACTTATATACTTTACTCGCTTCCTTATGAATCACAAACTCTAGAGGTTGTTTGACATTGACCTCTTCGTATAAAGGACCACTCATAAATTCTAATTTCACATCTAAATGAAATATCGACCAACATTGGTTGCATGCCAATACTACCACTAGTCTAACAGTTTCTAATCTTGCTACTGGAGTAAATACTTCAGAGTAGTCGAGTCATTCTCTTTGAAGAAAACCTCGAGCTATAATATTTCTTTTTGTCTTGCTATCGACCCCATCAATATTGTGTTTGAACTTGAACACCCACTTCACTTTGATAGCTTTTGTGTATGCTGGCAATTTGACTAACTCCTATGTGTTTTTTCTTTCGATTACCTTTAACTCTTAGACCATAGAAGATTTCCACTATTTAATCTTCAAAGCCTCATAATAGTTGATTGGTTCAACACCTACAAGTAAAGCAAACTGAACTAATTCTCCATTTGGTGTGACTTCATCATCACCAATCACTTCATAATCATGAAATCTTGCTGGAATAACTCTAGTTCTTTTTGAGGTATTTGGCTTCTATTAGCCACACCCCTTCAAATTCGACATTGTCACGAATGTTAGCAACTGCTTCAACTGGAATATTTACAATTTCTTCGACTTCGACTTCATCAGTTTCTTAGTCGAAACCATAGCTCATCAATGGCTTGTTAATTGCATCATTAGAATTCCAATCCCAAGATGAATTTTCATAAATTATAATGTCTCGACTTATCACGATCTTCTCATTGATTGGATTGAATAACATGTATGCACCAATTTTATGATATCCTACCAGAATCATAGGTTTACTCTTGTCATTAAGTTTTCTTCTTATTGCATTAGGAATATGCTTATAATACATATATCCAAACACCTTCTGATGACTCACTGATGGTCATTTTTCACTCCATGCTTCTTCACGAACCTTGTTTTTCAATATCTTGGTTGGGCATCAACCAGAGTATAAACTGCAGTCTAAACAACTTCTCCCTATAAGGATTTTGGAAAATTGTTCAGCTTCAGCATGCAGCTCACCATATCTAATATGGATCTGTTTATTCTTTTTGTAATCCCATTATGTTGAGGCATATAAGGAGCAGTTACCTCATGATCAACACCATGTTCTGCATAAAAATATTCAAATATCTTGGATGTGTATTCACCATCTCCATCTGTTTGCAACACTTTAATCTTCTTCTCACTTTGGTTTTTGACAAGTATCTTGAATCTCTTAAAGATTTCAAATACTTTGTCCTTTATCTTGATCACATAGATCTATAACTTTCAACTAAACTTATTGACAAACAAAGAAAAATATCTGTTTCCACCAATGGTATGCTCTTCGAACGAGCCACATACATATGAATGTACAACTTCGAGTATGCAAGATGATCTCATTGGCATAGTCGAAACAAAATAATGTATGGATTACTTTCTGACTAAACAACCTTCATAGAGTTTGTCAGGCATCTCAAGACTTGAGATACCAATTATCATATCTTGAGTAATCAGTTGATTGAGTGATCTAAAGTTCAAATCTCCAAACCTTAAATTCCACAACCAACTATCCTTATGGTTGATAACTATTTTCAAACATTGAACTTATTTCGAACTGATCATACCTATTCTTTGACATAGGATATTTCAAGACCAAATTGTTCTAGATGTCGAACAACTTTAAAACTCCATCTTTCATGACAACTGAGAAACCTTTTTTGACTAGTTGTCTAACACTTAGCAGGTTTTACTTCATTCCAGATACATTGAGTACATCTTTGATCTTATCTTTCCCTCCATTACTCAATTGAAAAACTATATTGCCAGTACTTTCTGCTTGCAATGAGCTATTATCAGCAAGTTTTACCTTACTCTTCTTCGACTCGTCGAAATCTGCCAACCACGCCTTTTGACTAGTCATGTGATTCGAGCAACCAAAGTCAAGGAACAAAATCTTGGATTCAACATGGTTATCTGTAACTGTAGCCATAACCACCATACCTTTAGAATCATCTTAATCTATGCGTGCAAGATTCGTTCCTTCGTCTTTGCTTGTTGATCCCTTGTCTTTCCTATACCAATAATTCTTGGTGAAGTGACCCCAACTTTCACAGTTGTAGTAATGCACACCTTTTTTATCTTCTTTGTCCTTTTGATAGTTTCCTCCTCTTCTTGTCTAGGATTCAAAAGCCTTATCATCGACCCTATTCTTGTGGGGATTCGACCAATACTTCTTGCCCAGAGTCTTGTCAAACTCACCTTTGAATTTGTTGGAACCCCCATTCTTTTTCCATGATTGGGCCTGCAGAGCTTGTATCGAGTCTTGAACTCCTTTCCTTTCGACAATCATAATCTCATGCGCTTCCAACGAACCAACCAAATCTTCCAGTTTTAGGGTGTTGCACCCCAAAATTTGCCCTCCTAATTTTTGTTATCTGGCTTAGGTTTCACATTTCATTTTCATATATTTCATTAGGTCACTAATATAGCATGCATTGCATTTAATAAAGTGCCCGAGGTTCAAAGTTCAGTGGTCGTGCAATATCAGGGTTTCATTGTGATTGAAGTGTACAAATCTAATAAAGGTTGTTTTCTTCCGATTCTGCTGAATCTTCATCAAGCAGTGAGGTAGAGATTTAGGGTTGTGGTCCGTGGTCATTAAGAATTTCTTCTTAGTAAATCTATAAGGCCATTCTCCACCCAGTTTCATCAGTTTATAGATTAGGGTTTATTTCCTTATGTATCTCATGAAATTAGGGTTTTATCACAAATATGTCTTTTTATGCTTTCAGTTTCATCTAAGTCAAAGAATTTCCTCAAGGGCATACATTTTATGGTGAGGTTGTTGGTTTTCAAGTTAATATGGCTTGTGGTTTGAATCTCTAAGAGTGTGAGCCATGGTACAAGACATGATTTGCGAATGCATCATCATTATTTCCATATACTTATCGCTTATCATGCAAGTTTTGCTTAGATTGAAATATTGGACGAAAAGAGGTCTTTATGGAGAATGGATTGAGTTGGATTGATTGCTCAATGCCCGAGTTCAAATTTTCCGAGAGCATATGTTTTGGGCCTAATGTCAAGATATAATACAAGTTATACCAGAAAAAACTATGCACGGGATTTCTTAGAAATTAAGTCATGATTCAACTTCATCTTCATTGTTCATTCATTTCAAATTTAAGCATTATTTCCAAACCAAGGATGGAAAAGTTGAAAGATTCACATATTTGGATTAATTGGAACTTAGAGCCTATCATTTTGTTTCATTCTAAATTCAAGATTTCAAGGTCTTATTCAATATGATTCAAGTTCAATTGCCATACACCATGTTTGTTTCTCATTTGATAAATTCCATTCAATATTTGATCCCATTCAAAAGCCTCTCAAACACAAGTACAATTTTCATATTACATACAAACTCATCATTCTATGTTTCTACAATTCATGTTATTCCTCTTGCTATGCCTTAAACCTATCTCAAATACATATTTACATTCAAATTAGAAGACTACAAAAAATACTAAGCCTAAACCTAAAGTCTTCTCCAATCTTTGCTCCATCACCAGCTTGTCTTCATGCCATTAATCACGAAATTGCATTCAAAAAAACAACAAAAGCAGATATGCATATGGCCTTTCCATTTCCTTGACTCGTAACTCGATACCAAGACCAATTCAAGCGTCCAAAACCATACCAATAAACAAATACCCTGCATTAATACAAAAATGACTAGCTTCCATCTGCTACAAAACCTTACCAAACCTGCTCAAATAGAAACATAACTGTTACTTGCACTGCACCATTGAATTCAATCCATGTCTGCAAATAACCTGCATCATAACATCACCAATTTTGCTGCTCTAATTAGAGCTGCTACATACCTACCATTGACAATTAACTTGGATAAAAGGCATTAAACCACTTTTAATAATAACAAAATTTAGTTGGATGGTAGAAAGAAATGCAATTACGATTTTATCAACACAAGAAGTTACAACTCAACCTCAAACAAAATCTCACCATTGAGTTTTTATAACAAAATTCCCTAGCTAACTATTGATAATAATAAAAGCTTAATACATAATTTGAGGGTGGACTGGTGTTATTGGAAATAAATGGACGAAATTGTCTTGCTAGACTTGGGCCATAGCCATTGTTTTTTTAGAATTGATTTGCTTATACAACAAACAAAAAACTCTATATTACTGGATCGAGCGCATTTCCCTCTTAGGCCCGTTTCCTTTTGATTTTTTTAAGCTTGATATTGTGTTACAAAAACAGCTTATGGATTCAACCTGATGGGCCCTAGCGCCAATTTCTACACCACACCACCTATTTCCAGACCCACACCCCCTGTGTAGATTTTTTTAGTTTTTCTTTAGCTTTTTATTTTCATAATTGTTAGATAACAATTTTATTAATAAAAATATTGATGTAACAAAAACATTAATAAAATATGTTAGATTTTAGGAGACATTTTTAGGAATTAAATCAGGATTACCCGATTACTTGAGATTTGTAATTCACCTTTGCTTGTTGAGATCTGAGTCTTATGCAAGTTTATTGTGTGATATGCAAATATGTTTGAGATTTCAATTGTGATTTATTTTCACATCAACGACGCCTTGACACTTATTTTGAGCATTTGATTTCTGACTATTCTCTGTTGCTTGGTGAAGCTTACTCAAAATTTTCTGGGTTTCTCTGCTTAGCTCACTGCGCTACAAACTTTTGTTCATTTGGTATTTTCTCTTGTCTATCTTATTTCAGCACTTTACTGTTTTCTAGAGATCATGAGAAGTAGGAAATAAAGAGCGTTCGCTCGAACTCCCTGTTTAAAGTCCTGTAGCAGGCACCGCTTTTTGTATGTTATTTGTGTTTGTTTAAAATCCTACCTTTGAAGTAGGTATTCCACACGTGTGTTTACGTTTGTGCTCACACCTATTCCTCCATCCCTTATTGAAGTCCTCAAAAGGAGCCGAGCATAAAGGGTTAGTAATCAACCCCCGCGCATTTTTTCTGTGTCATCCTTAGCTCGTGATGCACCATGATGCTTCGGAGTTGTGCCGACTCTTGTTATCGAGTCCTCAAGTGGAAAGGGTTTCACAATTGAACCCCCACACTTTGTTAGGAGTTCACATTGGTCGATTTTCTATATCGTAGTTAGGTGTTTAGTCGCTTTGGATATCACATTTTTCTTTGTTTTTTTCCTATCCCCTTCCCACTTGTTTGCGTCGGTTGATATGACCCCTTAGCTAAAGCTTCCCACTTCATCCCCTTTCCCGCTTGTTTTCCTCGATTGATATGACCCCTTTGCTAAAGCATCCCTACTATATTTTATCCTACCTTGATAAGTTATACCTTGGTTCGGCCTTTACCCGAGTTAGTATGCACTACTCGTGGCATGTGTGTGCTCTCTTGAGCTTGTGGATTACTTGCTTCCCATCCTTGTGTGCATGTTTTATTAGGTTGTGAAACTTTGCCATGTTCCCTTAGGAGCTCTTGATTCACCCTTTAATGGTGATTCGGGATAGACATAGGTTTAGGTTGTAAACCTTTTTCTTTGTTCCCTTAGGAGTTCTTGATTCATCCCTTGGTGGTGATTCGAGATAGACATTAGGATAGGTATCCATGCATGCTAACATAGGATAAATATTTCCCTTTCAAAACTCAATCTTAGGATCAATCATTGTATGATAACATTATGGATAGATTTAGATAATCTGCCTTAGATGTTTTTCTTTTCTTTTTGCATCATTGCATTAAGAATAAAACACTTTTCTTGGAAAATGCATAAAACATCTAAAAACTTTCAAATCATTCTTCAAGATAAAAAATATCAACCAACGCAAAAAATTTCGCCTCCGGGCTCCTTTTCTCTTCTTTCAAACTTTTCAAAAGAACGTTTTAATTCACTTCCGTGCTGACGCGTGAATCTCCAAGGGTCGAGTTGCGGCAGAAGGCGGAATTAATGTTGTTCATTAACAAATACAAAACAAATCAAAACATGTGAGATGAATTACGATAACTTTGATTCCTCAAAAAGGATACATAGGCATTGGGGTAAGTCCCAAGCGAGAACAACTTCATTTTCCATACATTATCTTCTCTTTTCTTTTGCATGCATTCCCTCTTTTCATTTTCTTTTTAGCTCTTAAGCATCAGATTTGAAACACACCCTTTGATTAGAAAACATGAGTGGATACCGTAGAGTATTACGGGCGTGTGGGGTGCTAATACCTTTCCCTCGCGTAACAGACCCCCTTACCCATATCTCTCGGATGTTTGACCTTGATTTCACCCTTCTCAAGTTTACTCGATGTTTACCTTTCCATTCCCATGGGATAAAAAATGTTCGATGGCGACTTCATTGATTTCATCTCAATGATTTGTTTAGCTGGTTATTCCATAGGGTTTTAAGTTGATTTGATTCTTGAATAGCTATAATAACATGATCAAAGTGAGAGGTCAACATATGCATTACATTCTCAACTATTATGTTATGAGTTAGGGTTTCACCATAACCCTTCATGAGATGGACGAGTTTCTGAACCTTCGATACATACTCTGCAATCTTTTTGTCTTATCTCATCGACAATAATTCATATTGTCGATGCAAGGTTTGCAACTTGACAACCTTGACTTTCTCACTTCCTTCATAGTACTTGACAAGAATATCCCATGCCACCTTCTCCGATTCAGCACGAGAGATCTTATCGAAGTTTGTCGTATCGACCGTCGTTTGAATGCAATATGCAACCTTGCAATTATTCTTCTTGGCTTTGTTGTGGGCTGTTTTCTGTGCGTCAGTTGCATCTGTAGCCAGCACAAAAATGTCATCGGTAACCACATCTAAGGTTTCATGAAAGCCAAGCAGAGATTGCATTTGTTTTCTCTATTGAATCCAATTCTTGCCGTCAAGAGTAGGAAGAGAATTCAGAATCTTATTATTACCATTCATCTTCGTAGCGATTTCTAGTGAACGACCCACAATCCCGGAAATATGATCTATAACGTGTGATTCTTGAAAACACGATCAAGAATCTAATAAGAACTCTGATACCAATTTGTTAGTGCGTGAGGCACTTTTAGTGATGAGAGAAACAGAGAGTAAATGAAATAAGGATTATATTATTGACTTGAATTGTTACAAACTGATTTACAAACTAGTTTATTTATATACAACTAACTTGTATACTAAGTAGGCTAATAAATCCTAATTGAGTTTGGGCTTGAATTACACAATTATATCTAATATTATATCTAATATTTCAACATAAATAGGGTAAAATATATTATTTGATGCGATACTCTTAATACACATTCTAAGATTTGATTTTAAATAATATTCTAATATTATTTTAATTTAACTTTATAAGACCGAGTGGTAAGGTGAGAATTGTTCTTATTTATTGTTGAAAAATAATCAAATAACCAATTTTTTGAAGCGGCATATTTTTCTCAAATCTACCAATAAAATCAATTTCATATCACAATATTAACAATAGAAAAATTAAATAGCAAGGACACCAAATTTTTAATTTGAAATTTTCTTTCAAAATGAGAGAATAAAAATTACGATTCTGTAATTTTTGTTCTCTCACTTTAAAAGAAGTTTTTAAAGTTAAAAGTTTGTGTCTCCTCGCTATTTAGGACATTATTCACAATTCTCTTGCATATCATAACATACATTAAACTATCAAATGCAAATGTATAAGGAACATTATTCATATCTTCTTTATCTTATTCACTTGCAGGACATTGTTCACCATTCAATTTGAAATGACTAATAAGTGGATTACTCACGATTTTTGAATTGCTCATTTTAAAACTCTCCAGCACCTTCTTAATGTAATTGTGTTGAGACAACCACAATTTATCTTTCATGTTGTCACGAGAAATTCTATGCAAAGAATTTGTAGTACAAGATCTAAGTTCTTCATTGCAAAATAATTGCTTAACTTTTTCTTTAAGCTTTGAATTTTTTTTTTTGTGTCATGACCAACAATTAACATGTCATCAACATATAAGAAAATAATAAAATCACAATCAGAGAATTTCTCCATAAACACTCAATGATCATCAAAGTTTTACCATAACTATTTATTTTCATGAAAGAATCACTCTTTGTATCAGAATCATAGAGTTTGCTTGAGACCATACAAACTTTTCTTCAATCTACAAGCAAGCTCTTCTTTACGTTTAACTTTGGAGCCCCAAAGTTGTTCCATATAGATCTTTCCCTCCAAATCACATTGAAGGAAATTAATCTTCACATCAAGTTGTTTAATATCTAGATTCAAGTTAGTTGTTAATCCAACACAACTCAAATATATGCCATCTTCACCACAGGTGAGAAAATTTCTTTAGAATTAATACCTTTTCTCTGATTAAAATATTTCACAACCAATCTTTCTTTGTATCTTAATTGTGATTTATTCTCTTCAAACTTTATCTTGTATGTTTGTTTATTCTTGAGTGCTCTTCTACCCTTAGACAATTTCATCAACTCAAATGTGTGATTCACATGCAAAGAATTAATCTCTTCTTGTTGTACCATAAATTTCGTCCCTAATTTTTTCAGTCGCACTTTCATATCATATTTTCTCATTTGGTCACAATCATTAATAAATAGCTTCATTCATCACATTTGAATCCTATCTTTAAGTTTACTCTTGGATTATTCATCTTTCACAATGTGATCTCTTGTTGATCTTTGGGTTTGATTCATTGAGCATTGTTTTGTGATTCTATTGGTGTTATTTTCTCATAATTTGATGGAATTTTAGTGCTCAATTGGATCCATGATCATAAGGTGTTTGATGGAAAGTTTGAACAATAATTTTGCCTTTTGAAATGCTGATTTTCTGTTTTTCACAGTGAGCAATCGATTGCGCTAAGTGAATTTCGCGCAAAATTTTGAAAACTTCACTGTGCAAATTGATTTGCACTGTAGTACAATCGATTTGTACAGAAACATAATGCATTTTTTTGCCTTGTTTTGGGGAAACTTTGATCCAAAATGATTTTTCTACTCACTCCTTTTGATTGTTGGTTTGGATTGCAATTTTAAATATCCAATTTCTCTTTAAATTCAATGGACTTTGGGGGTGTAGATGAAGTTGGATAAATGTTCATCAACTCAAATCTACCAAAGAGTGAATTATTTAATTCTTTTTTGGTGCTTTGGATTAATGATACGTTTAGTGCTTTAATTCATCTAGACGAGTGATTGAATTTAAAGATGAAAGAAATTTGAGGTAGTGATCCAAATTAGATTATCATTCCCCTCCCTCTTCATCTTATCCCTTTATTTTTGTAATTGTGCTACATGTTAAGGGATGATGATCTCTATATAATTTATCCAAACATGAAGTACATAAATTGCTATTGACTGACCTCAAAATAGGTGCGACTTCTACATAAGTCCACTTACGATTGCTTAACATAACGCTAAATTTTGTCCCGATTCGAGAAAATGATCATTCATGGCCCAAACCTATGTTTGCAAGCCCAGGTATGTTAATTTGACCCCTTTTATCTAATAATCTTGAGATTCATTGTTAGGAGGCTTTGGTTCTACCAATCCCCCAATGGATCTTCATCAATTTTGGTCAACACGATCACTTAAACATCGTTGATCATTAAATGTTGCCTTGAGGTTTCTTAAATGGATGATATATTGACAAAAAGCAAATGCAACTTGTTGTTGAGAGGCTTTGGTTCTACCAATCCTCTAATGAGTTCCAAATGCAAGTTTCAAGATGGTCATCCAACTAACCATTAACTTCTAACAATTGACTTTATTTTATGCTTTTTACTTTATGTACCATTTACTTTAGCATTTACATTTCATGCTATTTTCATCTTTGCTCACTTGAGCATTTAATTTTATGTCATTTTTATTTTGCTCACTTGAGATTTTCTTTTCCTTTTAAAGACACTTAATAATCAACATGAACCATAAAAAACATTAATGATACTTGGACTACTTGGTTACTATCCTTGGCATTATGGAGTATTAGACTTCTTGGACTTATGAATAGAAACCTTGACTTGTGTTGGAGACCTTGTGACCTTAATTAATATTTTGTCTGGAGTTTTTGGGGTTCACCCCAAGACATTGGGTTGCTTGTTTGTTTTGTGTGCAGGTTATTGTGATTACATACTTTCTCTGTAATCTGAAATTCATCTGTATACATCCGTTACTCTGCCCAATTTATGTGAAGACTTAATGCAATTAAAGCTTGGTTTTCTCAAGAGGTTTAGTATCCTTTCTCGGTTTCAATCCAAAAATGAGAATTCTATCTTGGCTCATAATGTCAAGTGTTGGCTTCTTGTTGGTTAGACGGTTCTCTTCCTTAGCTTTTACCTTATGCTTTAGGATAGTCCCTTCATCTCCTCCCATCTTCTTTAGTTTTCAAAATCTTCTCATCTTTTTCAAAATCTTCTTTATTTATAAACTCAAACCGCTTCCATAATAAACCTCGACTTTGTCGAGTGCCTTTTCTTTTAAAACTTCTTTTCTTTAAACAAGCTTCAATTCATTTAATCATACTTTGAGATCTTTCAAAATTAAGAAATACACTTCAACTCATTCAAACTCTTTTGTGTGCTCGAGCACTTTTACCCTTCAAAATATTTTTTCAAGATGAGACTTGATTCATTGATAGTCGATCAACATTCTCCTATCCCCATGGTTATAAATGTGTCGACTTTTCCACTTGAGTGCTAGAGGCGTTCTCAAACCCTCACTCTTGCTGATGCAGGGTCCATCTTTCCCACACCTTGTGGACGTTAGTCAAGATTTCTCTCCTAACAATGACGACTTGTCTCTTCATTTAAAATCAGTCAACAAACAAGTATTTTCTAGCCGAACTACGCTGCTCTGACTTTCCCATTGCACGAGGAAGTACGTAGGCACTAAGTCTTACGAACCAAGGCGAGCAATAAAAATAATAAAAAACATTTCATTTTCTTTTGTTTGCAAATAAACATTCATTCTTTTCCTTTAGCAAGTAAACCTTTACATGACACTCCTTTTAAAAGAAACCAAACAAAGTGGATCATGCGGAGTACAATAGATGCTTAGGGTGCTAACACCTTCCCTTTGCATAACCGACCCGCGTACCCCAATCTCTGATCTTTTTGGGTTTTGTTCGTTTTTCTCCCATTTTCCTTTGGAAACAATAAAGTGCGGTGGCGACTTCATTGTGTTGAGATAAGTCAATTGATGGCTTAAATCTCAAATCTTTACCGCTACATTTCTTTTCCTATCACCATTGTCGCAATTTCTTTTCATCTCTCTTCGTCTTCAACAACGGCGATATTCTTGCGCGCGACACTTCTTACATGACCTTCAACCATATAAATAACAGATATATAAAAAATCTCCTTAATGACACTCGGGAATAACAATCTTCACCAATAAATAATAGATAGAAAACACACTAACTCCATACAACACATTCACAAAATTGTGGACATATGAAAACAACTCTAAGAAAAAGATAAAATTACTAAACAAAAATACAAATAAAATTAATAAGTGATATGAACAACATATTAATTTTGTAATTCAACCTGAAAGAATTTGTTACACGTTCATCTATCCGCCAAAGCTAATTTTTTTCCTTCTTTCAAAACAATTATTGTCTTTTTCCAAATGTCTCTTCTTCTCGCATAGCAAATAATGTGTCTTTTCGCTCTTTATTTATTCTTTTCCTTTAAACCTCTTTTTAGTTTTTTTTGTACAGCTTTAGAAATTAAAAAATTTCTTTTAACTATTTGTCAAATGAGTTTGATTCAAATAAAATAATACACATAAATAAACTCTTTTTCTTTTATTTTTTAATATTTTAAATAAATGGTGATTCTTGCCTTAAAAATGAGTTCACCATTCACTTATAAGGAGTCTTTCAACCCATATATTGTTTGATATATTATTCTTAACAATAAATCATATGGCAAATCTCGTGAGTTCAATTATTTGAACTGTAAGTTTGAATATATTATTCGGACTTAAGTGTATATTTTTATATTTTTATGATATATCTATTTTATGAAAATTAACTTTGAAACCGAATTTTTGGTTTCACTAAAGAAAATGACTTTTTGTATTCATCTTTTTATAGTTTGTGGAAGTTTTTATCATCTCATTTTGTAACGACATAATCATTAACCATTTGACAATGGTGTAACACAACTAAACTGGATAGAAATAGATTCACATAAGTATTTTAATTAAATATAGAAAAAATTAGTTTGAGAAAAATTTAAATCTGTATATTACAATTATTCAAACTTGACTTCATATATCTTATTAGCAGTTAGTTAAATAATTGTCTTCTAGGATTCATTTATTTAATTTTTTAAAATTGGTGTATATACATTGACGCCAACCGATTCTGTCTATTCTAAGGGTCTCATAATATAAGTTGTTTTTAATAAATATTTTTCGTCACACCCTACATGTTATTTTTTATAATATTAATAAAGTGTTAATTACTTTTTCCATATAATATTATTCATTATTAGCGTGTCTTTCTTTAAGATTTTATAAGCTGTAATTCTAACTAAATGAAGTTAATTATTGAGTTCATAATATATAATAATATAAATAAGATAACTTGCTTGCAATTCAACATCTAGAATTATTGGTTGAGTTGTTCTCCCTATCAATAATATTATTGGTATCTAGAATTCATGTTACTAGACTTGTTAAGAAAGAAACTATATTATTAAAATCTTTCAAAATCCTAGCTACAAACTTGTTTATATATACAAAATAAATTGACACATAGACATAAATAAAATTTTGTTTAATAGATAAGTTAACAACTAAGAATAGCTTCTAGAAAATATCAAACGACTACGTCTGAGTAACAGCCTCAGAAGCTCTATTGCTTCTGACTACAACATACTTTTGGATATGAATTACTTCTAACACCATCCCTTAATTCATATTCAGAAATATACAACACCAATTCCATCCCTCAAACGGATAAAGTGTTCAGTCTTGACAACTTTAGTCAGAACATCTGCAAGTTGCTTCTGATTGCTATAATGTGAAACTTCTAGCACTCTATTATGGACTTGACTTCTCAGAAAATAGAACTCCGTGTCAATGTGCTTGCTTCTCCCATGCATCACTAGGTTCTTCGCAAGGCTTATAGACGATTTATCTTCAATCATCAACTTCATAAGTTTGCTCACATTGATCTTCAAATTCTGCAACAAATTCATCAGCCAAACAACTTGACACACAATCAATTCACCTGCAATATATTCAGCTTCACAAGGTGACAACGCAACCATAGGCTGCATCTTGGAGCACCAAGAAATGAGACTTACTAAATATTTGAAAAAGTATCCAGAAGTACTTCTTATGTCAACTGTCTCCACACCAATCAGAGTTTGAATAGCATATGAGCTCTGCATTAGTTTTAACACCAGATGGGAACAACACTCCATACCCCAGAGTCCCTTTAATATACCTCAGAATTCTAACATAAGATTGGTAATGTAACCACTTTGGCTTGTTCATAAACCTACTTACCATTCCAATCGCATAACAAATGCCAGGTCCCGTGTTACACAAATACCTCATTGAGCCAACCAAATATTAAGAAAGAAACTATATTATTAAAATATTTCAAAACCGCAGCTACAAACTTGTTTATATACACAAAATAAATTGACACATAGACATAAACAAAATTTTGCTTAATAGCTAAGTTAACAAGTAAGAATAGCTTCTAGAAAATATCAAATGACTACGTCTGAGTAACTGCCTCAAAAGCTCTATTGCTTCTGACTACAGCACACTATTGGATATGAATTACTTCTAACACCATCCCTTAATTCATATTCAGAAATATACAACACCAATTCCATCCCTCAAACGGATAAAGTGTTCAGTCTTGGCAACTTTAGTCAGAACATCTGCAAGTTGCTTCTGATTGCTACAATGTGCAACTTCTAGAACTCTATTATGGACTTGACTTCTCAGAAAATAGAACTCCATGTCAATGTGCTTGATTCTCCCATGCATCACTAGGTTATTCATAAGGCTTATAGACGGTTTATCTTCAATCATCAACTTCACAAGTTTACTCACATTGAACTTAAAATTCTGCAACAAATTCATCATCCAAACAAATTGACACACAATCAAATCACCTGCAATATATTCAGCTTCATAAGGTGACAACGCAACCATAGGTTGCATCTTGGAGCACCAAGAAATGAGACTTCCTAAATATTTGAAAAAGTATTCAGAAGTACTTCTTATGTCAACTCTGTCTCCATACAAATCAGAGTTCGAATAGCATATGAGCTCTGTGTTAGTTTTAACACCGGATGGGAACAACACTCCATACCCCAGAGTCCCTTTGATATACCTCAAAATCTTGACAGAAGATTGGTAATGTAACCACTTTGGCTTGTTCATAAACCTACTCACTATTCCAATCGCATAACAAATGGCAGGTCCCGTGTTACACAAATACCTCATTGAGCCAACCAACTGTTTGAAAGTTGTAGCATCTACATTATCACCCTCAACATCTGGATCCAACTTGTGATTCGTCTCAACATGTATGATTATAGTCTTACAATTTATTAACTCAAATATCTTTAGAAGCTCAAGTTCATACTTTAGCTGATGCAAAATTATACGCTTCTCAGAGTACAAAATCTCCATCCCTAAAAAAATACCATATTTCCCAGATCAATCATCTCAAACTCATTCATTAGCACATTCTTGAACTTGACTATCTCTTTTGGATAACTTTTTGTTAGCAAAATGTCATCAACATAGAGACACACCAAAATCATATTGCCTAAGTATGCTGCACATAAACTCCATACTCCACCTCACACTTTATGATTCCTTGCATCTTGTAAAATGAATCAAATTTTCAGATTCCAAGCTCTAGGAGCTTGTTTCAGTCCATACAATGCTTTATGTAATCTGTACACCACCCCTTCCTGATTCTTTTTCATAAATCCAGAAGGTTGTGACACGTATTCCTCTTCTTATAATGAACCATTCAGAAATGTATATTTCACATCTAGATGCTTTAGAGGCCAACTTCAAAGTAATTTAGTTATGAATTCTGTAGAAATCCTCTAAACCTTGCTTTGATTTTTCTAATTTATCCATTTGGTTTTAACTTTATCTTGAAAATATATCTGACGCTGATGGCTTTCTTCTCCTTTGGAAACTTAGTCAACTCTCAGGTATTATTTCTTTCTATAGCCTTAAGTTATTCTTTCATGGCCTTCAACCATACTTTCTTCTTGAGAGATTCTTCAACACTAACTGGTTCAGAGTCTACTAACATGGAACACTGAACGACTTCTTCCTTAGAGTCTACTTCAATATCTTGAAATATGTCAAACTCTGTAAATCTTCTTGGTATTTGTCTAAATCTTTGTGGCCTCTGGGCTTGTTCATAATCTCCTTCTGATTCTGGAATAGTATAAACTTCCAGACTTTCTTCAAAAGTTGGACCACATCCAGAAGTCTCACCTACAAAAGCATGACCCCCAGAGTCTTGACCACCAGAGTGTTGACCACTAGATTCTGGATCATTATCAAAATCTGGATCAAAATCAGAATCATCTTCTAACTCTTACTCATCTTTAGAGTCTTCTTTTGACTCTGACTCATCTTCAGAACCTTCAGATTCTGTACTATCTTCAGAAGTTACCTCAGGTGTTAACACTAAATCAGAGTTGGACTGAGAATTTCTCCAATCCCATGCTTCTGACTCCTTCATAATGACGTCTCCACTGACTTCAAGTTATTAGTTCCTGGACAATAAAACTTGTGCACACTTGTACTATGGTACCCAATCATCAACATTACTTGGTTCTATCATCAAACTTCTTTCTCTTAGCATCTAGAACATATTTGTAACAAACTGAACCAAATACCTTGAAATGAATCACATTTTGCTTATCTTCGGTCCACTTCTCTAAAGGAATAATTTCTTTCAGCTTCTTCGTTGGACACCTATTAAGCACATACGCCGAAGTGGCAACAACTTCTCCCTGCAAGTTGTGAGACAAATTCTTCTATTTTAGCATGCTCCTTGTTATATTAAGCAAAGTTCTATTTCTTCTTTCAGCAAGACCATTGTATTGAGGAGTGTATGGAGCAGTAACCTCATGCTTAATTCCATTCTCCTCACAGAACTTCTAGAACTCTGTAGAGTTATACTCACCTCCACTGTAAGTTCTAAGAACTTTCAATTTCTGACCACACTGTTTCTCAGTCTTCACCTTAAACTTTTGGAACTCGATAAACACCTCATGCTTAAACTTGGTGAGTTTACAAGAATGACATGGGTAGCACTCTGGGTTGCAGAATTAATTATTTCTTCCAAGTGAAGGTAGTGAAAATGGTGCACATACATCATAATGCACTACTCCTAAAACATGCTTTATTCTTGGGGCTAATTTTGACGCAAATGGCAATCTGGGTTGCTTGCCTTTCATGCATACCTCACATGAATTCTCAGGATTCACAATCTTCGGAATGCCATGTACAAGCTTTTTAGAACTCAGCTGCCATAAGCTTATGAAGTTCAGATGCCCCAATCTCTTATGCCACAATTCATTGTCACCTTTAGCGCCTTTTACACTAAGACATTTAGTTTCTGTTGTCTCCACATTCACCTTGAATGTTTTGTTGCTTCCCTTCTCAGATTTCATAATCAAATTCTAATTGCAGACATACAACTTCAAGAGACTGTTTTTCATGATAACTGAGAAACCATTCTCAATGAGTTGACCTACACTCATTAGATTGCTCTTCATCCCAGGAACATACCAAACATCTTTGATCAGAATAGTTCTTCCATTCTTCACTATGACTTTGACGTTTCCCATACCTTTTGCATTAAGGTACTTATCATCAACACATCTGATATTTGTCCTATTTCTGGAGTCAAAATCAACCAACCATTGTTTGTTTCCAGTTAAGTAATTTGAGCTGTCATTATCCATATAACCAATATACCAAATACCTACCATCAGACTCAAAACCCATCAATAACATAGGTTCATCATTAGAATATCCTCTAGCTATGTTTGCTTCTCTTGACTTCCTTTTATTGTTTGACCAACAATCCTTAGCAAAGTGGCCAGAGTGCTTACAGCAGTAGCGTTGAACCTTCTTCTTGTCAAACTTATCTATTCCCTTATGATGTTTCTTCTCATCAAAATTAGAGGCTTCTGACTTATGAGAACCACCATGTCTCTTCATTTCCTCTGACCAAGATTGCTTCTGCTACTTCTTATCAGAAGATGCCTTAAGAGCCAACTCTCTCTCTCTCTCTCTCTCTCTCTCTCTCTCTCTCTCTCACACACACACACACACACACACACACAAAGATATTCTCAGTCAGACACAACTCTTGTGCCTCTAGACTACTTTGCAGCTCTTCAATTCTTTAGAATGTCCAGATCTTTAGAATGTTCAATTGTTACAACAATGTAATCAAATTGAAGAGTAGAGAGATCTCAATATCTTCTCAATGATTACTTATTCAGGAAGAGTCTCTCCATACAATTTCATCTCATTTGTGATCAGAATCACTCTAGAGATGTAATCTGGTACCTTCTCATTGTTCTTTATGTTGAGATTCTCATACTGCTTACTTAGAGATTGAACCTTCACCTTCTTCACTGACGCATCACCGCCGTAGCACCGTGTCAGTATATCCCACGCAACCTTCACCGTCGTCGAATCAACGGTTTTCTCAAACACATTCCCATTCACACACTGATGGATGTAAAACAATGTTTTCTGATCTTCTTCCTCGTATCTCTTTGTGTGTTTCTTTGTTCCTCCGTCATGTTTTCTGTAATCGGAACATAACCTTTGGTGACAAGATCAAGAACGTCTAGAGCATTCAACAACACACATTTGAATCATCCACCAATTCAAATTCTTTCCATCAAACACTGAAAACTTTGTATGAGATTATTTCTGTCGTTCATCTTCGTTCTTATGCACTAAAAACTCAAACATATCTGAGATCTCACCAAACACTCGTGTTTCCCGATCCCGCAAAATCCAGAAATACAATTTTATTTCGATTTCGATCATGAATTCAACGCAAATTCAAGAAATACAAATTCAATTACACACGTCTAGCGTACACTCATGTTTTCCTGTTAATCAAATCAGAGCTCTAGTTCTAGATACCAATTGTTGGTGCACAAGGTTGAAGATGAAGATGAAGATGGAAGAAGAAGAAGAAGAAGAAGAAGAGAGAGAGGGAATAAATTCGTTAAAAAAATTCTATTACTAAAATCTTTCAAAATCCTAATTACAAATATATTTATATACACAAAATAAACTGTCACACAGACATAAACAAAACTATATTTAATAGATAAATTAACAGTTAAAAATAACTTCTAAAAAATATCAAATTACTTTTGAGTAACAGCTTGAGAAGCTATTTTTTTTTGTGACTAAATCACTTCTAATAATAATTAATTAATAAATTTTTTTTAATAAATTTCGTTTGTGAGAATTTAAGACAATCAAACGTATGCTTTAATGACAAAGATAATTTGACAAAATCTGCCATGTTACAATATAGGCGGCGAATGCATATTATCGACATCTTAAAATTCTGTGTTTTTGCATCGGTTCATTTTGGTGTTTGGATTTAGAATGAACCTTGACATTTTTTAAGATTAAAGTTTCTTGCCGAAAGAAATAAAAGTCACAAACAACGGAAAAAAATGGTGTGCTGCAAAAAGGATAATGACGTGACCAAAAGCAATTGAATCAATATAATATATTCCTACACGAAATAAAAATTATCATGATAATAATGAAATATTTCAACTGAAATAGGTTGACTTTTTGTTCAAACTTAAAATAATAGTTGAGAATTACTTTAAGGGAATTTTTTCCCCACCTAATAGTCTTTTTCTAGGTCTCTAATGAAAAATCTAAGATATTTTTAAAATTCGCAAGTGTACTTATGAATTTATCTCGTTGACGACTTTGAAAATGCACTTGCGAAGTTATCCATAATTTATTAAAAATAGGGTGATTTCGCAAGTGCGCTTACGAATAATCCATAAATACTCATTTCGCAAGTGTATTTGTGAAGTCTGTGTATTGTTTTAACAAAACATACATAATATACCCCCAACCCCTTTTCTATCAAAATATCAAAATTTCAAACTTTCTACTCCAAACTCTAACATTTCTACTACTCAAACTCACTAATTTTTGTTCATCTCTCCATTTCAACTTATTTAATATCATCTCAAATCAACTCCAAGCTTTCAAATTTGTGTAAGTTTTCTATTTATTTTTTTAATTCACAATGCAAACTTGTAAAAGATTATTATGTTAGTTTGTAGAAATTATATTGAGTATGTTGGTGTTAGAATATGTAAATGTAGTTATTGAGTGACAAAAAACTGAGTTTTGGGTGTTTAGGACAAGAATATTTTTGGTTTTGAAAGTTGCTGTGCGCAGGGGGTTTCGCAAGTGCACTTGCGAATTCACCCTGGACCAGTTTCGCAAGTGCACTTGCGAATTGTTGCCCGAGTGGTTTAACATTTAAAACCTAACAATTATAATTATTTATTTCAGGAACATGGCTGACAACCTGGACCTGAGCAGGCGTTTGAGACAAGGCAGGCCAAGCCAGACTGCCTCGGCTCACTGAGAGAGAGAATGGCAGTAGGTTAACCGGCGCCAAAGACGGGGTTGGGTACAAAGGCAGCAACTGGATATAGCTTCTCCTTCTGCACCGAGAAGTCGTCTGCATCAGGCGTCTATCTCTCATGCGTATGAGCAGGTGACGTCTATCTCTCGTGTGCATGAGCAGGTACCTGATGAGGCGGAGGTACCCGAGGAGGTTGGGGTACATGAGGACGTTGAGGTACCCGAGGATGTTGAGGTACCCGAGGATGTTAAGGAACCTGAGGAGGCAGAGTAGGGCTATCCAGGAGGGCCATATGATATCTCCCTCTTGATTTACTATCATGATCATACCGCTCGCTATGTCTGAAATGGACATGTATTTTTTTGGTTCCACTTTTTCATTTATAATTTTTACTAAAAAATACAATTGTGAAATTTATTACTTTTTTTGTTTCAGGAGCGGTTGCCTATAAAGCATGTGAACCACTCTCAGAATATTTTTGAGTTGTTCATGCCAATGGCTCAGTGGTTCCATGATGTTGTGATTGGATCCGATCTTTTCGGATTATGCTGTACAAATTACAACACAATAAGCCACGTCATGCAGAGGGCTTTTGCTGAGAGGTGGCACAAAGAGACCTCATCTTTCCACTTTCCCATTGGGGAGTTAACCATCACTCTTGATGATGTAGCTTGCTTGCTCCACTTACCTATCAGAGGTAGGTTACTTAACCATCACAAGATATTATGGGCTGAGGCAGTTGAGTGGATGGTTCAGTATCTGGGAGCTGATATGTTTAGGGCAGTTGCGGACTTCAGAGTCACAAATAGGGCGCATGTAAAGTTCTTATACCTTAAGGAGCTATATGAGGAGCACCTCGTTGCAGCAGCAGCTGCAGCAAAAGTTACACGAAGAGCTGACGAGGATGAGGAGGACGATGTTTTTGTTCAGTTTCACCGAGCCTGTGTTGTGCGGTGTTACTTGATGTTCTTGATCGACACGTCTGTCTTTGTTGACACAAGTTGGCACTATACCGATGTGACATACTTGTGGTATTTTATGGACCTAACAAGAGTTCGTGACTGGAAATGGGGGGCCTCTGTTTTGGTATACCTCTACCAGAAGTTGAATGAAGCTTCAGATTAGAGGTCGAGGGTGCTCACTGGCTCATGCACACTCCTCACAATACCTTTTTCTTCCAACTATTAAATTTAATTTGTTTTAATTAATTTGTACTTACATATAATGTTATTGTTTTTGTAGATTTGGATAATATCTCATTTTCACCACATTCATGGTTTAAAGGGAGATAAGGATTATACTGACAACATGCCAAGGGTTGCCAAGTATGTTCTCAACAGAGGGAACCAACATGTGGTGCCGTACCAGGTGTATCTTGATCATACTGCTCATGATGACATCAAATGGATTCCATTTGATGATTACATGGATGTTGTCCCATTTGATCCGATCTCATTATACTTTGGGTGGCTAACTTGTGGGTCGAATATTATGGTCGGGTATCTTTTGGAGCGGTGTATCCGCTAGTTTGGCTATGTGCAGATGATACCTAGATCTCCCTTTCAGGCTGCTCCCGACACCATGATACGGCGGGATCTCGATGATGTCTTCCAGGATTGGGAGAATCATATGGTGCCACATGAGTATCAGATGATACTGACATCCCAAAGTTGGCACTGTATAGAGGGTTATGTGACATGGTTCTTTAACAAGTCACACCCTATCATGACACTGGATGGTCCTGGACGTCCACCTAGGCTAGCTCATGAGGAGCTCCTAGAGAACGAGCAGGCCGAGGATGACTGTAATACGGTGAGAGAACTGACTTGGATGTTTTGCGTTTGATCGCAAATATTATGGATAGCAAGAGTCGCCACCGACTTTTCTTTTATCCAATAAAGGAAAGGGTGAAAAGAACAGGAAATTCCTTTTGAGAATTTTCTTGAGTTCGGGGGGTAGGTTATGAAAAGGAAAAGTGTTACCACCCTTTTCATCCATAGTTATCTATAGGCTCTTAATTTCTTGATCACTTTGAAAATGCTTTGTGTTTTGTGTAAGTTGAAAAATGTTTTTGAAGATGTTTTGAAAGTGGTGATTTTGTAATGATTCTCGTATCGTTGAGAATGTATACAAAATGTTTGTTTTTTGGAAATATTTTGAAAACGCCTTAATATGACAAACTTTGTAATGATTCTCGTATCGTGGAGAATGTATACAAAATGTTTTGTTTTGAAAATATTTGTCAAAAGGGAGTGTTTGGAAAGATATTTTTTTTTTGAAAGTGTGAGGTGTGAAAATGATTTTAGTTTATGAGCAAGCAATTACGAGTAATATACCTACTAAAAAAAGTCTCTGTTATTTTCCTTCTCCTTTAGATAGTGCTATTTTACCATTGGTTGGTAAGGAGCTATATCTTTGGATGTGAGGGACAGGCGTGGGTCATTGTACAATCATAGAATGCAACTTGTAAGATGTTTTAGCAATTGTCGTAAGGGACTAAGATCTTTATTGAAGGCAACATTGAAGGGTCATCGATGGACTATGATCTTTTAATCGAGGGTCTTTGCTAAAACATCCCACGTTCGAGGGATATGACTGTTTTATCCGAGGCAACAAGTGTGGGTTATCCTAGAGGTGCATGTGTGCAAAGTGTTTTGTTTTCAAGTATTTTATCTTTGGGTTAGGATTTTGCTAGGTTTGATTTTAAGTCTTGTCATGCAAACTCTAATTACTAGCAATAATAAGGAAAGCGATAAATTGCGAAATTTTAAAAGTCCTACGCTATTACAACATTTTGGGAATGGGGGGTACAAGTTTGTGAATAGGGGGAAGAAAGCAATAAAGCCTAATTATCTATTACAAACCATTGGACATGAATAATAATAAAATGTATAAAATGTAAAGAGGAAGAAGGAAAAGAAATTTTTTTAGAGTTTTTTTGATAGAAAGGTTTAAAGATTAACCTACTCAACTAATTAATTTTAATTACAATAGAAATTAATTAATTTTAACAAACCCTAAAGTCTAAGTTAATTAAAATTAAGAAGAAAATAAAACCTAAGTCTAAATAATTTATTTAGAAAATAATTTGAAGGTTAATATTAATATAAATAATAAAATTTAATTTAATAAAATAAAATATTTACATTAAAATATTTTTAATTTAATTATTTAAGAAAATATATTTTTGGTATTTTTAGTTAAATAAATAAATGAATAAATAAATAAAAATAATGAAAATATAAAGAATTGGGCTGTGTGATACGGTGGCAGAACCAGACTGTTTTAGGAAAATGCTGGTTTGTGTTTTGCGTTTGTGTTCGCAAAATGTCGCGGTAAGCAAGAGTCGCCACCGACTTTCATTTTATCCAACTAGAAAGGAAAAAAGCACAGAAAAATTCCTTTTTTGAGATATTCTGAGTACGGGGGGTAGATTATGAAAAGGGAAGGTATTAGCACCCTTTCTATCCGTACTTTTCTACGGGCTTTTAGGTACTTGCTCATCATTTTCAAAATTGCTTCTTTGTGTGTTTTGTGTGGTTTGAAAAGTTTTTGTTTTGACTTCGATTTAACCCTTGCTTCTGTCTTCAAGAGTGTTACAAAGTGTTTTTGAAAAACTTTGTTTGAAAATGGGTGTAAGTGTGAAAAAGTTTGTTTGGATTGAGCAAGTACTTAAGAACTAATCTACCTACTCGAAAAAAGAATTGTTCTATATTCGTTTCCTTTAGACATCGCTATTCCACTATTAATGAGTAGGTAGCATCGTCGTTGGAGTTTTAAGGGTCAATTCGAAAAGGGACGTACGATCACTAAAGCAATGTTAGGACGTCTTAATAATAACCCTAATGTCTTAAGATCAATATTCGAGGAAACTATATCCGAGTCAACCATTCCGAGGCAACTTTGATCTTTTGGACAAGAGAGCGACCACTAAAATATCCTATACTCATTGATCGTTTACCGAAGGCAACCGAAGTGGGAGTATACCCTAGGAGTGCGCATGTGCGAGTGATTCAATTTCAAGTTTATTATCTTTGCACATTTAGGGTTTGCTAACTGTTTTAAAGTTAATCATACATTCTTGTCATGCATCCCTATTACCATACATCTAACAGTTTAATGTTTGCGGAATTGAAAGTGCGGAAAGTAAGCTAAGCTATTACAAGGCTTCGGGTATTTACATAGCCAAAAACAACCCGTAAAACAAAAACGGTAAATGAAAGTAAAAGTCCTAATTAAGCTATTACAACTTGTGAGCAATTACATCAATATGGTAAAAATAATAATAAAGCGCGCGCGATGAGTTAAGAACGAGAGAGAACTAGAGTTTTGACCCCGCCTAACCTAATCGAAAGAAAGATTATTTTTGTTTTTTTTTTTTACTATTTTTAAGAAAAAGAATTAGGCTTCTAAATTAAATACAAAATTAATTAGTAATTAAATTAAATAAAAAAATGACTAAATTTAACCTACTTTTGTATTTTTGTTATTTTTTAAGAAAAAGAAAATTGAATTAAGTTAGAAACAAAAAACCCTAATTGTTCTAATTAATTTTAATTTATTTACAAAATAATTAAAGTTACCTAAAATTGAATAACCTAATTAAATTAATTTTTGTATAAAAAATAATATCCTGAATCTAATTGGATGAAAATATTATTTTTGTGATTTTTTTGAATAAAAGAATTAATTTTTTAGGTTAGTAAAAATAAATAAATAAATAAATAAATAAAGAAAAATATAAAAGAAAAGTAAAAGAGAGATTGGGCCTGAAAAAGTGATTTTGGGGGTGCTGATAGCAAATCTGGCCCAAGAGGCAAAGGTCCACGTTGATCTTCTGAATCCCCTGCTTTGTTAGGACGTCTTAATAATAACCCTAATATCTTAAGATCAATATTCGAGGCAACTATATCCGAGGCAACCATTCTGAGGCAACTTTGATCTTTTGGACAAGAGAGCGACCACTAAAATATCCTATACTCAATGATCGTTTACCGAAGGCAACCGAAGTGGGAGTATACCCTAAGAGTGCGCATGTGCGAGTGATTCAATTTCAAGTTTATTATCTTTGCACATTTAGGGTTTGCTAACTGTTTTAAAGTTAATCATACATTCTTGTCATGCATCCCTATTACCATACATCTAACAGTTTAATGTTTGCAGAATTGAAAGTGTGGAAAGTAAGCTAAGCTATTACAAGGCTTCGGGTATTTACATAGCCAAAAACAACCCGTAAAACAAAAGCGGTAAATGAAAGTAAAAGTCCTAATTAAGCTATTACAACTTGTGAGCAATTACATCAATATGGTAAAAATAATAATAAAGCGCGCGTGATGAGTTAAGAACGAGAGAGAACTAGGGTTTTGACCCCGCCTAACCTAATCGAAAGAAAGATTATTTTTGTTTTTTTTTACTATTTTTAAGAAAAAGAATTAGGCTTTTAAATTAAATACAAAATTAATTAGTAATTAAATTAAATAAAAAAATGACTAAATTTAACCTACTTTTGTATTTTTGTTATTTTTTAAGAAAAAGAAAATTGAATTAAGTTAGAAACAAAAAACCCTAATTGTTCTAATTAATTTTAATTTATTTACAAAATAATTAAAGTTACCTAAAATTGAATAACCTAATTAAATTAATTTTTGTATAAAAAATAATATCCTAAATCTAATTGGATGAAAATATTTTTTTTGTGATTTTTTTGAATAAAAGAATTAATTTTTTAGGTTAGTAAAAATAAATAAATAAATAAATAAAGAAAAATATAAAAGAAAAGTAAAAGAGAGATTGGGCCTGAAAAAGTGATTTTGGGGGTGCTGATAGCAAATCTGGCCCAAGAGGCAAAGGTTCACGTTGACCTTCTGAATCCCCTGCTTTGTTAGGACGTCTTAATAATAACCCTAATGTCTTAAGATCAATATTCGAGGCAACTATATCCGAGGCAACTATTCCGAGGCAACTTTGATCTTTTGGACAAGAGAGCGACCACTAAAATATCCTATACTCAATGATCATTTACCGAAGGCAACCGAAGTGGGAGTATACCCTAGGAGTGCGCATGTGCGAGTGATTCAATTTCAAGTTTATTATCTTTGCACATTTAGGGTTTGCTAACTCTTTTAAAGTTAATCATACATTCTTGTCATGCATCCCTATTACCATACATCTAACAGTTTAATGTTTGCGGAATTGAAAGTGCGGAAAGTAAGCTAAGCTATTACAAGGCTTCGGGTATTTACATAGCCAAAAACAATCCGTAAAACAAAAGCGGTAAATGAAAGTAAAAGTCCTAATTAAGCTATTACAACTTGTGAGCAATTACATCAATATGGTAAAAATAATAATAAAGCGCGCGCGATGAGTTAAGAACGAGAGAGAACTAGGGTTTTGACCCCGCCCAACCTAATCGAAAGAAAGATTATTTTTGTTTTTTTTACTATTTTTAAGAAAAAGAATTAGGCTTTTAAATTAAATACAAAATTAATTAGTAATTAAATTAAATAAAAAAATGACTAAATTTAACCTACTTTTGTATTTTTGTTATTTTTTAAGAAAAAGAAAATTGAATTAAGTTAGAAACAAAAAACCCTAATTGTTCTAATTAATTTTAATTTATTTACAAAATAATTAAAGTTACCTAAAATTGAATAACCTAATTAAATTAATTTTTGTATAAAAAATAATATCCTAAATCTAATTGGATGAAAATATTTTTTTTGTGATTTTTTTGAATAAAAGAATTAATTTTTTAGGTTAGTAAAAATAAATAAATAAATAAATAAAGAAAAATATAAAAGAAAAGTAAAAGAGAGATTGGGCCTGAAAAAGTGATTTTGGGGGTGCTGGTAGCAAATCTGGCCCAAGAGGCAAAGGTCCACGTTGACCTTCTGAATCCCCTGCTTTGTTAGGACGTCTTAATAATAACCCAAATGTCTTAAGATCAATATTCGAGGCAACTATATCCGAGGCAACCATTCCGAGGCAACTTTGATCTTTTGGACAAGAGAGCGACCACTAAAATATTCTATACTCAATGATCGTTTACCGAAGGCAACCGAAGTGGGAGTATACCCTAGGAGTGCGCATGTGCGAGTGATTCAATTTCAAGTTTATTATCTTTGCACATTTAGGGTTTGCTAACTATTTTAAAGTTAATCATACATTCTTGTCATGCATCCATATTACCATACATCTAACAGTTTAATGTTGCAGAATTGAAAGTGCGGAAAGTAAGTTAAGCTATTACAAGGCTTCGGGTATTTACATAGCCAAAAACAACCCGTAAAACAAAAGCGGTAAATGAAAGTAAAAGTCCTAATTAAGCTATTACAACTTGTGAGCAATTACATAAATATGGTAAAAATAATAATAAAGCGTGCGCGATGAGTTAAGAACGAGAGAGAACTAGGGTTTTGACCCCGCCTAACCTAATCGAAAGAAAGATTATTATTTTTTTTACTATTTTTAAGAAAAAGAATTAGGCTTTTAAATTAAATACAAAATTAATTAGTAATTAAATTAAATAAAAAAATGACTAAATTTAACCTACTTTTGTATTTTTGTTATTTTTTAAGAAAAAGAAAATTGAATTAAGTTAGAAACAAAAAACCTTAATTGTTCTAATTAATTTTAATTTATTTACAAAATAATTAAAGTTACCTAAAATTGAATAACCTAATTAAATTAATTTTTGTATAAAAAATAATATCCTAAATCTAATTGGATGAAAATATTTTTTTTTGTGATTTTTTTGAATAAAAGAATTAATTTTTTAGGTTAGTAAAAATAAATAAATAAATAAATAAAGAAAAATATAAAAGAAAAGTAAAAGAGAGATTGGGCCTGAAAAAGTGATTTTGGGGGTGCTGATAGCAAATCTGGCCCAAGAAGCAAAGGTCCACGTTGACCTTCTAAATCCTCTGCTTTGCTT
This sequence comes from Vicia faba, assembly GCA_948472305.1. Classification (NCBI taxonomy): domain Eukaryota; kingdom Viridiplantae; phylum Streptophyta; class Magnoliopsida; order Fabales; family Fabaceae; genus Vicia; species Vicia faba. Next base: position 1,634,764,491 of record OX451736.1, read on the forward strand.
TGACCAAGGCCTTTGGTGCTCCTTTATCTAATGGCCCTTAGATCTGGCCATCTGGACACTTGGCTGGCTGGATAATGATAGACCATGGTGGTCATCCCACACAAGCATGCGCCTGATTACTAAAAAGAAAATAATATGAAACAATTGGGGGGACCTGGGATTCGAACCCAGGCCCCAAAGCACTTTCCACCTGCACCAATGCCAGCTGAGCTACGTGTTCTATTTGTATATAGAATAAATAATAATGATAATATATAATAACGTGAAAAAAAGGCGCCAGAATTCAAATGGGCCAATACGGTAGCGCCACGCCAGTCATCTTCTTCCTTTCTCCGTTGGTAAAAGTCATAGACTTTTACCTACGAACGTACATCTGTAGCTACAAACCCTCTGATTCTTAAAACCAAACACAACCAAGATAAATAACATCCAAGGCCATGGATTGATTCGTCTTGGCGTGCTGAGCACGATGGTGCCCCTTTCATGGCCCAATTTTACCTGTGTAAAAAGTTCCTAAAACGAAGCATAAAACCCTAACAATGGCAAACCTTGATACAGTCCATAAAAATGCAATTGAGTGTTACAGATAGTTTGCAAATGTTCCAAGGATCAAGAATATATGATTATTTCATGCTATAAGTGCCAAAATTATGCAATTCGAATTCAAGAAAAAGCCATTGTTGTGGCTGACTTACAGTGAGTTATAGGGCTGAAAACTCCTTGTTCTTGATTGGTTTCGCTTGCTTGTGATCCCAGGAAGCGATTGGGGTGGCTAGAGGGTCTTGAGAATGCTTAGAAATGCAAAATCAAATCACCACTTTTTCTTGTTTTTTTCAAGTTTGTTCTGACTTCTCACGCCTCTCTAACCTCTTTCTCTAGGTCTGTAATTGTTCAATATATATCAATGATTGAATTAGGGTTGCAAACATGATCTCAATCTTCCTCCATTATAGCTTTTGATTTGGATTTGATTCACTTGAAGATACTTCCAAAAATAGTCCAAATTCAATCTTTTTGTGCACACCAAGGCTTTGCACGATTTCAATCACTTGCCAACTGGGTATAAGACCAGAAACATGCACAATATCTTAAGGTTTCAATGTTTTAGATTTTTTCATGATTTGTTTGATTAAAATTGATTTAATTCAAATAAAAATCAAAATAAATATTAAAAATAAGATAATTACAAGTGGAAAGAGCTAGGGATCTTGGACCATGCTACCAATTCAAAACAAGTGCAAAAAGTTAGGCCCATTTAGCAAAAATTGCATTTTTAGGCATAGTTGACTTTTGACAATTTTGCAAAAAGGGTCAACTTCACCAATGCATAACTTCCTCAATTTTGACTCTTTGACGGTGTTCTTGGACTTTTTAGAAATCTTGAGATGTCCTCTAAGCAAACCTTTTGGTATAATATCAATTTGGTATTCCATGTTCATGTATGAAACTTTGACAAAAAGGGTGTTTTTGTTAACTTTTTAAAATGACCTATAACTAAGTATGTTGTGTTGGAATAGATCTTTAAAACGAAACTCTCTTATCTTCTTACATCAGAACTTCCAGGGATGTAGAACAAAACTATGTTCTAGCAGATCTTTTCTCATCTTCTATGCTTCTTACATCAGAACTTGTCTACATATTAAAATACTTTATTAGAGAGCATATATGTTCTTTATATATATCATGTGTTTGTTATCATCAAAACTCTTACAGGGATGTAGAACCAAACTATGTTCTAACAATCTCCCCCTTTTTGATGATGACAAAAACTTGTATATTTTGATAGAATACTTAAAGAACATAAAACATATAAGTCTCCCCCTGAGTTGGATACTCAGATGAAGAAAAAAATACTTCCCTGAAGATTTCTGAATAGAGATTTGAGAAGGAGTCAAAATATCTTACATTCCCCCCCTTTTTGTCAAGAATCAAAATTAGTAACAACACGAGAAAAACAGAATATTAAGATGAAGCAATGAGCAAAAGCAAAATAGTTTTTCAGATACTCTGAGTTATCTTTTCTAGATGGGATCTTTAGATGTTTCTGTAATGCTTGTAACATCATCTTCTGTATTTGACTGAGATTCTTCTGATGTTGTATCCTCAGTACTGTTACCAATAGTTCCAGAGCCAATAATCTTTCCTTTTTAATTTCCTCTAAAACCTGCGTATCCTCCAGATTTAAATTTCAGGCTATGGAACATATGCTTTCCTCCGGTCATGTGTAGAGAGAATCCAGAGTCTAGTTGTTAAAACTGGTGTTTCAACCTTGCTGTTATATCTGTAACATAGATGATTTTATCCTTTGGCACCAATATCTTTTTGGGTCCATGATTGTTAGAGTTTCAAAAAATTTGTTTGAATTTTGGTTTAGCAGAAAACACCTTACTAGTATATTTTATATCATGTGTATGTCCATAGGTGAAGTGAGAATAAAGGGGTGTGTGTTTTATGACCATATCCTTAACTTTATTAGGTTGAGATACTTTACCCTTATATCCTATCCCTTTTCTTCCATTTCTTCTAACTCCATAGATCATTGAAGCCATTTTGCTCATATCTATGTTTTTAGCAAGAAATTTTTGAAAGCTATGATCATATCCTTTTATGATCTTATCAGAGTTACTAGAAACTTCTGAGACAGTTTCTTTCTGAGCCTTTTGTAATTTATTTTTGAGTTTAGAAATAGTTTCCTTAAGCTCAGAGTTTTCTGTTCTCAGTTTCTTAGTTTCTTCAGAGTCAGAAACTAGATCCTTTTTCATGTTCTTATTTTTGACTCGAAGTTGTTTATATCTCTCAAGAATTTCTGACAGACTTTCTTCTAATTGAGATCTAGAAAATTTAGAGAATACCTCTTATACCCATGAGTTTGATTCTGATTCAGATGATCCAGAGTCATCTGATAAGTTGTCCATTTGGGCTATATTGGCTCGTTCATCTTCTGATTCTATTTCAACTTCAGAATATTCTGAGTCATCCCACGTTGCCATACGACTTTTCTTCTTATCTTTGGAGAACTTCTTTTTAGGCATTTATTTCTGTAGATTTGGAAAATCGCTTTTGTAATGGCCTGCCTCGTTGCATTTGTAGCAAACAATGTCTTTGTTACTTGATTTTCTGTATCCAGAAGATGATTTAGAAGGATTCCCTATTCTTCTGGGAGTTCTGAACTTCCTCTGCCTGTGTTTCCACAACTGATTAACTCTTCTGGAGAGAAGATATAGTTCGTCTTCTTCTGACGAGGATCCATAAGAGTTTTCTTCTTTTTCCTGCAAAACTTTAGGTTTATATTTGTTATTAGATTTAAGAGAGAGAGACTTACCTTGCTTCCGGGGTTCATCTTCTTCTAGTTCTATCTCATGACTTCTCAGGGAGCTGATAAGTTCTTCCAGAGAAATTTTATCCAGATCTTTGGCTAGTTTTAATGTTGTGACCATGGGTCTCCATTGCTTGGGTAAACTTCTTATGATATTCTTTACATGATCTGCTGTGTAGTACCCTTTGTCCAGAACTTTCAATCCTGCAACCAAAGGTTGAAATATTGAGAACACTGTCTAAATAGTTTCTTCTTCTTCTTCCATTTTGAAACCTTCATACTTTTGGATGAGTGCAAGAGCTTTGGTTTTTTAACTTGCGTGTTGCCTTCATGCGTCATTCTCAAGGAGTCAAACATATGTTTTACTGATTCTCTATTTGTGATCTTCTCATACTCTATGTACAAGATAACAATCAAGAGAATTGTTTTGGCCTTGTGATGATTTCTGAATTCTCTCTTTTGATGATTTCTGACCGTTTTCATCACTAGGATGAATATAGAAATTAGTTACCATATCCCATAGATCAACATCATGAGATAGAAATAAACTTCTGATTATGTCTTTCCAGTAATCAAACTTTTCACCGTCAAATATTAGGGGTCTGTTGTTGATTTTGTCTTTCTCATCATGATAATCATTTCTGATGTTATGACTTGGTCCCACCATAGTGTTTTTCTTGCTTGGATCTTTTCTGACATGGTTAGGTGTTTGTACTCAAAACCAGGCGCTCTGATGCCAATTGAATAATGGAAAAACACAAGAAGGGGGGGGGGGGTGAATTGAGATTAAAACTTAAAATTAAAGACTCGTTGGTTATCCTGGTTCATTTGAACTTAAACTACTCCAGTCCATCCTCTAAGGTGATTTCGCCTCTCTTAAATGAGGTCTTACTCCACTAATCAAACTTAACTGCACAAATACAATGACGACTGTCAATGTCTTCTTGAGTCTAAACCACAACTTGGTTTTCTCAAGGAATTACAAAGTAATAATTGAAAGGCGTGTACAAATATGTTTTCTAACAAAAACAATATCACAAAAGTGATGTATTACACAATAGAGGAGCACAAAGTAAACTGCATAATTATGTTTTTCTTTTTCGTGTGCAGTCGTTATTATGTTGGTATCTTCTTCACGTCTTCTTTATATAGGCAATACATGAGAGACATAAGAAGATGATTTTGGAAGGTTGATCAATAGTAGTAAATGTACTTTCCAAACATAGAGATTCTTGTATTTTTTTCAGCTGTTACTATTGATTAGCCATGAATAAAATGTAACGCTTCAGAACATGCTCACATCAGAAGATTAATGTTACCGTTGAGACTCCTTTACTTTCCAGAACTTTACATATCAGAATATCAGAGTTCTTGTTTCACAGCGTTGGTGCATTCAGAAGTTGTAACATAGAACTTCTACATTTAGCATTTTACACAGATTTGCTTCTAAGTATGTTGTGTCTGAACAGATCTTTAAAACGAAATACTCTTATCTTCTTACATCAGAACCTCCAGGGATGTAGAACAAAACTATGTTCTAGCAGGTATTTTCTCATCTTCTATGCTTTTTACATCAGAACTTCTCTGCATATTAAAATACTTTATTAGAGAGCATATATGTTCTTTATATATATATATATATATATATATATATATATATATATATATATATATATATATATATATATATATATATATATATATATATATATATATATATATATCATGTGTTTGTTATCATCAAAACTCTTACAGGGATGTAGAACCAAACTATGTTCTTACAAAAGTTTCTTGAAACTTTTGAAGTGATTTGTTGATAACTCTTTACAGAGAAGCATGTCTTTGGAATCACTCAAAAATACCAAAAGATGAGCAAGATATAGCCCTTAGAAGTTAAAAACCTAGCTCTTAGAGCAACAAAATGCTTTGGAATCCCTTTTCAATTTTGACAAACTTTCTTGCACAAATACTTTTTTCATGTAAATAGAAGTTGTTGAGGATGATAATAGGAAACTGTAGCAACCATAACCACTTCCAAATGTTAAGAATTGAGGGAAAAATGAACTATTGACCAAGAAATAAAGAACTTGTCCAATTAGGTCAAATTTCTTCAATCAACCCTTATATCTTCGAACTATCTTTGACAACTTGAGGCATGATGAATCACAATAGACTTTTTTTATGATATTAATTCAAAATATCTTCAAAGATGAGGATTCAATCTCAATGAAGCTTTGTTGAAAAAGGCATGAAAATAAAATCATGAGCCTATAGATCAACTTGATGGAATGTGTTGTGCTCTCACCTATAATATCTTCAATTAGGGCAAACATTCACTGTATTTAGGAGTTAAAAGTTAATCAATAGAAAACATATATGATCACAATATACAAGTCAAGGTGCTTGGTGATTCCCCAAGAGAAAATCTAAAGATAAGGAGAAAAACCAAACCCTAATGTGATCTTATTGTAATTGCATTGACATGAGATGATAGAGGGATCTTAGGGGCAAAAATTAGGGTACAACAGTTGCCCTTACTTAAGTGTCTTCTATCCGGATATACGAAGGTTAAAATCTTTGTGCCGACGCGATTGAAGATACTTAAATATAAAACAAACCCTGTTTTTGGCCCTAAGATGCCATGTAATGTTTATGATTGTGCATGCAAACAAACAGGTCCAATGGTTACACAAGACACCACTGAGGAAATAGAAAATAAAAGATTAAAAGAAAACTAGACCAGGAAAATAAATCACTGGTGAACAGAGGACTCAACTCTACTAGTGTAAAGCCCAAGGAGGAGATAAAGCAACATCAACTCAAATATTGAGGAGAGAAAGTAAAGGATAATGGTGATCAACAAATAACCGCGAACTATCCACTCTCAAAGATGATATCAAAAAAGGTAATGTCGACCTACTGGGGGAAAAGAGGTGGTAGGATAATACCAATAAACATCAATATTAGGGGTGGTAATAATTGTTTGGCATCAGTACTCATGAATGGAAACAAACAAACTTCTTCAGAGCAAAGTGAATCTCAACGACGAACTATCTCCCATAATGAAGAGACTAACATCCATCGGAAAGAGATCTCACCAACAAACTATCTCCCATAATAACAAGACTACCATTCGTTGGAGTAAATATCTCAACAATGAACTATCTCCCATAATGACGAGACTATCATTCATTCGAGTAAACAAATCTCAACAGCAAACTATCTCCTATAATGACGAGACTACCATTCATTGGAGTAATATCTCAGCAACGAACTATCTCCCATAATGATGAGACTACCATTCATTGGAGTAAACAAACCTCAACAACTAACTATCTCCCATAACGACGAGACTACCAATCATTGGAGTAACATCTCAACAACGAACTATCTCCCATAATGACAAGACTAAAATTCATTGGAGTAAAAAATATCAACAACGAACTATCTCCCATAATGACGAGACTACCATTCATTGGAGTAACATCTCAACAACGAACTATCTCCCATAATGAAGAGACTACCATTATTTAGAGTAAACAAATCTCAACAACAAACTATCTCCCATAATGACGAGACTACCATTCATTGGAGTAACATCTCAGCAAGGAACTATCTCTTATAATGACAAGACTACCATTCATTGGAGTAACAAATCTCAATAATGAACTATCTCCCATAATGACGAGACTAACATCCATTGGAGTAACAAATATCAACAACAAAGTATCTCCCATAATGACGATACTACCATCCATTGGAGTAACAAATCTCAACAAAGAACTATCTCCCATAATGAAGAGACTACCATTCATTGGAGTAACAAATTTCAACAACAAACTATCTCACATAATGATGAGACTAACATTCATTGGAGTAACAAATCTTAACAACGAACTATCTCCCATAATGATGAGACTACCATTCATTAGAGTAACAAATCTCAACAATGAACTATCTCCCATAATAACGAGACTACCATTCATTGGAGTAACAAATCTCAATAATGAAATATCTCCCATAATGATGAGACTACCATTCATTGGAGTAAACAAACGAATCTTCTCAGGGGACTAACAGATTTACTGGGAAAGTACAAGTTGCTCAAATAAAGAGACCGCCACTTGCTGTTATGAGAAGGAACTGTAATAATGACATCCTGGGGAAAGAAATATGGCTTCATGGGGAAAGAAATATGGCTTCTTGGGGAAAGAAATAGGGATTCTTGGGGAAATAAATATATTCCCTCCGAGGAACTAAAGTCTTCTCGTGACAAAATAAATGCACATTCTTAAACTAGGGCTCAAAGTTTGCAAAAATCAAAATAATAAAGTTATCAGGGACCACAGATTCAAACAAGAAATAAACTGGTGTGAAACAGTTAACCGAGATAGAACATGATGAGAAATAAACTCAAAAGGGGATATCATTCCACTCAGAAAAAGAACTGAATAGGAAGGCTAAAGAAAAAATCTTCCACGAGGGATAACTCAGTGGGGAAAATGAAAGAATATACACTTTCTGCTTAAAGTTGACAAACTATTGGAGAGAGGGTGACACAGCTCTGCAAATAGGGTAATGTGATACGGTGGCAGAACCGACTGTTATACTGGTTTGTGTTTTGTATTCGCAAATGTGCGGTAAGCAAGAGTCGCCAACGAATTTTATTTCATCCAATCATGGAAAAGGAAAAAGAACAGAAAAAACCTTTTTTCGAGATATTCTGAGTACGGGGGGTAGATTATAGAAAGGGAAGGTGTTAGCACCCTTTCTATCCATGGTTTTCCATGGGCTCTTAGGTACTTTCTCATTTTTCAAATTACTTGTGTGTGCTCGTCTTGAAAATGTTTTACTTTGTGATAACCCTTGTATCAGTCCTCAAGGATGTGACGAAGTTTGTTTTGAAAATTTGTTTTTTTGAAAGGTGTTTGTGTGAAAAGTTTTTATTGAGCAAGTACTTAAGATTCCACCTACTCGAAAAAAGATTGTTCATTCTATTTCCTTTAGACAATGCTATCCCACTATTAAGGAGTAGGTAGCACCGTCGTTGGAGTTGTAAGGGACATTCGAAAGGGACAAGTACAATCACTAAAGAAATAGTTAGAAAACTTTAGTAGTAACCCTAGAGTCTTAAGATCTTTTTCGAGGCAACATTTCCGAGACAACATTTCCGAGGCAACATTTCCGAGGCAACATTTTCGAGGCAACATTTTCGAGGCAACATTCGAATGGGACATTTTGATCTTTTAGACTGGAGGGGCACCATTAAAATCTCCTATGCTTAATGATTGTTTACCGAAGGCAACCGAAGTGAGGTAAACCCTAGGAGTGAAATATGTGCATATGATTTGTTTCAGTTATTTAATCTTTGCACATTAGGTGATCTACCGTTTTAATTTTTTTCAAGCATCTTTCCATACAATCCTATTATCATACATCTAACAGTTAAAGATTGCGAAAATTAAAAGTACGAGAAAAATAAACCTAACTATTACAAGGCTTCGGGGAGGGGGATTAATTACATAACCAAAAATCGGGGAAAAGCGATAAATAAAAACCCTAGTTTTAACTATTACAAACCAATAAGCAGTTACATAATAATGAAAAAGAAATAATTAAACGTACGGCGAATTAAATACGTGGATAGATAACATAAAACCCTAATTGAGGGAGAAAAGATTTTTTATGGATTTATTTGAGAAGAACACAATTTAATTACGAATTAATTAAACCCTAATTTCTAACTATCTTTAATTATGAAAGAAATTAAACTAACCTAATTTACTAATTAAATTAAAGAAATAAATATTTATGAGAAAAATGATTTTGGTGTATTTTTGAGGAAAATTAGCTAAGTTATGTACAAATAAAATCCTAAGTCTAATTATTTTTAATTATATAAAAAAAAATTAAATTAACCTAAATTAATTAAACTAATTAATTAAAAATATTTATTAAAAAAAGATTTTTGTGATTTTGATTTGTTAATTTAATAAAAAATTATTTTTGTTGATTAAAAGAGAAAAAGAAAGTAACTAGAGAAAAGAAATTAAAAAAAGTAACCAAATGGGCCTGTGTTGACTTGCTGAAAGGGGGTGAGAATCTGAATTTTTCAGGCCCAACAAGCTAAGCCCGGGTTGACCATGCTGGATTAGGTGTGGCATTGACTTGAAGGCGCACCATGGTCTCTCAAGGTTGAGCGTACATCTGGTTGCGTGATGGATCTACTGGTTGATTATTGGAGGCGAATGGTAGACGCTGGACAGTGATGCGCACAAGATCTGCAAGAGAATTGTAAGAAATAAACAAAATGCAGGAGGCAGGGCTCGAACCCCTGACCTCCTACACACGCACCTGGGAAACATCACCTTGTACCACTGGGCCATTGTTTCATTTGTTAATATCAATAACAAAAATAAAATATATTGAAAAACAACATCAATTGCCAGAACACGCACGTAAATTCATACCAGCCAGTGGTGCTTTGCCATGCATCATCTTCTTCCCTGTCCGTCGTATTAGGCTGAATATTTTTACCTACGAACAAGACTCCATAGCTAAAACCCTGTCACCTTCAAAAATGCAGCAAACACGATATAAATTTCATTGGATGCCATGAATCAACTAGGCTTGAAGCCCTGATCATCATGGTACCCATATTCGTTCCTAATTTGGCCTGTACTAAGAAACCCCAAAACTAAGCTTGGAACCCTAATCATGGCATCTTGCCTTTCCTGCACTTAAAATTCCATTAAATGACACAGAGGGCTTCGAATCCTTATGACAAACAAGAATGTAGGGTTAATTCTCACTAAAAACGCATGCATATATGAAATCAAAAACCAAAAACAATGGGACAAAACGGGTCATATAGCTTAGGATTTTGAACGTTTCAGGCCTTGGAGATGATGGGAATAGCTTTTGGGAACGTCAAGGAAGTGATTGGTGGTCTTGAAATGCTTTGAAATGCCTTGTAGATTGAAAACCGATTCACACTTTTGTCCAAATTTTTGAGTTTTCTTCCTGGATTTTCACGACTGCAAACCTTGTGTTTATGATTTGGAATTGTTGTATACATATAGTAGAGAATATTAGGTGAATAAAATTGCATCATATCTTTGAGAATTATGAAAATGTGATTTGATTTGATTCATGTATGATATCTTTCCAAAACAAGCTTCAATCCAATCTTTTCCAATCCTAACGAGTCTCGCGCGAATTGATCATCATGCTAGTTGTACATACACTCCAAATGTGCACAAAAATCCCAAGATTTAATTTTCTTTTATTATTTTACCATTTAATTTGATTTATTTTCATTTAAATGAATAAAAAATCAAAATAAATGATAAAAATAATAAAATAATAGGTGGAAAAGCTCAGGGGTCGTGGGTCCTATTAGAAACATGTTTCAAACAAGAAAACATGGACCCCTTTGGAAAAAATGCAAATTTGATCAATGTTGACTTTTGACAATTTTCCAAAAATTTCCAACTTTGACAATGCACAACTCTCTCAATTTTGACCCTAGGAGGGTGTTCTTGGACTTCTTAGAAATATTAGGATGTCCCCTAAACAAACCTTTTTGTTTCATCTCAATTGGATCTTCCATGTTCATGTATGAAGCTTTGACCCAAAAGGTGTTTTTGTTGACTTTCCAAAAGGACCTATAATGTAAAAATTCATATCTTTTGATGAGTGAAAATTTTGAACTTGTGGGATGAAGATGAATTGTAGGGAATTGCATCCTCTTCAAAATGAGCCTTGGATGGAAAATTTATGATAAAGTATGAAGAAGTTATGTTTGGTCAAAGTTGGGTTGACTTTTCTTACAAAACCCTAATTTAGCAACTTTTGGGTTTTAATGAATTTGGAGCATTCCTTGAGGAATCATGATCAACCTTTGATCAAATTATGGAAGTCACTTAAAAATGTTGATGTTGACCAAAAACCTTGAGGTTTAACTGTATGTGGGCCACAATAGACTTTTAACCTAATACAGTCGATTCTCAAGCATTTGAGCAGTTGACTGAGCAAACTTCTTTGTGCAAGGCATGAAACTTGACATGGATGATCTTGGGAACATATTAGGACCTTGGGAATAATTTGAGTCCTTTGTGGTTCACACATCTTGATGAAAGTGGAAACCCTAATTTGAGACACACTACCTTAGGAGAGAGTTTATCTGGTCAACTCTTGGGAAAACTTGAGAAAATTGAGGACCTCTAGGAGTATGTATTGAGTAAAATGAGAGAGAAAATTTTGGCGTACAACAGCTTCCCCTGTTCAATCTTCTTAAACCTGATGATGTTGATTAGCTCGTCTGCCTTTCGTGATCTGAAGGTTGAAGATGATTGAACACTAGAGTGCCCAGAAATTTGCACTCGCATGAAATGATACTTGATTTGTGATATCGGGAATGGGATTATAAATGCCATTTGGAAGTTGCTAGATAATTGTCGGAGATGGGCTTAAAGATGCCATCCAAGACGTGATAGAGTACCGTCGGAGATGTGCTTAAAGATGCCATCTAGAGGATGTTGATTTCCTGAGATATTCCTTTGATGAGAATCCCTGCTCATGTCGTTGAGGAGGATTTTATTGAGGAATATTGGTATCTGTCTTGGGAGAAATAGAATTTTAGGAGCTTAAATTGTATGTTACTCTACTGGGGAATTAACTCCAGAGGTGAACTGCATATCTGGTCAGTGTATAGACTGCATCGCGACCTACTGGGGAAAGGTGAAACCGATCATGTTTGATCAGGTCCAGGTCATATAGTGTTGTGGACTGCTGTCTAGAGATAAGAGAAAAGAAACCTAGACGGTAAGGTTATAAGAAGGAACCTGGATAGTAGGGATTATGGGAAGGAACCTGGGTAAGGTTGGTTCGTGAGGAGTTTGGGTAAAACTGCATCTGAACTGAGAAGGAACCTGGGTAAGGTTGTTTTGTGAGGAGTTTGGGTAAAACTGCATCTGAACCGAGAAGGAACCTGGGTAAGGTTGCTTTGTGAGGAGTTTGGGTAAAACTGCATCTAAATTGAGAAGGAACCTAGGTAAGGTTGCTTTGTGAGGAGTTTGGGTAAAATTGCATCTGAATCGAGAAGGAACCTAGGTAAGGTTGCTTCAGGATAAGTCTGAGTGAAACTTCAGAAGGAACCTGGATAAGGTTGCTCGTGATGAGTCTGTGTAGGGCTTTAGGAGGAACCTGGGTAGGGCTACTTCGGGATAAGTCCGTGTAAAACTTTGGCAGGAACCTGAGTAAGGTTACTTTGGGCTAAGTCTATGTAAAATTCAAGAGGAATCCGGGCAAGGTTACTTTGTGATAAGTTCGTGTAAAACTTCAGAAGGGACCTGGGTAAGGTTACTTTGGGATAAGTTCGCGTAAAACTTCAGGAGGAACCTGGGTAAGATTACTTTGGGATAAGTTCGTGTAAAACTTTATTTGGAAATGTATAAGAAAAGACCCGTGTAAGATTTTTCAGGATAGACCCGTGTGAAGCTGCATTTAGGAGAAACCCTTGTAAGATTGTTTTGTGACGAACCCGTGTAAAGCTGCATTTGATCGTGCAGATAATTACTCTGTTTAGTTTCTGGATCTAATCTTGAACTTGCTGGAAGTTGTTGATGATAACCATCTTTCCTGAAAAGGTACATGATTAATCGTATATGATGCATGACATGCATTGTATGATGATGTTCTCAACATAAATGAGATTATGCCGTATGCAATATGTATGCGCACGTCATGATATATAAACATGAAATGCTATTGTGGCACATCCGAGTTTGGGAAAATGAATCCTTGACTTCTGTAGGAGAGTACTGGAAATTACATTCTTGATCGTTGTAGAAAAAGTGGTTCTTCTACTTCCGCTGGGGATGGTGAACGGAGATGGCTATGGTGGAGATTTGCTCCTTGTTTACAGCTACTCTACTGGGGGAGAGACTCTGTTTAAGAATAACTCTGCGGGAGAATAACTCTGTTGGGGATTGTTGTACCCCAAAATTTTCCCTTCCATATTTCTCAAAACATTTCAAGAAAGATCCTTAAGTTGCTCAAGGAAGTCCAAAGGTTGACCAAACAAGCTCCTTTCTAAGGCAGTCAATTCAAATTAGGGTTTCATGTTGAATCAAGATACTTGATTCCAAGGGACTCCAAATTCTCACCATTGTCCTAATATGTTCTCAATATCATCCATGTCAAGTTTCAAGCCTTGCAGAGATAGTTTGCTCAGTCAATTGCTCAAAGGCCTGAAAATCGACTAGCTAGGGCAAAAGTCAACTGTGGCCCACATACAGTCAAACTTCAAGATTTTTGGTCAACATCCTCATTTAGAAGTATTATTCATCATTTGATCAAGGGTTGATCAGGATTCATCAAGGATTTCTCATAATTCATCAAAACCCAAAAGTTGCTAAATTAGGGTTTTGTAGGAAAAGTCAGCTTAACTTTGACCAAGCATAACTTTCTCATACTTTATTATAAATGAACCATACAAAGCTCATTTTTAAGAGGATTCCATGCTCTACAATCCATATTCATCTCCCAAGTTCAAAATATGCACTTACAAGAAGTTATGAATTTGGACATTATAGGTTATTTTGAAAGTCAACAAAAACACCTTTTTTGTCAAAGCTTCATACATGAGCATGGAATATCAAATTGAGATGAGACCAAAAGGGTTGCTTATAGGACATCTCAAGATTTATAAAAAGTCCAAGAACACCTTCAAAGAGTCAAAATTGAGGAAGTTATTCATTGGTGAAGTTGACCCTTTTTGCAAAATTGTCAAAAGTCAACTATGCCTAAAATTGCAATTTTTACCAAATGGGCTCAATCTTTTGCACTTGTTTTGAGTTGGCAACATGGTCCACAATCCCTAGCCTTTTCCACTTGTCATTGTCTTATTTTTATTATTTATTTTGATTTTTATTTGAATTAAATCAATTTAAATCAAAACAAATCATAGAAAATCCAAAATATTGAAATCTCAAGATTTGGTACATGTTTCAGGTCTTAATATCCAGCTAGCATGAGATTTAATTCGTGTAAAGGCTTGGTGTGCACAAAAAGATTGATTTTGCTCTATTTTTAGCAAGATTTTCAAGTGTATCAAATCCAAATCAAAAGCAATGATGGAGGAAGATTGTGATCATATTGGCAACCCTAATCCATTCCTCAATACATAAGGAGTATTTGCAGACCCAAAACAAGGCTAGAGAGAGGCGCATCAACAAGAACAAAACTTGAAAAAATCATAACAAAGTGCAGACACAAATTCATAGTTACAGGCAACTACAAGACTCTTTGATCATCCAAATCACTTCTTGGGAGTGTAAGCAAGCGAAACCAATCAAAAACAAGGATTTTCCATTGCCAAATACCATTGTAAGTCAATCACAACATTGATGTATTTTTAAAATTGAATTGTATCATTCTGTCACTTATAGCACAAAATAGTTATAGATTCTTACTCCTTGAAGCATCTTTCTGTAATATTTAATTGTGTTTTCATGGCCTGTATTGGAGTTTGCCATTATTAGGGTTCCTTGCTTCGATTTGGGATCTTCGTGTATAGGTAAAATTGGGCCATGAAAGAGGCACCATCGTTCTCAGTAGGTCCAGACGAAGCTATCCATGGCTTTAGTTTTGATTTATCTTGCTTATAGTTGATTTTGAGAATATGTAGGCTTGTAGTGACGGACAAACGTCCGTAGGTAAAAGTCTGGGACTTTTACCAACGGTGCAGGGAGGAAGATGACATACGTGCCTCCATCCCATTCGCTGATTTGAATTTCCGCGTGAATTTCTTTTATTTCGTTGGTTCTTAATATAATAATTGTTGTTTGTTTTGTATACAAGAAACGTGTGTAGCTCAGTTGGTAACCAGGTGGTTGGATAGTGCTTCAGGGCCTGGGTTCGAATCCCAAGTCCCCCCATTCTTCATATTATTTTCTTTCAGGTAATCTAGTGCATGCACAAGGCCAAGGTCTATCATGTGACCTCATCATCCAACCTGCCAAGTGGCCAGATGGCCAGATCCAAAGGCCATTAAATGAAGGAGCACCAAAGTCCCCAGTCAAGGCAACACATGGGATCCAAAAAGTCAAAGTGGATCAATTTCTGTTGGGCTCAAGACTTGCTATCCACACCCCCTTCAGATTGCTTCCTAGGCCCAATTTCTCTTTATCTTTTCTTTTTTATATTTTATTTAATTTAGTTTATTTATTTTACTAACAAACTAATTATTTCTTTTATAAAAAAATCACAAATAATATTTTTTACCCAATTAGACTTAGGTTTATTTTTTATCAATAAATTAATTAATTTAATTAGATTCTAATTTTAGATAACTTTAATTATTTTGTAAATAAATTAAAATAATTAGAACAATTAGGGTTTTGTTTATAACTTAATTAAATTTTATTTTATTTTCTTAAAAATAACAAAAACACAATATTAGGTTAAATAACTATTTCCTTTAATCAATTTAATTACTAGTTAATTTTGTATTTAATTTAAAGAATCCTAATTCTTTTCTTTAAAAAAAATATTAAAAACAACAAAAACAATTTTGCCTTCGATTAGGTTAGAAAGGGTCAAAACCCTAGTTCTCTCCCGATCTAAATTTCCTCGCGCGCGCTTTATCATTTATTTTTATCCTATTAATGTAATTGCTCACAAGTTGTAATAGTTAATTAGGTCTTTTATTTTCATTTATCGCCTTATTTTTTAAGGGTTTGTTTTTGGCTATGTAAATACCCGAAACCTTATAATAGCGTAGTTTAATTTCCGCATTTTAAATTCCGTAAAATATTAACTGTTAGATGTATGAATAATAGGGATGCATGACAAGAATGTATGGTTAATTTTAAAACAATTAGCTAACCCTAAATGTGCAAAGATAATAATTTGAAATTGAATCACTCGCACATGCGCACTCCTAGGGTACTCTCCCACTTCGGTTGCCTTCGGCAAACGGTCATTGAGTATAGGATATTTTAGTGGTCGTCCTTTTGTCTTAAAGATCAAAGTTGCCTCGGAATGGTTACCTCGGATATTGTTGCCTAAGATAATTGATCTAAGACATTAGGGTTACTACTAAGACGTCCTAATATTGCTTTAGTGACTGTACGTCCCTTTCGTATTAACCCTCAAAATTCCAACGATGGTGCTACCTACTCACTAATAGTGGGATAGCATTGTCTAAAGGAAACGGACATAGAACAATTCTTTTTTCGATTAGGTAGATTAGTTCTTAAGTACTTGCTCAATCCAAACAAACTTTTTTCACACTTACACTCCTTTTCAAACAAAGTTTTCAAAAACACTTCGTAACACTCATGAAGATAGAAGCAAGAGTTAAATCGAAGTCAAAATAAAAACTTTTCAAATCACGCAAACACAAAGAAGAAATTTTGAAAATGATGAGCAAGTACCTAAGAGCCCGTAGATAACTATGGATAGAAAGGGTGCTAATACCTTCCCTTTCTATAATCTACCCCCGTACTCAGAATAATCTCGAAAAAGGAATTTTTCTGTGCTTTTTTTCCTTTCCTTGTTGGATAAAATAAAAGTCGATGGCGACTCTTGCTTACCGCGACATTCTGCGAACACAAACGCAAAACGCAAACCAACATTCCTAAAAAAAATAGTCCTGGTTCTGGCCACCGTATCACAGGGATGAGCTTATGTATTCAGAGAAATAAACTCTGCTCGGGAGAAAACTATATGAACCGCTTGCGATTACGAAATTCGGCTGGGGAATATAGACGTAGGCTCTCCAGAAGAGCTTGGATGGGGAAAGTAACTCTTGTTTGGGGAAGTAGAGATTAAAACTTTGGTTGCCTATACTCTGTGGGGAGTGTAGATGTTACTGGGACGCATGCTGAGGATATGACAATGACTTCGCATCAAGACTTTTCTTCCCTTGTACCTGCTAGAGAAAGTGCATGCAGAGGCCTTATGGATTGAGTGTTATCCCAACTTATGAGGTGCTTGGTAACTGCCGATTGAAATGATAAGTCTTCTACTGATAGGAAAGTGACAAGATGACGGGACATAGTCGTACGCTTTAATCCCTAACTTTTTCCTGGACTGTCTTTTCAGATTTTCAGTCCACCGGGATACCCTTTTTTGCCCAAGCCGCCTTTTCAGGTTTTCGACTTGTCGGGCGTACAAATCTTTTTTGTTTTTATCCCTAATTTTTGCCCGAACCCTTTTGGTTCGCCGGGATGCCCTTATTTTTGCCTAGGCCAGTCAACCTAGCGGGTATTTGTTCATGCGTAGTATTTTCTGACTATGTCCATGCTCTCAGGGTGTAGGGAGTTTTCATTGTCGATAGTGTTGTGTTGCCACACTACCAGAATATGTTTGTTTGATCGTACAAGATTCGTTGCTGGAATTCATGCCCAATGCCCCCAAGTGATTCAAATGGAGATTTTCCCCTGGCTATTTGACATCTTTGAGAGATTCCTTGAATCTTGACTTGACTGCCCCAGATGATGGACAATGATCATGTTGTGCCCCTTGGTTGGAAGTGTTTTTCCACTTGAGGTAATCCTTTTTATTGAGAAGGTTTTTGTTCACTAGATATTCATCATGCAAATTTCTCTGCCGTTGAATAAATAGTCATATGCAAACAATGTTATTTTAAGAATGCAAAGCTTACGTCTGTCTTGAAGTTTTAAAAATGCAGTTTTTTTATAGAAAAAATAGAATTTTGCAAAGATGTGATATCAACTCAGGATTTGTAACGGACCTTCAGGAGTCTGGATACCTTTTGTAACAGTATGCTTTCCAACTAACCCATGCTTCAGCTAGGACTTTTAAGGGTTATAATGTGGCCTGGTTCACGGTTTAAGAAACAAAGGATAAAGGATCAAATTTTATTTGTACTCACCCGTTCTTCGTGATGTTCTTCGATCCTAAACTCAGCTAATTATGCATTTAGATCCCGTTTGAGTCTTTGCTCTGATATTCCAGTGATGGTTCAGATACTGACAGTTTATTTTGAATAGGCAGTCATTTATTTTTTGTTGAGGGTTTGTAGGACCTCTTTCTTTTTTATTTATTATCCCTGTCTTTTGCCTGAACTGTTTCTTTTTGTGATTACAGTCAGCGGGATGCCCCCGTGTTTTTTTCTTAAGTCTCCTTCATAGGTTTTGACTTAATGGGATTTTATTTCGAGAGATAATGACTGCTTGTCTTGATGATTATAGGGAACCATCACCGTCTTTTGTTTTGGAAGGACGTCTTTGATGCCTATGATACGATGGGAGAACTGACTAGTGTTTTGCGTTTGTTTTCGCAAATGTTTCGGTTGAGCAAGAGTCGCCACCGACTTTTTATTTTATCCTAAGGAAAGGTTAAAAAAGCACAGCAAAAACCTTTGAGATGTTTTCTTGGGTTCGGGGAGTAGATTATAGAAAGGGAAGGTATTAGCACCCTTTCTATCCATGGTTATCCATGGGCTCTTAGTTACTTGCTTAGATCAACTTGCCTTGATTTTCAATTGTTTGAAATGGTGCTTTGTGCGTGGTTTTGAAAATATTTTGAAAAAGATGCCTTGTCTAGGCTACCCTTGTAACAATTCTTTACTCGAATGTTTTACAAAAGGTGTTTGTCTTTTTGAAAAGATGTTTCAAGGTTTTTGAAAGTTGTTTTGAAAGTGTAGTGATGTGTGGTTTGAAAAAATAGGCAAGTGTTTTTGTTTTGCAAGTTGACAAGTACTCAAGAGCTATCTACCCTAAAGTTCTCAAAGATTTTTGCTATGTTTTAACCCTTTTAACAATTTTGTTCCACCATTGCATTTGGTGGACAATCTTGTGTTAGGATGTGAACGGGACGGGCGCGGGTCATCGTTTAGACCATAATTGCAATGGTGCCAAGTATCTTTGGGCAGTTTTTCCTTTAAGGGACTTGATCATTTTTAGGCAACTTTCGAAAGCGTCAACGAGGGACTATGATCATTTGATTGTTTTGTTTTGCCCAAAGAGACCTAACATGCAATATGGCCCATTATTGAAGGCAACAAGTGGAATACCCTAGGGGTGCAAGTGTGATTAGTGTTGTCCATTTTCATGCTTGTTTATCTTGAATTTAGGTCAAACTATTTTTGGTTAATTGATTGGCATACAAACCCTAATTCTATCATGACATATTTAGAAAACTTTAAAGTGCGAAAAATAAAGTTCCTAAGTTATTACAACACAATATATGGGAAGGGGGTACAAATGTTCAAATGGGGGTATTTTGACAAGGAATTTAAACCTAACTATTACATCAAAATTGAATTATACAAATTATTTAATATACAATAATTAAATAAAAATGGAATAAATATGCAAGATGCAAAAAATGTTTTTTATATGTATGAAAAAAAGTATTTTTTATATGTCAAATAAACAAAATAAAAAGTATTAATTTTTTGGAGTTTTTATGTATTTAGGGCAAAACCCTAATTTTGCAAATAAAAGGTATTTATTATTTAATATATACAATGTTTATTAATTATGTACAAAAATAAAATAAAAATGAAGTATACTTGTAAAAGAGTAATTTTTGAGATCAAATATTAATAAAAAAATAAAAATGTATTACTTTTATATTCTTTCCTAAATATACTAATAAATATATAAGTATTTATATTATTTACTAAATATATATTATATATACAAAAATAAACTATTTAATATTTATTAAAAAAAAGTATATTTTATGTAAAATGTTTTCAAGAGGTAATATAAAATAAAAATCAGAAAATAAACATGTTTGCATTATTTTTTAGTATTTTGAATAAGAGTATATCTATATATTTATTTATGTACAAATACCCCTTTAAACAAATAAATGCCTAATAAATACAAAAATGGTTTAAAAAATAATTTTTATATTTTTAATATTATGAGAAAAAATAAATAAGTCAGAACAAAAAAGAAAAGGTCAAAAAATCATAAAAATAAGCATAATGGGCCAAGGGGGTGCAAAAGTAGAAATGAGGTGCAAATAGGAAAAACAACCAAGCCCAGCCCAAAAGGGTTGTCTTCAACCTCTAGACTGTTTGAACATGAACAAAAACGCGCGTTTTCTATCTCCAGATTCCTGGACTTTCAAGCAAAACTCACAACATGAAAAATGTAGAGCATTAAAAGACGAATCCAGACATATAAAGAATTTGACTTAACTCTCTAAGATGAGAGAGAATTTCTCCATCCCTAATTCTTGACCTAAGTTTCCATCAATGTTCAGACCTTAAATTCTCATAGCACGTGCAAAATAAATGGAAAGTAAAGATATGTACAGCTTCAGGGGCATGAGTAGAACATTTTTCATTCACAAACCTAGAGCTAACAATGCCTGGATAGGGAGATAGAAGTCCATGAACTTACCTGTTCAGCTTGAATCGTATCTGGCAATGGAGGTACTTTCAGTGCAAGGTGATGATTGGAATAACTTGCTTGAAGTTCAGGGATGCTTCTCCAACCTTTAGTTTGCTTTGAAACTAGCTGAATCGAGCTATAGAACTCCACCTGCAAAACAGAAAAATGAAAATGGTGATGTTGGTTAGAGGTGTTACAGTCTGCTTCCGATGCTTTGGACAGTTTGTATGGATGGTAGGGAAAGTGTTTGAAGTGGTTTGGATGGAAGTGCACAATGGAAATGAGTTGTGGGAATCCAACTACAGCCTAAGCCCTGTTTTTGCATTTTTATGGTGATTCTGTGTTTGAGAGGGTGTTGGAGATGGTTGGCTCGTGTTCTAGCTCAGTTAGGATGTACGGAATTTGTTTGCAATCTTTTCTTAAGCTTGCCTTGACAGGAATGTGAAGTTCTGTTTGTTATGCCAAGTTACTTCTAACTTAAGCAAGAAATGGCAAGTTGGTGTTTTAGGCTTGTACAGGCCCCTCTAGCATGCTGCATAATCTCTCCTTGATCAGTGGGATTAGTCTAATAACTTGTGCCTCATAGATTTTCTTCGTACCTTCTTGATTTACAAATTGACATAAAGCACTTCTTTTCAAAAATGGCAAAAATGCTTTATCTAAAAATGGCTTAATCTCGCATATAATGTTTGAACACACAAAATAAGGTCTTGGCACAAGGGATATGCATTAAATTATTGAGTGCAAATGAGATATAGGACCTGTAATCAAAGAATGCAAGCTGATTTCAAAATGGCCTAGATGTATGAACATGTAACTTGGCCATAAACAAAGTGACTTTTTTCCAACTTGCCAAATTCGATTCTCCCTAACCATGAGGTTGTTTGATGAGTTCTTGGACATTTTGGAAAGCTTGGAATGTGTACTACAATCCATCTTTGTAATTCAAATTGAAATTCCAAGTGGAAGTATGTGAAAAGTGGTCTTGAAGTTAGGCAAAAATCCTGCCTAAAAGAGGTCAAAATTTTTCTAAGTTAAGAATGGTTTGGTACCCTTAATCCAAAAATTGTAACTTGAGCTACAAGCTTCTTTTGAGGAAACTTTGTGAATCAAAGTTATAGATTTTGCAAGGGACTACAACTTTCATGTTTTGACTTTTGCTTGAATCTATATGAATCTTGGTGAGAAAGTGGGACAAAGTTAGGAAAAAATTAGGGTTTTTCATAACTTAGAAAAATTCTAAGTTATGAAAAATCCTCATTTCAAACCCTAATTTGTAATTTTTGATTTCTTGATGGACAAGTTTCATGATTTGGCATGTTTTGATGAAAAATGAATCTTGACACTTGATTTTGATCAAAAGTCAAAGTTTGACTTTTCAGTATACAGTCAAATTTGGCTCAGTTGATTGGAAAATTCATCTGTCAATCTTGGTATTTGGGATCTTTTGAAATTGTTGAACATGTCAAGACCATTCCAAGGGGTCCTTGAGTCCATATGTGAGCTTGGTTTGTCATTGGCTAGGTCAAACAATCAAAAATTGCCTTTGTGCAGTCAAAACCCTAAAAATGACCATTTTGCCCTTTTGGTGATCTGATCAAATTTCTTGTGGAATTGTGATCCAAACTTGATCAAATGGTCTATATGAGTTCATAATGTTGATGTGGATCAAAAATCATGAGGTTTGACTGTCAATTGACCACAGTTGACTTTTTCCCCAATACAGCTAATTTCTAGGTCAACTGTCCAATTGACTGGGCAAAGATTGGAATCAAGGCTTGAAACTTGATATGGATAAACTTGGGAGTCCAATATGGAGCATGAAAGTCATCTTAGGCATTTTAGTTCAAAACATCTTTGTGCAAACACAAACCCTAATCTGGGTCAACAGTGCAAGGAGAAGTCTTGAGCAGAGGAAATCCCAACTGGATCTTGAGCTCCAAGGGTCTTGTGATGAGAAAATATTGAGAAAATGGGAGGGCAAATTTTGGGGTACAACAGTTGCCCCTGTTTAATTTCCTTGAATCCGAAGAGTTAGATTGGCAAGTTTGCCTTTCGCGACTAGAGGGTAAAAGGAGATTGGACACTAGAGTGCCCTTAAATTTGCACTCGTCAAAGCAGTGGATGGGGGAATGCGCTTAGAGATGCCATTTGGAGATGGGCTTAAAGATGCCATCTGGAAGGGTGACAGAATCTTGGCGGGGATGGGCTTAAAGATGCCATCTGGAATGAGTATCAGAAAGGTGTCCATGTTTTGGACCATCTCCGAACTGGGGGTCTGAATAAGCGATAGATTGACATCCGTATCTGGAGGCATCCGTAAACTGTTTTCAAAAGTTGAGAAGAGTCTGAACAAGTGATAGATTAACATCCGTTGTTGGGAGGAATCTGTAAACTGTTTTCAGAATGCAACTGAACAAGCGATAGATTAACATCCGTTGTTGGGAAGAATCCATAAACTGTTTTCAGAAGTCTTGAGAAGAATCTGAACAAGTGATAGGTTAACATCCGTTACTGGAGAACCCGTGAACTGTTTTCAGAAGTCTTGAAGTCGAAATAAGCAATAGAGCAGCATCCGTTGTTGGGAAGCGTCCGTAAACTGTTTTCAAAAAAATGCAACTGAACAAGCGATAGATTAACATCCGTTGTTGGGAAGAACCCATAAACTGTTTTCAGAAGTCTTGAGAAGAATCTGAACAAGTGATAGGTTAACATCCGTTACTGGAGAACCCGTGAACTGTTTTCAGAAGTCTTGAAGTTGAATAAGCAATAGAGCAGCATCCGTTGTTGGGAAGCGTCCGTAAACTGTTTTCAAAAAAATGCAACTGAACAAGCGATAGATTAACATCCGTTGTTGGGAAGAATCCATAAACTGTTTTCAGAAGTCTTGAGAAGAATCTGAACAAGTGATAGGTTAACATCCGTTACTGGAGAACCCGTGAACTGTTTTCAGAAGTCTTGAAGTTGAATAAGCAATAGAGCAGCATCCGTTGTTGGGAAGCGTCTGTAAACTGTTTTCAAAAAAATGCAACTGAACAAGCGATAGATTAACATCCGTTGTTGGGAAGAATCCATAAACTGTTTTCAGAAGTCTTGAGAAGAATCTGAACAAGTGATAGGTTAACATCCGTTACTGGAGAACCCGTGAACTGTTTTCAGAAGTCTTGAAGTTGAATAAGCAATAGAGCAGCATCCGTTGTTGGGAAGCGTCCGTAAACTGTTTTCAAAAAAATGCAACTGAACAAGCAATAGATTAACATCCGTTGTTGGGAAGAATCCATAAACTGTTTTCAGAAGTCTTGAGAAGAATCTGAACAAGTGATAGGTTAACATCCGTTACTGGAGAACCCGTGAACTGTTTTCAGAAGTCTTGAAGTTGGAGGAGGAACCGGTGTAGGGTTTCCTGATGAGGAGTTCGTGTAAAACTGCATCTGGATGCATCTGGAATAAGCATCAGAATGTTGCCATGTCTGGGCCATATCTGAACCATTTCTAGAAAGAATCTCGGAAGATAATGATTTATGTCTGTCGGCTGATCTTACCTGAAAAGGTAAAGAGTTAGTTATATGCAATGTCATGATGCATGGTGCAATGTATGTTATATGATGTGAATGTAAATGAATGCGCATGTAAGCTGGAGAGCTGTCTTGCGGAGGATAAATGAATCCTAGATGGCTGAAGATAAAAGCATCTTGACTGCTACCGGGAAGAATAATTCCTTGGCTGTTGCCGGGGAATACCAGATCTTCAATCATTGAGGGGCCTTAGGACCACCGCGGGGAATTGGAATTTCCTTGGTGACTTGCAGGGTAAGAGAATTTCTGATGATTTCTACCGGGGAGTTCAGAAGCTGATAGGCTCAAGATGGAAAGGTAGGGCTGGGCATCCTCAGCCTGGTGGGAAGTATCTCTATGGGGAAAAGGTTCACTAGCTTGGTTCAGCTGGGGATACTGAGGGGAATTGAGTTCTGACTGAGGAATGCGGACTTCAAATCTGCTCCGGATTTCCTTTGAAAGGGTATCAAGATATCTAACCGTACCTTCAACTTACTAGTAATCATCTTTCTTGATTCATAAGGAAATGATTATGTTTAAATGCATATGCCTATTTAACAAAACATTGGACGTTTCTCAAATAAAACATAAGTGCAAAAGAAAAGAGAAAAGGAACGACGCAAATTTCTGGAAAAGTATTTGTATTAACTTTCTATGAGTATATTTGTACAAAGGAGACAATCATCCTAGTAAGAGGATTTCGTCGTAAATTATGAAAAATTTATACAGAAGAAAGATGGCTATGTGAAATAATTCCATGGGATTCCGTTCTGCTATAGCCTTCACAACTCTGAATATCTTTCCATTCAATGCTTCGTCTGCCGATGGCTGGATTGATCAGAAGCTTGGAACTGGTTGATGAAGAGATTGTCCTTAAAGCGATCCGACGAGACATAGTCATACGCTTTAATTCCCTAACTTTTGCTTGAATCGCCCTTTCGGGTTTTCGATCCACCGGGAAACCCCTTTTTGCCCAAGCCTCCCTTTCGGGTTTTCAACTTGCCGGGTGTACAGATTTTTTTTATTTTTATCCCTAATTTTTGCCTGAACCGCCCTTTCGGGTTTTCGGTTCACCGGGATGCCCATTTCTGCCCAAGCCGCCCTTTCGGGTTTTCGACTTGTCGGGTTATTTTATGCGTAGTATCATTTGACTATGTCTGTGTTCGCAGGGTGCGGTAAATCGTCGCCGTCCATGGTGGTCAGAATCATTGCACCACCAGAAAATATGCTCTTGATCACAAATGGTCCTTCGTATGTAGGAGTCCATTTGCCCCTGGGATCACTTTGCGGCAAGATAATCCGCTTGATTACGAGATCTCCGACTTGATACACTTGACGTCGGACTTTCTTATTGAAGGCCTTGATCATCCACTTTTGATACGTCTGACCATGGCATACAGCAGCGAGTCGCTTCTCGTCGATCAAATTGAGTTGATCAAGTCGGGTCTGAATCCAATCATCTTCATTCAAACATGCGTCCTTCATAATCCTTAGAGAAGGAATCTGAACTTCCATAGGCAGGACAACTTCCATGCCATATACCAAAGAAAATGGTGTTGCCCCGGTTGAAGTACGTGCCGTCGTACGGTATCCATGTAGAGCAAACGGTAACATCTCATGCCAGTCTTTGTAAGTGACTGTCATTTTCTGATGATCTTCTTAATGTTTTTGTTTGCAGCTTCAACAACACCGTTCATCTTCGGCCGATAGGGAGATGAATTGTGATGATAAATCTTTAACTGTTCGCACAATGCGGTGATCATCGTGTTATTCAGATTTGTACCGTTGTCCGTGATGATCCTGTCTGGAACACCATACCGGCATATGAGATTTTGCTTGATGAAGCGGGCAACCATATTTTTAGTAACAGAGGCGAAGGAAGCTGCTTCGACCCATTTGGTGAAATAGTCAATGGCAACCAGGATGAAACGATGTCCGTTGGATGCCGTGGGCTTGATCTCTCCAATCATGTCGATTCCCCACATTACAAATGGCCAAGGAGCAGTCAGAACGTTGAGAGGAACCAGAGGGATATGGACCTTGTCAGCATAGACTTGACACTTGTGGCAAGTACGAGAATGTTGATGACAGTCAGCTTCCATGGTAGACCAGTAATAGCCTGCCCTTAGGATCTTCTTAGCCATTGTATGCCCGCTCAAGTGAGTGCCAAATGTGCCGCTGTGTATCTCAGTCATGATCAACTCTGCTTCAGCTTTGTCTACGCATCGGAGTAATACACAATCATGGCTTCGTTTGTAAAGGATGCCGTTGCTCAGGAAGAATTTGGCAGCAAATTTCCTTAAGAACTTCTTGTCATTTACGGAAGCTCCTTCGGGATAATCTCTAGTCTGGAGATACCTTTTGATTTCATGGAACCAGGGTTGTTCCACTACTTCTTCGGTATTAATCTCGTGACAATGTACGGGTTCATCCATTTGCTCGATGGTGATTTGGGGAGCCTCGTTATCCCAGTTGAGTTTAAACATGGAAGACATTGTAGCTAGAGCATCTGCTAGCTAATTCTCTTCTCGCGGGAAATGCTCGAAGGTAATTTGCTCGAAATGAGGCAACAATGTCAAGACATGTTCTTTGTATGGGATAAGATTAGGATGCTTGGTATCCTACTCTCCTTTGATTTGACTGATAACCAAAGCCGAGTCCCCGAATACAATCAAAGATTTGATCCCCAAGTCTATAGCAGCCTTGAGACCAAAGATGCAAGCTTCATATTCAGCCATGTTGTTTGTGCAGCTGAAGCAAAGTCGGGCCGTGAAAGGTGTGTGACAACCTTCCGGGGAAATGAGTACCGCACCGATACCGTTTCCAAGTGCATTTGAAGCACCATCAAAGTACAGGGTCCATCAGGATCCCTTTTCGAGTCCGTCATACGGTCCGTTACCTCCAATGTTGTCCAAATTCATGATGTCCTCGTCTGGGAAGTCAAATCTCATGGGCTGATAATCTTCGATAGCTTGATGAGCCAGATGGTCAGCTAGTACACTCCCCTTTATAGCTTTTTGAGTGGTGTACTGGATGTCATACTCAGTTAGGATCATTTGCCATCTAGCTATTCTTCCAGATAAAGCAGGCTTCTCGAAGATATACTTGATAGGATCCATTTTGGAAATCAACAGGGTAGTATGAGTCAACATATACTGCCTTAGTCGACGAGCAGCCCATACCAAAGCGCATCAAGTTTTCTCGAGCAGTGAATAGCGAGTCTTACAGTCGGTAAACTTTTTTCTAAGGTAATAAATAGCATGCTCTTTTCGACCAGACTCGTCATGCTGGCCCAAAACACACCCCATTGAGTTATCCAAGACGGTCAGATACATGATCAATGGTCCTCCTTCGACGGGCGGCATCAGAATGGGAGGTTCTAGCAAATACTCCTTGATCTTATCAAAAGCAGCTTGGCAATCGTCGTTCCATTCGACTACCTGATCTTTCTTCAATAGTTTGAAAATTGGCTCACAGGTAGAAGTCAGATGAGAAATGAATCTGGCAATATAGTTCAAGCGCCCCAAGAACCCTCTAACCTCCTTTTCAGTACGGGGAGCAGGCATCTCTTGTATTGCTTTCACTTTTGCTGGATCGACTTCAATGCCTTTGTTGCTTACAATGAATCCTAGGAGTTTACCAGACCTAACTCCAAAAGTACACTTACTTGGATTCAACCTGAGTTTGTATTCTTTCAACCTGGCAAACAGCTTTTCTAGATGTTCAAGGTGCTCCTCCTCTGTTTGTGACCGAGCTATCATATCGTCTATGTAAACTTCAATCTCATGATGTATCATATCATGAAACAAAGCTACCATGACGCGTTGATAAGTTGCCCCTGCGTTCTTCAGCCCGAACGGCATCACCTTGTAACAGAAAGTGCCCCATTGTGTGACAAAAGTTGTTTTCTCCATATCTTCGGGGGCCATTTTGATTTGATTGTAACCCGAGAATCCATCCATGAAGGAAAACACTTTATGCTGAGCTGTATTGTCGATTAAAATGTCAATGTGTGGTAGCGGGAAATCATCTTTGGGGTTGGCCCTATTCAAATCCCGGTAGTCCACACACATCCTGACTTTGCCATCTTTTTTAGGTACTGGCACGATGTTAGCGACCCATTGAGGATAGGATGTAACAGCCAGAAAGCCAACGTCGAATTGCTTCATCACTTCTGCTTTGATCTTTTCAGACATGTCAGGCCTCATTCGGCGGACTTTTTGTTTGATCGGTGGACAATCCTCTCTTGTGGGGAGACGGTGAACCACGATGTCTGTGTCTAAACCCGACATGTCTTCATAAGACCAAGCAAAGATTTCAACGTACTCATTTAACAACTGTATCAGGCGTTCCTTGACACTGGGTTTCAGATTGGCACCCACTTGTACCTCCTTCCGGTCTTCCTCGGTTCCTAAGTTGACAGTTTCCAATGACTCTTCGTGAGGTAAGATGGCCCTTTCCTCTTGCTGTAGAAGTCTGGCTAGTTCCCCTGGTACTTCACAACCTTCTTCATCTTCATACTCGGCTTGATTGACCAGATCTTCAGAGTTATTGAAGGATATAGCAGAATAGTCACCCATGGAATCCAGAGTGGATGGGTACCTGCATTTGTGAGTGTGGGTGTGTGTAAGGGATAGCCATCCTTAAACAAAAAATGCAAAAGGAAAGAAAATGAACACAACAGTTTATCAAATGAAAAACGTCCAATGAATCATTAAACATGGCATATGGATATGAAGATAATCAAAACCCTTACAAATGGACCTACATGCCCCGGGCAAGGCATGAGGTAAAAAAGTAGTGTACGGATTGTTAAAAAGTAATTATTACAGACCAAAGGAAATGTTTGACAGATAAATTACTGATTAATAAAAGTAATGGGGACAAAGTTCTTTGCCTCCCAGTTACATAGTCCTCCTTTGATAGTTGGGTAGATCCACTCTTCAATGTTGTCCTCTTTGTCCTCACCCTCCAAAGCGTTGATCCCGTAAGGAGAAATCTTGATTGGCGCTCTTTCAATCTTTGAACGGCGCATAGCTTTCTGGCCCGCGGCAGTGAATCCTAATCCAAATTTGTCTGTTTTATGTGGAATATCAGGCAACTGCCCCCATGCTGAATTCTTCCCCTCCTTTATTGCGGCCTTTGCGTCTTCCAGAGATGCCATCCTGGCCATCTGCTTTGGTACTTCAGCTACCAACTTTGCTACTGTTATTTCAGGAGGGACTTCTTCGAAATGCTGGAAAGGTGTCTCAATGAACTCACCCTCTACCTCCACATGCCGGAAGGAGTTCAGGTGGCTGATCATATACTCCTCTTCACCATGGACGGTTATGATCTTTCCCTTGACAGGATACTTCAACATTTGATGTAAGGAAGAAGTGACTGCCCCGGCATTGTGTATCCACGACCTACCCAATAAGCAAGAGTATGACGGGCGAATGTCCATCACATAGAAAGTAGATTTAAACACCTCAGTGCCTACCTTGATGGGAATATCAACTTCCCCATGGACTATCCTCTTCGAACCATCGAAAGCTCTGACAACAATATCACTCGGCTTCAGCTCTAAACCTTCACAATCTAGTCGGTCCAAAGCTTTCTTAGGCAGTACATTCAGCGAAGAACCCGTGTCGACCAAGACATGTGAGAGAGTAGTTCCTCGGCACTCGACTGAAATGTGCAAAGCATCATTGTGGTTTCTACCTTTAGGAGTTAGGTCGGAATCAGAGAATCCTAATCCATTGTCTGCAGTAAGGCTGGCCACGCAATTTTTGAATTGGTCTGCAGAGGTTTCCTGGGGCACATGGGCTGCCTTTAGGAATTTTATCAAAGCTTTGGCGTGCGCTTCTGAGCAAAGTAGTAGTGCCAACATGGAGATCTTCGAGGGGGTTTGCCCCAGTTGTTCTACCACGTCGTAATCACTCCTTTTGATTATCTTCAAGATCTCTTCCATTTCTTTCTTGGAGGTTTCCGGGATGACCAAGGGTTGAGCCCTCGTCCTGACGAGCTCATCTTGGGTTCCCTTACCTTTATCAGCAGAGGTAGGAGGGACAAAACTAGGAACAACAACATCTTCAATCAATGGGGTTCTAGCGGAGAGTTTTATTGGTGCAGGGATAACTTCGGCAGCAGATGAGGGTCCAAAGATTGGCTTTGGAGGGGCAATCTCTGGAGAAAATATTCTCCCGCTCCGGGTGATCTTGCTTGTGCCCGTAATGTTTCCAATGCTGGCTTCTTCTTCATCCGAACTTCCTTCAGTTACTTCAACTTGTTTAATACCATGGTAGTAGACGTCACCGCCGTAGTTCCATGGTATTGACTTCTCAGAAATGTAGGGGACAAGCCCTGGCATTGTTATCTTTAGAGGAATAAACTTCGTAGCTGGTGTAATCTTAACAGGCTTTCTGACGGCCTTGGAAAGATTGGCGTGAATGGTTATAATTGAGACATCTTCAGTATGGGTTGGAATAGCAGAAACTTTTTCAAACAAAATTTGTCGACTGTCCATTAGGCCTTGGATGCCTTTCTTCAGTAACGGACAGTCAAACGGCAGAGAGTAACAGCAGTAGCAATCTTCTTTACATCCCGGGAAAATCCCGGCCTTTAACAGATTCAACTTGATGGTTAACAACGGAGTTATCAGATCATTGACATCAGCAACATACAAATCTTCTTCAATGGCATTGACATTTCGGCCGTGCTTCGGCATTGGAGCAGATATCACGTTCGGCTTCTCTGGAGCGTCGAACTCCACCTCCTTCGCCTCTATCAGGTCTTGGATTTTATGCTTGAGTGCCCAACAATCGTTGGTGTCGTGCCCGACACTGTCAGAATGGTAGGCGCATTTAGCATTAGAATGATAATGCGGAGAGGACGTATTCACATTTTTTGGTGCCTCTTTGATAGTGGCGAGATTCAGCTTTAACAGATGGGGAAGCACTTGCGCTGGCGTCATATTAATGCGGGTGAACTGCCGTTGTGGCTGTTCCACCCGTTATTGATTTGGTCTGGACTGGTTATACCGAGGTTACTCACTTGAAGGGTTTTGGATCATTACGGCCCCCACAGTTGGCCGGCGTTCAGTCTTCCCTGCTCTTCTCTGAGAGTATACCACAGCCGTTTCCTTCTTGAAAGGCTTCTTCTCAACACTTGCAGCGGCACTCTTCTGTATCTTTCTTGACTTGATGCCGGCTTCTATCCTCTCCCCAGTTAAGATTAAATCTGTAAATCCCGCGGAAGAATTACCAATCAGGTGGTTGAAAAATGGACAAGACAAGGTCCCTAGGAACATGTCAACCAGCTCGCGGTCAGTCAAAGGCGGCTGCACCCTTCCAGCCAAGTCTCTCCATTTTTGTGCATACTCTTTGAATCCTTCACTCGTTCCTAGTGACATACCCTGTAGTTGGGTACGCGTAGGAGCAAGGTCAGAATTGTATTGATATTGTTTATAAAAAGCGGTGGCCAAGTCTTCCCAGTTTCGAATGTTGGTTCCATCCAGTTGATAGAACCACTCAAGCTGAGCCCCAGAAAGGCTGTCCTGAAAGAAGTGAATCCAAAGGTTTTTGTCCGCGGTGTAAGGTTGGATCTTCCTTACATAGGACCTGAGATGCATTTTTGGACAGGACAGCCCGTCGTACCTCACAAAAACTGGCACTTTGAACTTTGGGGGAATCACAATTCCGGCAACTAAACCCAAGTCTTCGAAATCCAAACCCGGCACTCTCTGCAGCTCCATGGCTGCCAACCTGTCTTCTAAACCTTTGTACTTATCATCAGCCGGAGGGTATTGTTGATCAGAGTAGTCTTCATCCTCTTCAGCCTCCTCTTCTTCCATATCGGACTCAGAAGGTACCGCAGCCGCACCCCCTTTACTGGTTCCCTCCTCAGAAGTAGGAGGAAATTCAAGCACTCGTCTGGCTTCTCCTTCAAATCTTCTCCCTAAAGTAGCCACCCCGAGTCTCTTTTTCTTCTTTTTCACTGGGTCTTTATTTCCCAGTAGGGTCTTTAGATCCTCCTGAACCTTAGCCAAGGTCATCAGGAGTTGCTGAAACTGTGCATTTTGAGCCTGCAAGTCTTTGACTATTTGCTCGAGATCCATCCTACTGAAATAAACAGCAGACAGATAAGGAAACCTGGCGTGAGACCTGCTTATGCACATGATGAATGGTATGCTTATGTATGCAATCCATTCAAGGATTTAGAATATTCAAAATTGTTGCAGACAAAAGAGAACGCACGTCATATTAATAAGAAGAAATTTGTCAGTACATAAATGCCTCATGGACCAAATATTACAAAACCCCTCAAGGTAAAAAGACGTTGCACATCCTCTTTGGTGCGATGTAGGTGTTGAGGGTCTCTTCCTCATGGAGTCGGCGGGTAAGCTCTAGAACCTTCTTCTCGCTGGCGTAGAAGCTGGCTTCAAAAGTGTTCCGTTCCTCCTTGAGTTGGATCCAACTCTTCTGCATTTCCTCCCACGATGTAGGCATGTCAGGATATAGGATGGTGTAGGGAACCTCTCCTTCCTTGACGGGCTCTTTAATCACGGGGAGAACATGAGGATAAGGCATCAATAGACTCTGGGCTCGGGCTCGTACCCACTTGAGATAGGGCTCAAGAGGGATGGAGTTCTTGTGTCCCAGTGTCTTGCTATCAACCTTGTTGGGCATCCTCCAAGCTCTGATGAATCTTTGGCGAAGTCCTTGCGCATCGTTGTCGAAGTCAAAAACTAGGTCAGGAATCAACATGTCGTGAGGGCCATCCCTCCGTGCATATCCAAATTGCCTCAAAGCTAGGCAAGGGTTGTAGGTAATGCCCCTCTAATGCCAAGTAATGGAACATTAGGGAACTCTCCACAACGATCGACGATGATGACATTTTCTCTGGACCGAGAACACCAATGTACATCAGAGTGAGTAAGAGTCATCAATCGTTGGGACCACCTTGAGCCTTGGTCATTCTTCAAGACAGATTGTGGAAGGTGCGAAATAAACCACCTTGCAAGGAGAGGAGTACAGCACATGAGAACACCCCTCTTTCTCATTGTTCGTGTGTAAAATGAGTGAAGAATGTCCCCAAGCAATGTTGGTATTGGATTTCTGGATAAGAAGATTTTGACGGCATTGACATCTACCAGCTGGTCAGAATTTGGGAACAGGACCAACCCATAGATAAGGAGTGCCACAATCTCTTCAAAGGCTTGTAGGTCCAATGAATTCCAACATTCTTGTGCCTTCTCAAACAAGAATTTTGCTAAGAAACCTTTGACGCCGCTTCTAGTTTCCCAATGCCCCTTGATGTCAGATGGCTGTAGATGTAGTGCTCGAGCAACATCTTCAGGCTTTGGTTCCTTTTCCGTACCGTTGAAAGGTAGTTGATTTAGGATAGGAATTCTCAGGAGTTGAGAAAATTCCTCCAAAGTGGGTACCAACTGGTAGTCGGGGAAAGTGAAACAGTGATGAAGAGGGTCAAAGAACTGGAATAGCACTTTCATCATGTCCTCTTCAATGTTGGTGTTGACTAGGCTGAGCAGTCTACCATGTCTTTCACTGAAGGATGAGTTTTCCGGAATCCTTGATGTGAGCTCCTTGAGTTGAGGAGGGATTCTCACAAGGTTGACTTGGATGGTTTTTCTTCGAAGAATTTCCATGACCTACAAAACAAGAACAAAGATGAAGATCTAAACCCTTGAAATGGTTAGTGAATGCATATGATGTTTTATGATGTTTATGATGTATGCACAAACATATGTACAAGCAAATCACACCAAACCCTAGTTTGAGGCTTGCATGAGGTTTCATAGGTAAGTACCCTCTTGAGTGTAGTTGGATTAAAAACCTGTCCTATAAATAGTAAACCGGGTTCTAAGGAGCTCAATATCATTGGATTGTTTTCGTTGTTCATTGTTTTGGTTTAGCCACTTAACTAGCGACCAAAATATTCCAAGAAAACAACCCTCAATGAGTGTAGTATCGAGTATCTACCAACTTTGGACTGCACCAAAGCCGGTCATCTCACTACCCCTAATAAAAGGCCAAGATGGTCAAGTAAGGTTCTAGGTCATTAGTGCTTAGTGACATCACTCAGCGGCCCCGTACTCTCCTTGATTGATCTCAAGGGTTACCGGTACTCACAAATATGTCGCACTAATATAGCTATTGCTTCAACCGTGTCGGTATACCCCGCACAGTTTCCACAACGTATTGCTATCTATGAATGTTTCCCCAAATCCGGGTGTAGGATTGCAAACCCAAACAAGAGAGCCAAGATATAAAGCAATCAAATCAAACAATTAGTCATGCAAGGGGGTGATCTAAGCCCTAAGGTTACTCCACTTAAAAAATCCCCAGCAGAGTCGCCAGTTCTGTGATACGGTGGGAGAACTGACTAGTGTTTTGCGTTTGTTTTCGCAAATGTTTCGGTTGAGCAAGAGTCGCCACCGAATTTTTATTTTATCCTAAGGAAAGGTTAAAAAAGCACAGCAAAAACCTTTGAGATGTTTTCTTGGGTTCGGGGAGTAGATTATAGAAAGGGAAGGTATTAGCACCCTTTCTATCCATGGTTATCCATGGGCTCTTAGTTACTTGCTTAGATCAACTTGCCTTGATTTTCAATTGTTTGAAATGGTGCTTTGTGCGTGGTTTTGAAAATGTTTTGAAAAAGATGCCTTGTCTAGGCTACCCTTGTAACAATTCTTTACTCGAATGTTTTACAAAAGGTGTTTGTCTTTTTGAAAAGATGTTTCAAGGTTTTTGAAAGTTGTTTTGAAAGTGTAGTGATGTGTGGTTTGAAAAAATAGGCAAGTGTTTTTGTTTTGCAAGTTAACAAGTACTCAAGAGCTATCTACCCTAAAGTTCTCAAAGATTTTTGCTATGTTTTTGTTAGAACAAAGTTTGAATCTACTACCCTATATTTAAGTTTTGATGATAACAAAGTGAAAAGATATAGTATTTATAAGTTTCATGAATGAACTATCTACTGCCTAAAATTATTATGTTCTGACTTGCAGATACTCTGATTGATATAAGCAAGATCACATCTATTCAGCATCAGAATTTGATTTCATACATCAGCATCAGAAGTTGCTACATCAGAACGTCAAAATCAGATGATCAACTCACGTACATGCTGAAGCCTGATGAACAAGACTGCGCTCAACACTCTGATACAGAAACACAATAGTTCATCAGCAGCGAAGCAGAGTCAGAATGAGCCAAGCCAGAACTTGCATTAAGTAAGCAACGGTATTGTGCATTGAAAGCAAATTAATTCCAACGGCCTCATTCCAGACAAGATCTGCTCAATAAGGAAAGTTTGTTATTAGCATTGAATCAAGAATATTGCATCCAACGTTCATCATCTCAGTGCTATATAAACAAAGCTTTGAAGATTGAAATGGTTAATGCTCTCCAAATCTCTACACGCACAAAAGCTGAACCATAATCTTCGTTCTACCAGTTTTGCTAAACCACACACTCTGATATTCCATTACTGTTTAGCAATCTAGTTTCTAAGCTTCATTTTGTGTATACATCACAGTTGTGATACAGTTTTGTAGAAAACATCCACACACATAGTTTTATCTCTTTGTAAGAAAGTGTTACCTTGACAAACCGGGTTGTGGTTTGAATCAAGAAGGCTTTAGCAGTTGTTCAAGCAGTCTGTAATATTCAATTGAATATAGTGGATTAAGACCTCGTTGGAAAGAGGCGAAATCACCTTGACGGGTGGACTGGAGTAGTTTGAGATCAAACGAACCAGGATAAAAATATCTTGTCAATTGCTCTAGATTTCAGTTTTTACAATTCAACCCCCCTTCTTGTGTTTTTCACCACTTCAATTGGCATCAGAGCGCCTGGTTCTGAGCTAAAACACTTAACCGTGTCAGTACAAGATCCAGCGTCAGAAAAACACAATGGCAGGAAACAATTCTCACATCAGCAATGACAACAATGAGGACAGAGACAGATTCAGTGGCAAACCTCCAGTCTTTGATGGAGAAAACTTTGATTACTGGAAAGACATAATTGAAAGCTTCTTTCTAGCACATGATGCTGATCTGTGGGATATGGTGACAGATGGATACACGCACCCTGTGAATGCAAGTGGTCAGAAGATTGATAGAAAAACAATGTCTGATCAACAAAAGCGTGACTTCAAGAATCACCACAAGGCCAGAACCATCCTCCTCAGTGCCATCTCCTATACTGAGTATGAAAAGATCTCCAACAGAGACACAGCAAAGAATATTTTTGATTCTCTCAGAATGACGCATGAGGGCAACGTTCAAGTCAAAGAAACAAAAGCTCTGGCGCTCATTCAGAAGTATGAGGCGTTCAAAATGGAAGAATCTGAATCCATTGAAACTATGTTCTCTAGATTCCAGATTCTGGTAGCTGGTCTCAAAGTTCTGGACAAAGGATACTCTACTGCTGACCATGTCAAGAAAATCGTCAGAAGTTTACCCAAGCAGTGGAGGCCTATGGTTACTGCTCTGAAGCTAGCTAAAGATCTCAACAAAATCACTCTGGAGGAACTTATCAGCTCCCTCAGAAGTCATGAGATAGAGCTAGAAGCTGATGAGCCTCAGAAGCAAGGTAAGCCTTTAGCATTAAAATCTAACAGAAAATTTGAGTCTAAAGTTTTGCAGGCAGTTGAAGAAACATCTGATGGATCCTCATCAGAAGAAGACGAACTTTCCCTTCTCTCCAGAAGAGTAAATCAACTGTGGAAGCAAAGACAAAGTAAGTTCAGGAATCCCAGAAGATCTGATCAGAACGAGTCTTCTTCCAGATACAGAAGGACAGATTCTTCCTCTGGATACAGAAGATCTGAAGGCTCCTCCAGTAGCAAGAAGCCAAACACCAAAGACATCATCTGCTATGAGTGCAATGAGCAAGGACACTACAAGAGTGACTGCCCAAAGCTTCAGAGGGAAAAGCCCAAAAAGAAGTTTGGAAGAGAGAAGAAGAAAAGTCTCATGGCCACATGGGATGACTCTGACTCGTCTGAAGCTGACTCAGAATCAGATGATGAAAGGGCAAACATAGCTCTCATGGCTAACATTTCAGAAGATAGTGAAGCTTCTGAATCAGACTCAGAATCAGACACTGAAGAGGTATTTCCTAACTTCGCTGTTAACTTTACAAAGGCTGAACTTGCTGAAAGCCTTAATGAGATTCTGGAACGTTATCAGCAAATTAGAGCTAAATTCAGAGACCTGAAAAGGAATCTTGAATCTGACTCTGATAAGACTGAGAGTCTCAAATTGGAAAACTCTGAGCTGAGAAATAAGATTTCAAAATTAGAAAACACTTTACAAAACTCTCAGAAGGAACCAATTTCTGAAACTCCCAGCAACGCTGATGAGATCATCAAGGAGTATGATCACAGTTTCCAGAAGTTCCTAGCTAAAAGCATAGATAGAAGCAAAATGGCTTCAATGATCTATGGAGTTAGCAGAAACGGCAGGAAAGGAATAGGATACCAAGGTAAGGTTCCTACACCAAAGAATGTCATGGACTTAACCATTAAACACACTCCTCTAAATTCACACTTTGTGTATGGTCACACACATGATATCAAATATACTAGCAGTAAGAACTCTGTGAAACCAAAATTCAACCAGAGTTTTGGTAAAACTAACAAATCAGGACCCAAGAAAATCTGGGTACCTAAGGACAAAATAATACATGTTGCAGATATCTTTAGCAGCAAGTCAGAAACACCAGTCATGGTACCTGGACTCTGGCTGCTCACGACACATGACGGGAAGAAGGCATATGTTCCAAAGCCTGGAACTTAAGCCTGGAGGCCACGTTGGCTTTGGAGGCAATCAGAGGGGAAAGATAATTGGCTCTGGAACTGTAGGTAATGGAAATCTTCCCTCTATTAATAATGTTCTGCTAGTAGATGGATTGATGCATAATCTGTTATCCATAAGTCAATTAAGTGATAACGGTTATGATATAATCTTTAATCAAAAATCATGTAAAGCTGTTAGTCAGAAAGATGGGACTATCCTGTTTAATGGTAAGAGGAAAAACAACATTTACAAAATCAAACTTTCTGAACTAAAGAGTCAGAATGTAAAATGTCTTCTGTCTGTTAACAACGAGCAGTGGATCTGGCACAGAAGATTGGGGCATGTTAGTATGAGAAGAATATCTCAGATTAACAAACTCAATCTGGTCAGAGGACTTCCTAATTTGAAGTTCAATTCAGATGCTCTGTGTGAAGCATGTCAGAAAGGCAAATTTGCAAAACCTTCTTTTAAATCCAAAAATGTTGTTTCCACCTCTAAGCCATTAGAACTTCTGCACATTGACTTATTTGGACCAGTTAAAACTGCTTCAGTCAGTGGTAAGAAGTATGGGTTAGTAATCGTAGATGACTATAGCAGATGGACATGGGTAAAGTTCTTAAGACACAAGGACGAGTCACACTCTGTGTTTGTTACCTTCTGTAACCAAGTTCAGAATGAAAAGGATCTTAGAATCGTTAAAGTCAGAAGTGATCATGGTGGAGAATTTGAAAATAAAGATTTTGAGTCATTCTTTAATGACAGAGGCATTCTGCATGATTTCTCTTGTCCTAGAACTCCCCAACAAAATGGAGTTGTAGAACGAAAGAACAGAACATTGCAAGAAATGGCCAGAACCATGATCAATGAGACAAACGTTGCTAAGACCTTCTGGGCAGAGGCAATAAACACAGCGTGCTACATTCAGAATAGAATCTCAATAAGACCTATTCTGGAAAAGACTCCATATGAATTGTGGAAGAACAGAAAGCCCAACATTTCATATTTTCATCCATTTGGATGTACTTGCTTTATATTAAATACAAAGAATTATTTGAACAAGTTTGACTCTAAAGCACAGAAGTGTATTATGTTAGGATACTCTGAACGCTCAAGAGGGTACAGAGTATACAATACAGAAACACAGATTGTGGAAGAATCAATCAGTGTTCGTTTTGATGACAAGCTTGACTCTGAAAAGTCAAAGCAGAATGAAGTTTTTGCAGGTATAGAAATTGAATTTGCAGGTTCTGAAGACAAGTCATCAGAAGCTCTCAACACAGACATTCCTTCAACGTCTGAAAGAAGCACTGCTAGAAATCCTACAACAGCTGCTGATCAACCTCAGAAGAGATTACCCAGAAGCAGCTTGGATCACCCAGAAGAGACTATCCTAGGAAGAAAGGAAGATCCAATCAGAACAAGAGCAAGCTTCAGAAACTCTGAAGAAACACTTATGGGACTTGTGTCTCTGATTGAACCTTCTTCTATTGTTGAAGCACTTCTGGATAATGACTGGATTCTGGCAATGCAAGAAGAGCTGAATCAATTCACCAGAAACGACGTATGGGATCTCGTTCCCAGACCAAAAGGATTCAACGTCATTGGAACAAGATGGGTGTTCAGAAACAAGCTAAATGAACAAGGTGAAGTCATCAGAAACAAGGCACGACTGGTTGCACAAGGTTATAGTCAGCAAGAGGGGATAGACTATACAGAAACCTTTGCCCCAGTCGCCAGGTTAGAATCTATCAGGCTTTTAATTTCATTTGCTGTTAATAGAGGCATCACTCTGTATCAGATGGATGTCAAAAGTGCATTCTTAAATGGTTATATAGAAGAAGAAGTTTATGTACACCAACCCCCAGGTTTTGAAAATACAAAACATCCAGAACATGTTTTCAAACTAAAGAAGTCACTGTATGGTCTGAAACAAGCTCCCAGAGCTTGGTATGAAAGGCTAAGTAACTTTCTGCTTGAAAATGAATTCACCAGAGGGAAAGTGGACACTACTCTATTCTGTAAATCAGTTAAGAGTGACATCTTAGTCTGTCAAATTTATGTTGATGATATTATTTTTGGTTCTACTAATCCTTCTCTTGGAAGAAAATTTGCTAAATGTATGCAGGCAGAATTTGAGATGAGCCTCATGGGGGAACTGAAATTCTTTCTGGGAATTCAGATCAATCAAACTCCAGAAGGAACTTACATTCATCAGAGCAAATACATCAGAGATCTTCTGAAGAAATTTGACCTCTCAGAATGTAAGCCATCAAAGATTCCAATGCATCCCACGTGCATTCTGGAAAGAGAAGAGGTAAGCAAAAATGTAGAACAGAAAGTCTACAGAGGTATGATTGGTTCTCTCCTCTATCTGATTGCTTCAAGACCTGACATATTATTCAGTGTTTGTATCTGTGCTAGATTCCAATCAGATCCTAGAGAATCTCACTTAACAGCTGTTAAGCGAATTTTCAAGTATCTGAAAGGTACTACTAATCTGGGTCTATTTTATAGAAAATCTAGTGATTACAGCTTAGTAGGCTACTGTGATGCTGATTTTGCTGGAGACAGAGTGGAACGTAAAAGTACTTCTGGAAGCTGCCAGTTTCTGGGAGAAAATCTGATCTCTTGGTCCAGCAAAAGGCAATCAACAATTGCTCTGTCAACAGCAGAAGCTGAGTACATAGCAGCAGCAGGATGTAGCACACAAATGCTCTGGATGAAAAGTCAGCTTGAAGACTTCCAGATTTTTGAGAGTAACATTCCTATACTTTGTGATAATACTTCTGCTATTTGCTTAAGTAAGAATCCCATTCTACATTCTAGAGCTAAGCATATAGAAATAAAACATCACTTCATTAGGGACTATATTCAGAAAGGTATTTTGAACTTAAAATTCATAGATACAGACCATCAATGGGCTGATATCTTTACTAAACCCCTTTCAGAAGATAGGTTTAATTTCATTATGAAACATCTCAGCATGAAAGTGTGCCCAGAGTGAAAATGTTTTAATTCCATATATTTACTTTCAGAATGTAATTATTTCACTGTGAACTTCTGATCAATCTCCTTTCAGAAAGATAGAACATGCAGATTGTATCAGATGCAAGTCTAAAGATCTGAGAGTCTAAGCTCAAAGACAGACGTGCTGATCACTACATCAAACAAGTGTCATCCAATCATCAGCATATCTCTTAAGCAGAACGCGTGCATGCTTCTGAGAAGGCAAAGCGCTGATTGGGTGCATTGAGACACATGTCTGGTAACCGTTTTTAAGTATCTTTCTCAAATCCCCCAAAATCAGCAAGCATTTAATGAAAAGTAATCATGCTTTTAAATGGCAATCATGATTTTTCTCTCTCTTAAAAACGTTTATCTTTTCAAAATAGTTTTGAAAACTCTATTTAAGCACATTAATCTCTCATTCTTATTCTTTACGCTTTCTCACTAACACTCAAGCATTTTCTGCATATTTCTGAGTTCATCTCTTGCAAACCTTTTTCCTCAGTTCATTCTCAAAACCCTTTTAGTGTGAACATGGCAACCTCCAGTAGCGTTTCTGCAGGTAATCAGAAGAAAGCAACATCTGAGCAATATCAAGTGCCACTCAGAACTCTCCTCACTCCGGTGAAGAACCTTGAAGTGCTCTCTGAGTTAATCATTGATTTTGAAAGCTTGAAGGAGAATGGTTTTGACCTAACTGAAGAAGTTAGGGCTCAAAAGTGGGAAAGGTATTTCGATAGGTTGGTTGGACCAACATTCCCAACGCTGGTCAAGGAATTTTGGATTCACGCCAAGGTTTCAACACATCTAGTCATCTCCTTTGTTATGGGGAAGAAGATTGTGATTACTGAAGATCTCATTGCAAGGCTAATCGGTCAAAGTGGTGGTGGCATCCGTTGTGTGGACATGGCTGAAAGATGTGCTGATATAGGTGTGGTAGCTAACAGGATTTTCACTCTTGGGATGCCCAGCAGCAAGATTAAAGATCTGAAGGATCATTTCAGAGTATGGGCTAAGATAATTCTGGGGTGCTTCAACCACAGGAAACCAACAAGTTCTCCTGATTACATAAATGTGGATCAGCAGTTTCTGATCTACTTTATTGATCAGAAGATAAAGATCAATCTGGCTCACTTCCTGTTCAACCACCTCAGAACCAGTGTGAAAGAAACAAGGGAAGAAGAAAGAACCAAGAGGGATTGGATACCTTTTGGAAGGTTGATATCAGATATTCTGACAGAGAATAGGCTGATTGAGCATCTGATAGAAGCTCAAAAGCTGAGCACTATTGAACCAACAATTGGGAAACCTCTGAACGCAAAGAATCTGAAAAAGATGAAGCTGATAGAGAATATTTAGAAGGAACCCAGAGCTACTTCCACTACTGATATCTCCAGCAGAAGAGTGCCTCTGAGTGATTTTCCGTTATTCTCTGAAACTGAATCCAAACCAGAGGTGATTCTCAGGTACTTGGATGCGTACAAGGCAGATGGTACAGATCCAAAGCTGAATATCAGAGATCTGCATCAACCCCAACCAGAAGTGACTCTGAAGAAGACAAAGAAGAGGAAGGCGCCATCAGAAGGATCATCTCAGCAGACTCCAAAGAAAAGAGGTATTTCATCTGCTGCCCCTGTTTC
Source organism: Vicia faba (assembly GCA_948472305.1). NCBI lineage: Eukaryota > Viridiplantae > Streptophyta > Magnoliopsida > Fabales > Fabaceae > Vicia > Vicia faba. The sequence goes on from OX451736.1 coordinate 1,634,807,195, forward strand.
AAATTCTTTTACTATTCCAGCATCTATCCCTCCTCAAACCTCTCATAGAATATCAATTCCCATCCCTACCATTGATGAAACCGTACAAGAAGAAGACCCTTCTGAGGCATTAAAACTCAGAAGACCTAGAACCAAACACCCCAAACAACCAACAATTTCAACAACATCAGCACTTGACCAAGTGCTGTCTGATATTGAGCGTCAACATGCCTCTGCTCAACCAAACTCTGAACCACAAAATGTTCCTCCTCCACAACCAGAACCACAGCAATCTGCTGAAGAACCACAACAACAACAACCACTCTCAGAAGAACCTCTGATCCCTGAGCAATCAGAGATTCCAACTCCCTCTCCCCAACCAGAAATTAATCCACCTTCACCACAAACAGAGTTTCACCACTCTGAAACTCCTTCCCCTCATCAATCTGAACCTCATTCACCTCAACCATCACCGCTGGCAATCCAATTGCCATGTGGAACAACTGTTGTCATGCCCCAGTTACCATCCTCATCAGAATCGACACCACCAAATACTCCCAAAATACCACCCAGTCCAATCGTAATATCTGACTCTGATACTCCCTCTCCAAAACAAACAGCTGCTCAGAAAACCTCTGAAAACCCCAGCAGGACTTTCATTGACTTAACCAGTCTTGACCGTCTTGCTGATCTGAAACACAAAATTGCCATCCCAAAACCAAAGCAACCAGATGTTGGCTCTGGTATCTTGAATTTTGAAACAGGTGTGCTGCAATGGATTGCTTCTTTGAAGCAAGTCTGTCTGGGAATGATTGACCCAGCTGCTTCTGATCAGCTCTGGTCACAGTTCAGACTTTGGGTACGTGCTGAAGCCCTCAAGTTGCAGGATATCAACTATGAGCAGGCACAACAAAATTTCAGCAAGCTTCTGAATGAAGTTGGAAGTATGCTTCTGAAAGAGGACGTGCTCCCTCTGGACAGTGAACCTTGGTCTGAGAAACAGCAAGCTGCAAAGGTACAGGACAAGACCACTCAATCAGAAGAAGACAAGACCATTCAAGCTGAAGAAAGTCAAGCAGAGGATGTCGCTGAAAGTTCTCAGAAGCTTCCTGCTTCTGATGCTTCTCAAGCTGCCTTGGACAGGCAGACTCTGAAAGAACTAAGGCTGAATGACATGCGTCTACAGCAGCGAATGGATGAAAACGATCAGAAGATGAAAGAGAGAATGGATGTGCAGGACAGCAAGATTGACACTGTTGTCAGCATGGTGCATAAGCAGAATGAGACTTCTGAAAAGATTCAAGCCATGCTGGAGAACCTGTTCACACGCTTGCCTCCTCAACCTTAATCTTTTCTTTCATGCATGACCTTTTTCATGTTTTCCGTGATTTTCTGATGTACTGTTTGATTATGTTTTGTAATATTTTCTTGTTTTGATTCTGAACTATATTAATATGATTAGTTTTTCTGATCTTAATTATTTTAACACTTTTTGACTGCTGACAAAAAGGGGGAGAACAAGAATGATATTTAAATCAATAACGGCTAACTAGACAGAAATTCTCAAACATTCTAACTCTATTACTTGAAATGTTTTTTTTTTCTTCTGTTTTGCTTAAAGTCTACAGGCACAAGGAAGCTCCTGGACACTCTGAAGACTAGAAGCTCTGATCACTATGAAGTTCTGATCCGCTCTAATATTCTGATCCAAAGCAAAGCTCTGACAAGAAAAGCTCTGAAGCTCTGCTCTGACATAAAGCTTCTGATAAGTCAAAGACTCTGATAATCTGATGTTCAAAGAAAGAAAAAGATCTGATCCTGAAGAACGCGTATAATCAAAGGGAAGTAATCAACTCAGGGGGAGTATCTCTCAACTCTGACATCTCCTTACTCCTTATCCTTTTACTTCTTATTCTGATACATTTTCCAGATACCTTTTCACGTTATTTTTCATTTAAAATATCTAGTTTTTGTCATCATCAAAAAGGGGGAGATTGTTAGAACAAAGTTTGAATCTACTACCCTATATTTAAGTTTTGATGATAACAAAGTGAAAAGATATAGTATTTATAAGTTTCATGAATGAACTATCTACTGCCTAAAATTATTATGTTCTGACTTGCAGATACTCTGATTGATATAAGCAAGATCACATCTATTCAGCATCAGAATTTGATTTCATACATCAGCATCAGAAGTTGCTACATCAGAACGTCAAAATCAGATGATCAACTCACGTACATGCTGAAGCCTGATGAACAAGACTGCGCTCAACACTCTGATACAGAAACACAATAGTTCATCAGCAGCGAAGCAGAGTCAGAATGAGCCAAGCCAGAACTTGCATTAAGTAAGCAACGGTACTGTGCATTGAAAGCAAATTAATTCCAACGGCCTCATTCCAGACAAGATCTGCTCAATAAGGAAAGTTTTTTATTAGCATTGAATCAAGAATATTGCATCCAACGTTCATCATCTCAGTGCTATATAAACAAAGCTTTGAAGATTGAAATGGTTAATGCTCTCCAAATCTCTACACGCACAAAAGCTGAACCATAATCTTCGTTCTACCAGTTTTGCTAAACCACACACTCTGATATTCCATTACTGTTTAGCAATCTAGTTTCTAAGCTTCATTTTGTGTATACATCACAGTTGTGATACAGTTTTGTAGAAAACATCCACACACATAGTTTTATCTCTTTGTAAGAAAGTGTTACCTTGACAAACCGGGTTGTGGTTTGAATCAAGAAGGCTTTAGCAGTTGTTAAAGCAGTCTGTAATATTCAGTTGAATATAGTGGATTAAGACCTCATTGGAGAGAGGCGAAATCACCTTGACGGGTGGACTGGAGTAGTTTGAGATCAAACGAACCAGGATAAAAATATCTTGTCAATTGCTCTAGATTTCAGTTTTTACAATTCAACCCCCCTTCTTGTGTTTTTCACCACTTCAGTTTTAACCCTTTTAACAATTTTGTTCCACCATTGCATTTGGTGGAAAATCTTGTGTTAGGATGTGAACGGGACGGGCGCGGGTCATTGTTTAGACCATAGTTGCAATGGTGCCAAGTATCTTTGGGCAGTTTTTCCTTTAAGGGACTTGATCATTTTTAGGCAACTTTCGAAAGCGTCAACGAGGGACTATGATCATTTGATTGTTTTGTTTTGCCCAAAGAGACCTAACATGCAATATGGCCAATAATTGAAGGCAACAAGTGGAATACCCTAGGGGTGCAAGTGTGATTAGTGTTGTCCATTTTCATGCTTGTTTATCTTGAATTTAGGTCAAACTATTTTTGGTTAATTGATTGGCATACAAACCCTAATTCTATCATGACATATTTAGAAAACTTTAAAGTGCGAAAAATAAAGTTCCTAAGTTATTACAACACAATATATGGGAAGGGGGGTACAAAATGTTCAAATAGGGGTATTTTGACAAGGAATTTAAACCTAACTATTACATCAAAATTGAATTATACAAATTATTTAATATACAATAATTAAATAAAAATGGAATAAATATGCAAGATGCAAAAAATGTTTTTTATATGTATGAAAAAAAGTATTTTTTATATGTCAAATAAACAAAATAAAAAGTATTAATTTTTTGGAGTTTTTATGTATTTAGGGCAAAACCCTAATTTTGCAAATAAAAGGTATTTATTATTTAATATATACAATGTTTATTAATTATGTACAAAAATAAAATAAAAATGAAGTATACTTGTAAAAGAGTAATTTTTGAGATCAAATATTAATAAAAAAATAAAAATGTATTACTTTTATATTCTTTCCTAAATATACTAATAAATATATAAGTATTTATATTATTTACTAAATATATATTATATATACAAAAATAAACTATTTAATATTTATTAAAAAAAAGTATATTTTATGTAAAATGTTTTCAAGAGGTAATATAAAATAAAAATCAGAAAATAAACATATTTGCATTATTTTTTAGTATTTTGAATAAGAGTATATCTATATATTTATTTATGTAGAAATACCCCTTTAAACAAATAAATGCCTAATAAATACAAAAATGGTTTAAAAAATAATTTTTATATTTTTAATATTATGAGAAAAAAATAAATAAGTCAGAACAAAAAAGAAAAGGTCAAAAAATCATAAAAATAAGCATAATGGGCCAAGGGGGTGCAAAAGTAGAAATGAGGTGCAAATAGGAAAAACAACCAAGCCCAGCCCAAAAGGGTTGTCTTCAACCTCCAGACTGTTTGAACATGAACAAAAACGCGCGTTTTCTATCTCCAGATTCCTGGACTTTCAAGCAAAACTCACAACATGAAAAATGTAGAGCATTAAAAGACGAATCCAGACATATAAAGAACTTGACTTAACTCTCTAAGATGAGAGAGAATTTCTCCATCCCTAATTCTTGACCTAAGTTTCCATCAATGTTCAGACCTTAAATTCTCATAGCACGTGCAAAATAAATGGAAAGTAAAGATATGTACAACTTCAGGGGCATGAGTAGAACATTTTTCATTCACAAACCTAGAGCTAACAATGCCTGGATAGGGAGATAGAAGTCCATGAACTTACCTGTTCAGCTTGAATTGTATCTGGCAATGGAGGTACTTTCAGTGCAAGGTGATGATTGGAATAGCTTGCTTGAAGTTCAGGGATGCTTCTCCAACCTTTAGTTTGCTTTGAAACTAGCTGAATCGAGCTATAGAACTCCACCTGCAAAACAGAAAAATGAAAATGGTGATGTTGGTTAGAGGTGTTACAGTCTGCTTCCGATGCTTTGGACAGTTTGTATGGATGGTAGGGAAAGTGTTTGAAGTGGTTTGGATGGAAGTGCACGATGGAAATGAGTTATGGGAATCCAACTGCAGCCTAAGCCCTGTTTTTGCAGTTTTATGGTGATTCTGTGTTTGAGAGGGTGTTGGAGATGGTTGGCTCGTGTTCTAGCTCAGTTAGGATGTATGGAATTTGTTTGCAATCTTTTCTTAAGCTTGCCTTGACCGGAATGTGAAGTTCTGTTTGTTATGCCAAGTTACTTCTAACTTAAGCAAGAAATGGCAAGTTGGTGTTTTAGGCTTGTACAGGCCCCTCTAGCATGCTGCATAATCTCTCCTTGATCAGTGGGATTAGTCTAATAACTTGTGCCTCAGAGATTTTCTTTGTACCTTCTTGATTTACAAATTGACATAAAGCACTTCTTTTCAAAAATGGCAAAAATGCTTTATCTAAAAATGGCTTAATCTTGCATATAATGTTTGAACACACAAAATAAGGTCTTGGCACAAGGGATATGCATTAAATTATTGAGTGCAAATGAGATATAGGACCTGTAATCAAAGAATGCAAGCTGATTTCAAAATGGCCTAGATGTATGAACATGTAACTTGGCCATAAACAAAGTGACTTTTTCCCAACTTGCCAAATTCGATTCTCCCTAACCATGAGGTTGTTTGATGAGTTCTTGGACATTTTGGAAAGCTTGGAATGTGTAATATAATCCATCTTTGTAATGCAAATTGAAATTCCAAGTGGAAGTATGTGAAAAGTGGTCTTGAAGTTAGGCAAAAATCCTGCCTAAAAGAGGTCAAAATTTTTCTAAGTTAAGAATGGTTTGGTACCCTTAATCCAAAAATTGTAACTTGAGCTACAAGCTTCTTTTGAGGAAACTTTGTGAATAAAAGTTGTAGATTTTGCAAGGGAATACAACTTTCATGTTTTGACTTTTGCTTGAATCCATATGAATCTTGGTGAGAAAGTGGGACAAAGTTAGGAAAAAATTAGGGTTTTTCATAACTTAGAAAAATTCGAAGTTATGAAAAATCCTCATTTCAAACCCTAATTTGTAATTTTTGATTTCTTGATGGACAAGTTTCATGATTTGGCATGTTTTGATGAAAAATGAATCTTGACACTTGATTTTGACCAAAAGTCAAAGTTTGACTTTTCAGTATACAGTCAAATTTGGCTCAGTTGACTGGAAAATTCATCTGTCAATCTTGGTATTTGGGATCTTTTGAAATTGTTGAACATGTAAAAACCATTCCAAGGGGTCCTTGAGTCCATATGTGAGCTTGGTTTGTCATTGGCTAGGTCAAACAATCAAAAATTGCCTTTGTGCAGTCAAAACCCTAAAAATGACCATTTTGCCCTTTTGGTGATCTGATCAAATTTCTTGTGGAATTGTGATCCAAACTTGATCAAATGGTCCATATGAGTTCATAATGTTGATGTGGATCAAAAATCATGAGGTTTGACAGTCAATTGACCACAGTTGACTTTTTCCCCAATACAGCTGATTTCTAGGTCAACTGTCCAATTGACTGGGCAAAGATTGGAATCAAGGCTTGAAACTTGATATGGATAAACTTGGGAGTCCAATATGGAGCATGAAAGTCATCTTAGGCATTTTAGGTCAAAACATCTTTGTGCAAACACAAACCCTAATCTGGGTCAACAGTGCAAGGAGAAGTCTTGAGTAGAGGAAATCCCAACTGGATCTTGAGCTCCAAGGGTCTTGTGATGAGAAAATATTGAGAAAATGGGAGGGAAAATTTTGGGGTACAACACCATTCATTGTGTACGAAGCGGATGATTGTGACTGAATGCGCCTCTAAATTAACTGAGAAAACTACCCTGCCCCCGGTTATGATTAAGGGTTTTAATATGTGTGAACAGAAAAACTCCTACTTCTTTGGCTCGAAGGGCTTGACTAGGGATTATCTTCCTTATAACTCCACTGTTTAGGATTTGAAACAATGCTTATACATCGTCAGCAGGGCCTGTTCAAAAGCATACTGTAGAGATTATGGTATCATTTTCGTCATCCTCCCTCTAAAGGCTTACAATTTCTTAGTCGAGAGTTGAATATCACAAAAAGGAAGTATAAAGCAGTTTAAGCATAATGAAAACAAATTAAAATGAATTGTAGGGAATTGCATCCTATTTGTTGTACCCCAAAATTTGCCCTCCCATATTCTTCAAAGTTTTGACAAGCATCACCCCAAATTGCTCAAGTCTACTCAAGGGTTACACAGTCAAGCATCCTCCTAAGCCAGTCAAATTAGGGTTTTGGTTCTTGCAAGGAAGTTGAGGTTTTCAAGGGCTCAATCAAGTCCCATATGCTCATACACATTATCAAGCACCTACATGTCAAGTTTCAAGGCTCACAAGGTCAAGTTGCACAGTCAAAAACCCTAATTGCTCCACAGTCAACTGCAGGGGCAAAATGGTCATTTGGCAGTCAAAAGTCAAAATTTTTGGTCAACATCTTATTTTGAAGCCACAATCATCATTTGGTCAAATCTTGACCATGATTTCACAAGAATGGCTCAAAAATCATCAAGATGTCAAAAGTTTCTATTTTGGGACAGTTGAAAAGTCAACTGTAACTTGACCAAGGCATAACTTTTTCATGGTTCATCAGAAAAATCCCATCCAATGCTCATTTTTAAGGGGAGGACATTTCCTACAATTCATATTCACATTCCAAGGCCAAGAAATGCTCTCACAAAAAGTTATCAATTTCAACATTATAGGTCATTTTCAAAAGTCAACAAAAAGGCATTTTAAGTCAAAGACCATAACTTGAGATTGGTAAATCAAAATGACATGGGACCAAAGGCATTGGTTAAAGGACTTCAAGACCTTTCCAAAATGTCCAAGAACATGTTCATAGCTTCAAAATTGAGCAAGATATGCATTGGAGAAGTTGGGAAATTTTTGTGAAATGGCCAAAGTCAACTATCCATGAAACTTCATTTTTTGACAAAAAGGGCCCACTTTTTCCACTTGAGTCAGGTTTGCCATGTCACCCACGTGTCCCATGATTTATTTCAAGATTAAAGATTAATTTTTCTATTTTTATTTAATTTTATTTGATTTAATTCATTTTAAATCTTTAAAATTCAAATAAAAATCAAAGAAATTAATTAAGGGATATCTTTGAGTTTGAATAGCCTTAATGCATCATGAAACACATACCAATTTCGTGTACATCCTATTTCAAGCATAAAAATTCAAATTTGGAGCAAAAAAGGCAAGTTGTTCAATGGTGGTTATGGAGGAAATCAAAACTTCATTGCAAGGCTTCAAGGCTCCTTATTGTGATTGATTCTCATTCATATACACATATGCAAGCCTTCCCACCCTCATGGACGAAAAAAGGCATCCCTAAAACGGCAGAGCAAAAACTCAGAATTTGTCAAAAAAGTGTGAGATCTAAAGTAAGGTTGCAGGCAGTTTCAGACAAAACAAAGCATGTGAGATCCTTCATTGCCATACCCTGAAACTAAAGAGACCTTTACCACGCCCTGAGACTCCATATCAAGCACTGTAAGTCATCACAAACTCACCCCTGTACACGAAATCGTGTTTCTCTATTCTTGATTTTTTTTCTAGAAAATAATGGCATAATCATACTCCTTGTTTGATTTGTAACATAACCATATTGTTCAATTTCATTTTGGGGCTTTGTATGATGATACCCGCATCTAGGGTTTGCATTGTTTGTTTTTAGGCATTCTTTCTCCAGGCACAATCAAGACAAATCATAAGCATGAAGGGATTCAGGAGGTGGAAACGAGATCAACTATGGTCTTGAAATGGATTTTCATGGCCTGCAGAGCATTTTCAGAGCAAGCCTGCGAAACCACCTGCGGATAAAAATCCGCAGGTAAAAAACAGTATCAAAGGAAGAAGACGCTGACGCGTCCCCTCCTCATTCGTTGTTTCAAAAAGCGCGCGTTTTTATATTTTTTTCAGGCATATGCTTTTGTTTTTTAATTTAATAATTGCGTGTTATTTTGATAATGAATGGAACGTGCAACTCAGTTGGTCAAAGCCTTGGAACGTGAACAATGGGACCTGGGTTCGATTCCCAGGTCCCCCATATATTTCTTCATGTTTTTCTTAACATATTCCAGTGCAGCGTCACATCAAATAATTCACCATAGACTCACACATCCAACATGCCATGTGTCCTCAGACAGTCATCCAAAGGCCAGGAGAGGGAGGAATACCATGTTCCAAGTCAAATGCGCTCTGGACAATCAAGGAGAGTCAAACGTGGCTTCTTAATGGGCCAGAATTCAACACACCTCCTATTTGGCCCCAACCCCCCCCCCCCCCCCCCCCCCCCCCCCCCCCCCCCCCCCCCCTTGGGTTTGCAATTTTTCTTTTTTAATTTTTATTTGTCTTATTTTATTTTTCCCTTTTATTAACAATTAACCAATTAATGTTTTCATAAAAAAAAAAAAAAGAACTAACATTATTAATTTCATTTGTATTTTTATTTTTGTAAAATAAATATTAACAGATAAAATAGTTTAATTAGGCAACTTTAACTTTTTTTTATAATTAAAATAAGTTTAGAATTAGGTTTTTAATTAACTTTGAATTTTTAATTCCTTTATTTTATTTTCATAAAAACATAAAAAACACAAAAAATATTTTCTTTTAATAAATTAATTAATTAGTTTAATTATTAGTTATTAATTTCATTTAATCACAAAAAGACAAAAAATTCAATTTCTTTTCCTAAAAGGGTCAAAACCCTTAGAACGTTCCCGATTAATTTTTTCGCGCGCATTTACTTTATTTTGATTATTATGTAATTTCTTCCAAGAATGTAATAGTAAATAGGTTTACCGCTTTATTTAATTTCTCGTACTTATTTACCAAAATGGGTCTTTGTATTTTTGGCGATGTATAGACCAACGCCTTGTAATAGCGTAGAATTTATATTTCCGCAGTTTACTTTCCGCACCCCCTAACTGTTAAATGCATGAAAGAATGTATGTAAATAAAATTAACCCGTAGCTCACAAAATAACATGTACAAAAACATTAACTGAGAAACAACACACAAAGCACATGCCACTCCTAGGGTACACTTCACTCGTTGCCTCGAAACGTGGTCATCAAGTATAGGGTGTCTTAGAGGTCGCCCTTCTGTCCAAAAGATCCAGTTGCCTCGAAACAGTTGCCTCAGATATAAAGGATCTAGGATATTAGGGTTACTTCTAAAGTGTCCTACCATTGCTTCGGTGACCACACATGTCCCGATAATCGAATTGACCCGAATAACTCCAACGACGGTGCTACCTACCTCTCAATGGTGGGATAGCACTATCTAAAGGACTCTTACACAGCTTAATTCCTTAGAGTAGGTAGATTTCTCTTAAGTACTTGCTCTTCTCAAAAACAAACAAAACAACTTTTCGCACTTCACACTTTCTAAAAGTTTTCAAACAAATTTTTCATACACTCTTGAGGACTGATACAAGAGTTACTTAGAAATTTTTCAAATGAAACTTTTTCAAAACCCACACACACTTGAAAAGCAAACATTTTTGAAAACATAAGAGTCAGTACCTAAGAGCCCGTGGATAACCACAGATAGAAAGGGGGCTAACACCTTCCCTTTCTATAAATCTACCTCCCGAACCGAGAGACATCTCGAATAAGGAATTTTGCTGTGCTTTTGTCCTTTCCATGTTGGAGAACATAAAAGACGGTGGCGACTCTTGCTTACCGCGACATTTCGCGAAACCAGCTTAAAAAACAGTCAGTTCTATTTCCACCGATCACAGAACTGGCGACTCTGCTGGGGACTTAATAAGTGGGGGGTGTACCTTAGGAATACTTCATCATCATGTTTTCAATTGCTTGATCTGTTTGCTTTATAATTGCGGACCTGTTTTGGGAGTTTCATAGATCCTAACCCGGATCTGGGGGATACCTCTTAGAAAGTAGCAACAAACTGTGAGGGAACTGTGCGGGGTATACCGACACGGTTGAAGCAGTTTGCTACGTTGATGTGGCACTTTGGTGAGTACCGGTAACCCTTGAGTCAAGTCAAGGAGAGTACGGGGCTGCCGTGTGGTGTCGTGAAGCATCAACTGACCTTAGGAACCTTACTTGACCATCCTGGCCTCTTTAGGGGTAGTGAGATGACTGACTTTGGTGCAGTCCGAAGTTGGTTGATACTCGATACTACACTCATGGAGGGTTGTTTTCTTGGAATATTTTGATCGCCAGTTCAGTGGCTAAATCAAAACAATGAACATAGAAAACAACCCAATGATATTGAGCTCCTTAGAACCCGGTTACTTTTGATAGGACAGGTTTTTGAGCCCACCAACTTCAAGAGGGTAGTACCCCAAACTTCATGCTGGCCTAAACTCTAAGGGCTGTCTTGTGACTTGTGTGCCTTCATACTTGAACTACTTGCATGCTTGTTATCTGACACTTGAGTTTCTTGCAGGTTTTGTTTACAGTCCTCAATCTGGACTCATTACAGGGCCTACTTACATCACTCCATGCATAACATAACATCATACCATCGTACCATCGCATACATCCTACATAAGGACTAATCCATTTCAAGGATCTCAAGGGTTTGTGATGCAGGTCATGATGAATCAAAAATGTCTAGCAAGGGGCAAAGGGGATTTATTTTCCTCTAAGCCAAGGTTGATAACTTGAGTCAGGGGCTATGACCCACTCGATATGGTGAGCCTTGACTCTTGAAGAAGGACTCTCAACAACATGAAGTTCCCTCATCAAGCTACCAGATTCTAACAATTTTCTTGTTTACCCCGCAAGGTCCTTGAAAACATTGAATGCATATCATACATATCATTGCATTATAGGTACCCTTTGTACAGGTCACTTACCTTCTCCGCTGTTTATTTCAGCAATGGCTTCCCAACAAGATAGCCAGGGTCTTCATGCTCAAGAGACTCAGTTCAGGGAGATCTTCCTAAGCCTATCCAAGGGGCAGGAAGAGTTGAGGACACTCCTCATGGGGAATTTGGCCAAGAAAAGTCCCGAAGATGATAAGGACGAACGACTGGAACGTCTACAAGCTAAGGTAGATACAATGAGAACCCAGATGCTGGGGTAAATGGCTCTCATCCAAGGCTTAGATCGGGAGCAAGAAGAGTTGAGGACCATGATCAGTCAGCTTCATCAAGACAGATACAACATGAAGCAACCAGTCCAAGTCAGGGACCAGGTCATTGATCAGCTTCCAAGAGGACAAGAGTCTGGTATAGTGAAGAATAGACCTCTCTGAATTGCTACCACTTCACAGGTCCAACCACAACCTTGCCAAGAACAACAGGTTGATCAGAGCAAGCCAGACAAGCCCAAGAGGCAATTCACCCGGCTCAACACGTCACTGTCCCAAGCTTTGCAACACCTGTTGAAGTTGAATCTGGTGACGTTGATAGGACCTCACCCGAATCCTAAGACTTCTTCACACAACTATAATCCTGGGGCCAGGTGCGCATACCATTCCAACAGCCCGGGGCATGATACTGACGACTGTTAGAAGTTGAGGTACAAAATCCAAAGCCTGATTGATGAAGGAGCTGTGGAATTTACCCCAGATGGTCAGGTCGAGTTCTTCTACTATCCCTGCGAGATTCACCATTTGAAGTGACAAGTCCTGAGACTAGAAGACTTTTTGTTCATTCGAATGTTCAAGTTGTATTTTCTTTGCTTATACAAACAATTATTGTCATAGCAAACTTTATTACTTTATCAATGCATCGCATATGTCTGTTTTGAATCAATATATTCGCATTCGCTATATTTAAAATTGCTTTTATTTTTTGTGATGTTCAATGCTCGATTAATAATTCTAAGCCTCTTGAGGGAGGATGACGAAAACGATACCACGATCTACAATATGCTTTTGAACAGACCCCGCTGATGAGGTACAGGCATTGTTTCAATTCCTAAACACTGGAGTTATAAGGAAGATAATCCCTTGTCAACCCCTTCGAGCCAAAGAAGTAGGAGTTTTTCTTTTCGAAAATTAAAACCCTTAATCATAACCTGGGGCAGGGTAGTTCTCTCAGTTGATCCAAGTGCACGACGAATAGCACCAAAGAGGTCCTCACAAAACAAAAGATAGTGATGGTTCCGAATAATCATAAAGACAGGCAGTCATTATCCCTCAAAATAAACGCACATTAAGTCAAAACCTATGAAGGAGACTTACAAAACCGGGGCATCTCGCTGACTGTAATCACAAAAGAAACAGTTCAGGCAAAAAACATAGATAACGAAATCAAAAAGAAAAGAGGACCTGCAAACCCTCAACAAGGAAATGACTGCCTATTCAAAATAAAATGTCAACATTCGAACCATCACCGGAACATCATAGCAAAGACTCAAACAAGGTCTGACGCACGATCAACTGAGTTTAGGTTTGAAGAACATCACGAAGAACGGGTGGGTACAAATGAAATTTGAGCCTTTATCCTTTATTTCTTAAACCGTGAACCAGGCCACGTTATAACCCGTAAAAGTCCTAGCTGAAGCATGGGTTAGTTCGAAGGCATACTGTTACGAAAGGTATCCTGACTCCTTAAGGCTTGCTGTAAAATACTGAGTTGACATCACATTTTACAAAATCTGCTTGTTTTACTGAAAATGCATTTTCAAAAAAATTTCAAGACAGACATAAGCTTTGCATTTTTAATATAACATTGCTTGCATGTGACTATTTGTTTGAACAACATAGAAGTTCGCACGACGAATATCTAGTGAACAAAAGCACTTCCAATCAAGGGGCATGGCATGATCATTGTCCAACATCTGGGGCAGTTAGGTCAAGATTCGGAGAATCTCTCAAAAGGCCAACCAGCTTGGGGAAAACCTCCCTCTGAGTCACTTGGGGCATTGGACAGGAATTCCAGCGACAAATCTTGCACGATCAAACATCTTCTGGTGGTATGGCAACACAATGCTACTGACAGTGACAACTCCCTACATCCTGAGAGCATGGACATAGTCGAAAAAATACTGCGCATAATCAAAGACCCGCTAGGTTGACACACCTAGGCAAAAATAAGGGCTTCCCGGCGAACCAAAAGGGTTTGGGCAAAAACAAGGGATGAAATGAAAAAAAATATGTACACCCGGCAAGTCGAAAACCTGAAAAGGCGGCTTGGGCAAAAATGGGTATCCCGGTGGACTGAAAACCCGAAAGGGCGGTCCAGGCAAAAGTTAGGGATTAAAGCGTACGACTATGTCCCGTCATCTCGTCACTCACCTACCAGAAGAAGATTTGTCAAATTGGCGGTCCTCAAGCACCTCTACAGGTACCTTCTCCCACAGAAGCTAAGGCAATAAGAGCTGCCCAAACTGTGCCGCTGTTTTCCTCCAGGTACAAGGTAGATTCAGTTGAAGAATTTGACCAAGATACCTTCACTCCCTGATGAGTTAGACCAGAGTCATAAATACTCTCCCCAAGCAGATTTAGTCTACTGTAGCCTTAAGGAAGTTTGGGCATCCCCAGAAGATCTCAATATTTCCCAGCAAACGGAGTATACAGATGTTCCTAAGCAAGCATCCCCGGCAGTCTTGATCTAGGATTATTCCCCGGCGGAATACAGACACCCTTGTAGAGCCACTCCCCAATACAGTTCAAAAGTTTCCCCAGGAGAGTTGAATCAATCTCCCTGGTAGACTCTGGAAGCTTATCCCCAGTAGATTCTGGAAGCTAATCCCCTGCAGAGCGTAAAAGCATCTCCCCGGCTTTATTCAAAGGTCATTCTCCACCGGAGCCTATAACTGGGTTATCCTCAGCTAATTACCACGGAAAGATCGTCCTCGACGAAGTTCTTCCTATCCCCAGCGAAGTTATCACCAAATCTCAGTGAAGTATCTCTTCCCACAGAGTAATCCACCGCAGAGTAATCTCTTCAACAAGTTTATTCCCCAACGAAGTCATCTTCTCCTACCGATTTATTCTTGTAATCATCATCCCCAGCGGAAACGAAGAACTCTGTTCTTCAACATCAGCCCAGGATTCAACTTCCCGGCATGCGTCAAGGATTTACTTTCCCAGACGAAGATACATTCATAAACATCACATCATGATACATGCATATGCGCATCATGTCATACAATCTCGTTTATGTCGAGAACATCGTTGCTTGATCCATATCATGCATTGCATACGACTGACCTTTACCTTTCAGGAAGGATACAGTTAAATAATCAGCTACGTCAAAGTAGACAAATACAGTCAAAAGAGACCAATCTAATCAAAAAAGAGAAATCCAGTCAAAGAAGACAAATCCAGTCAAAGAAGACAAGTCCAGTTAAATCCCAAAGGTTTTTCTGATGCTCATCCAGTCAAAGAAGACAACCCGTCGTTATAGACACCCGTCATTATAGACAACTCGTCATTTAAGACAACCCGTCGTTATAGACACCCATCATTATAGACAACTCGTCATTTAAGACAACCCGTCGTTATAGACACCCGTCATTATAGACAACTCGTCTTTAAGACAACCCGTCGTTATAGACACCCGTCATTATAGACAACTCGTCATTTAAGACAACCCGTCATTGAAGACAACCCGTCATTATAGACAACTCGTCAATTAAGACAACCCGTCATTGAAGACAACTCGTTATTAAAGACAACCCATCATTGAATACTACTCGTCATTGAAGACAACTCGTCATTGAAGACAACTCGTCAGTGAAGACAACCCATCAGTATAGACACCCGTCATTGAAGACAACCTGTCATTGAAGACAACCCGTCAGTATAGACACTCGTCATTTAAGACAACCTCATCATTGAAGACATCTCGTCATTGAAGACAACTCGTCATTGAAGACAACCCGTCAGTATAGACATCCGTCATTGAAGACACCTCGTCGTTGAAGACTACTCGTCATTGAAGACAACTCGTCATTGAAGACAACTCGTCATTGAAGACAACTCGTCATTGAAGATCACTCGTCGTTAAAAGACAACCCGTCATTGAAGACAACTCGTCATCAAAGACAACTCGTCATCGAAGACAACTCGTCGTTGAAGACAACCCGTCCAAAGAGACAACTCAGCAAGAAAGACAAAACCTCCTCTGGTTCAGTTAAATCCTAAAGATTTTTCTGAGATAACCTGTCAGTAGAGATAACCCATCAACCTTTTGAAGTTCCAGATTCGATACCTTTATCCAGCCAGGGCATGTCTGCATGAAGAGTTTGAAGATCAACCCCTGTAACAGTCTAGGCAATTATCTTTCTTTCTCAGGTACGCAAGTTCTCGCTAAGGAATCTCTTACGCGATCGACACCTAGATGGCATCTATAAGCCCATCCTCCCATTACAGTTCCAAATGGCATCTATAAGCCCATTCCCGACAAGGTTCTGTCACACCTCCAGATGGCATCTATAAGCCCATCCTCCTATCCATCATCTTTCCAAATGGCATCTGTAAGCCCATTCCCGCCATCACACTGCTGATACTCAACTATGTGAGTGCAAATTTCTGGGCACTCTAGTGTTCAATCATCTTCCACCCTCGGATCACGAAAGGCACACACGCCAATCTACATCCTCAGGTCTAAGAAGATTGAACAAGGGCAACTGTTGTACCCCAAAATTTGCCCTCCCATATTCTTCAAAGTTTTGACAAGCATCACCCCAAATTGCTCAAGTCTACTCAAGGGTTACACAGTCAAGCATCCTCCTAAGCCAGTCAAATTAGGGTTTTGGTTCTTGCAAGGAAGTTGAGGTTTTCAAGGGCTCAATCAAATCCCATATGCTCATACACATTGTCAAGCACCTACATGTCAAGTTTCAAGGCTCACAAGGTCAAGTTGCACAGTCAAAAACCCTAATTGCTCCACAGTCAACTGCAGGGGCAAAATGGTCATTTGGCAGTCAAAAGTCAAAATTTTTGGTCAACATCTTATTTTGAAGCCACAATCATCATTTGTTCAAATCTTGACCATGATTTCACAAGAATGGCTCAAAAATCATCAAGATGTCAAAAGTTTCTATTTTGGGACAGCTGAAAAGTCAACTGTAACTTGACCAAGGCATAACTTTTTCATGGTTCATCATAAAAATCCCATCCAATGCTCATTTTGAAGGGGAGGACATTTCCTACAATTCATCTTCACATTCCAAGTCCAAGAAATGCTCTCACAAAAAGTTATCAATTTCAACATTATAGGTCATTTTCAAAAGTCAACAAAAAGGCATTTTAAGTCAAAGACCATAACTTGAGATTGGTAAATCAAAATGACATGGGACCAAAGGCATTGGTTAGAGGACTTAAAGACCTTTCCAAAATGTCCAAGAACATGTTCATAGCTTCAAAATTGAGCAAGATATGCATTGGAGAAGTTGGGAAATTTTTGTGAAATGGCCAAAGTCAACTATCCATGAAAATTCATTTTTTGACAAAAAGGGCCCACTTTTTCCACTTGAGTCAGCTTTGCCATGTCACCCAGGTGTCCCATGATTTATTTCAAGATTAAAGATTAATTTTTCTATTTTTATTTAATTCATTTTAAATCTTTAAAATTCAAATAAAAATCAAAGAAATTAATTAAGGGATATCTTTGAGTTTGAATAGCCTTAATGCATCATGAAACACATACCAATTTCGTGTACATCCTATTTCAAGCATAAAAATTCAAATTTGGAGCAAAAAAGGAAAGTTGTTCAATGGTGGTTATGGAGGAAATCAAAACTTCATTGCAAGGCTTCAAGGCTCCTTATTGTGATTGATTCTCATTCATATACACATATGCAAGCCTTCCCACCCTCATGGACGAAAAAAGGCATCCCTAAAACGACAGAGCAAAAACTCAGAATTTGTCAAAAAAGTGTGAGATCTAAAGCAAGGTTGCAGGCAGTTTCAGACAAAACAAAGCACGTGAGATCCTTCATTGCCATACCCTGAAACTAAAGAGACCTTTACCACGCCCTGAGACTCCATATCAAGCACTGTAAGTCATCACAAACTCACCCCTGTACACGAAATCGTGTTTCTCTATTCTTGCATTTTTTCTGGAAAATAATGGCATAATCATACTCCTTGTTTGATTTCTAACATAACCATATTGTTCAATTTCATTTTGGGGCTTTGTATGATGATACCCGCATCTAGGGTTTGCATTGTTTGTTTTTAGGCATTCTTTCTCCAGGCACAATCAAGACAAATCATAAGCATGAAGGGATTCAGGAGGTGGAAACGAGATCAACTATGGTCTTGAAATGGATTTTCATGGCCTGCGGAGCATTTTCAGAGCAAGCCTGCGAAACCACATGCGGATAAAAATCCGCAGGTAAAAAAACAGTATCAAAGGAAGAAGACGCTGACGCGTCCCCTCATCATTCGTTGTTTCAAAAAGCGCGCGCTTTTATATTTTTTTCAAGCATATGCTTTTGTTTTCTAATTTAATAATTGCGTGTTATTTTGATAATGAATGGAATGTGCAGCTCAGTTGGTCAAAGCCTTGGAACATGAACAATGGGACCTGGGTTCGATTCCCAGGTCCCCCATATATTTCTTCATGTTTTTCTTAACATATTCCAGTGCAGCGTCACATCAAATAATTCACCATAGACTCACACATCCAACATGCCATGTGTCCTCAGACAGTCATCCAAAGGCCAGGAGAGGGAGGAATACCATGTTCCAAGCCAAACGCACTCTGGACAATCAAGGAGAGTCAAACGTGGCTTCTTAATGGGCCAAAATTCAACACACCTCCTATTTGCCCCCCCCCCCCCCCCCCCCCCCCCCCTTGGGTTTGCAATTTTTCTTTTTTATATTTTATTTGTCTTATTTTATTTTTCCCTTTTATTAACAATTAACCAATTAATGTTTTCATAAAAAAATAAAAAAAAAGAACTAACATTATTAATTTCATTTGTATTTTTATTTTTGTAAAATAAATATTAACAGATAAAATAGTTTAATTAGGCAACTTTAATTTTTTTTTTATAATTAAAATAAGTTTAGAATTAGGTTTTTAATTAACTTTGAATTTTTAATTCCTTTATTTTATTTTCATAAAAACATAAAAAACACAAAAAATATTTTCTTTTAATAAATTAATTAATTAGTTTAATTATTAGTTATTAATTTCATTTAATCACAAAAAGACAAAAAATTCAATTTCTTTTCCTAAAAGGGTCAAAACCCTTAGAACGTTCCCGATTAATTTTTTCGCGCGCATTTACTTTATTTTGATTATTATGTAATTGCTTCCAAGAATGTAATAGTAAATAGGTTTACCGCTTTATTTAATTTCTCGTACTTATTTACCAAAACGGGTCTTTGTATTTTTGGCGATGTATAGACCCGCGCCTTGTAATAGCGTAGAATTTATATTTCCGCAGTTTACTTTCCGCACCCCCTAACTGTTAAATGCATGAAAGAATGTATGTAAATAAAATTAACCCGTAGCTCACAAAATAACATGTACAAAAACATTAACTAAAAAACAACACACAAAGCACATGCCACTCCTAGGGTACGCTTCACTCGTTGCCTCGAAACGTGGTCATCAAGTATAGGGTGTCTTAGAGGTCGCCCTTCTGTCCAAAAGATCCAGTTGCCTCGAAACAGTTGCCTCGAAACGGTTGCCTCGGATATAAAGGATCTAGGACATTAGGGTTACTTCTAAGGTGTCCTACCATTGCTTCGGTGACCACACATGTCCCGATAATCGAATTGACCCGAATAACTCCAACGACGGTGCTACCTACCTCTCAATGGTGGGATAGAACTATCTAAAGGACTCTTACACAGCTTAATTCCTTAGAGTAGGTAGATTTCTCTTAAGTACTTGCTCTTCTCAAAAACAAACAAAACAACTTTTCGCACTTCACACTTTCTAAAAGTTTTCAAACAAATTTTTCATACACTCTTGAGGACTGATACAAGAGTTACTTAGAAATTTTTCAAATGAAACTTTTTCAAAACCCACACACACTTGAAAAGAAAACATTTTTGAAAACATAAGAGCAAGTACCTAAGAGCCCGTGGATAACCACGGATAGAAAGGGTGATAACACCTTCCCTTTCTATAAATCTACCTCCCGAACCGAGAGACATCTCGAATAAGGAATTTTGCTGTGCTTTTGTCCTTTCCATGTTGGAGAACATAAAAGACGGTGGCGACTCTTGCTTACCGCGACATTTCGCGAAACCAGCTTAAAAAACAGTCAGTTCTATTTCCACCGATCACACTATTCAAAATGAGCCTTGGATGGAAAATTTCTGATAAAGTATGAAGAAGTTATGCTTGGTCAAAGTTGGGTTGACTTTAACTACAAAACCCTAATTTAGCAACTTTTGGGTTTTGATGAATTTGGAGCATTCCTTGAGGAATCATGAAAAACCCTTGATCAAATGATGGAAGTAACTTCAAAATGTTGATGTTGACCAAAAACCTTGAGGTTTGACTGTATGTGGGCTACAGTTGACTTTTTACCTAATATAGTCGATTCTCAAGCATTTGAGCAGTTGATTGAGCAAACTTCTTTGTGCAAGGCATGAAACTTGACATGGATGATCTTGGGAACATATTAGGACCTTGGGAAGCATTTGAGTCCTTTGTGGTTCACACATCTTGATGAAAGTGGAAACCCTAATTTGAGACACACTGCCTTAGGAGAGAGTTTGTATTGAGAAAATTGAGGACCTCTAGGAGTATGTATTGAGTAAAATGAGAGGGCAAATTTTGGGGTACAACAGGTAATATGCCAATAAAAATTAATAAATGAAATGAGCAATGAATTTAATTCAGCTATGCATGAATGAATGTTATCATGTATATGCTGACGAAACTATCACACCATATTTGGGATAAACAGACAAAACCAAATTGGGTAAAGTTAATACTCGGCTAAATCACATCCATAATGAAAAATCCCAAAAGACAGTAAGTACCAAGTAAGGAAAAAAATTCCTATCCCATGGCTTAACTTCAGTGGGATGAAACACATCCCGAAAGTTATCAAATCACACAATAGAATCAGTGCAAATACAGGGATCTAACATCCTCCTCTGGGCTTCACCGAGGAACATCACAGGAACTTCAATGGGGAAAACAAATGTTTCAACATCTAGATTTTCATTGGAGATTATAATGTTGACTTTGTTAGGGCAGATGAAAACCACATCGTTGAGATATTGACTGGGAATTCCGTTCTAAATTCATTAGGGAGTACAACACCACATCATTGAGGGGCCCAAAAATAAATTCTTCAATACCAAGAGTGATGATTACACAATCCTCCCTGGTGATAAATTATAAAAACACATGGGGATAACAACTTCCATCCAAAAACAAAGTCTCAGCTTCACTTGGGGATCTAAGAAATCAAACAATACAACAATAAATCAAAATTATGGGGATTTTAAATCAAACCCAGCACTCGGCGGGAGAAAACCCAAAAAAAGTTGACAACTATTTCAACACTTCTTAGAAAAGATATTGCCCTTGCCTAATTGCCCGGGAAAACAACAATAATGCCATTACTGCTAAGAAGAAAGGACTTCTGTCATATGAGAGAAAACCTTACTGAGGAATCTGAGATAGAGACCTCAAACTATGCAAACCCGAAATCAAAATGGACTAAAACTTGACTGGGGAAAACTGGATCACAAGCCCGTTACTGCACCTTACGCCAATTAGTTTCATCTCAAACTATCTGAGAGAGCCTTCCTGGGGAAAACAAACTTCTAAAATTTTTGAGTTCGCCCATCCTTTGAATCACCATTTTTGTTTTTCTTGCGTCACAAAATCTAAAGTAAAAAGTAATTTGTAAATTCCTTTCAAAAAACAATTTTTTTATTTAATCTTTTGCTTTGAAAATTACTACCAATAATAAATGGAGTCTTTGTAAGCAGAATAAAATAAGAATTGCAAATAATTGGATAAAAGCTCAAACTTTATTAATAGAATGGTAGTCTGCGAATGGCGAGACTCCATAGATGACTACAAAGTTTGGAAAATGGTAATATATATTGGAAAAGATACATTGAAATACAATGATCACTATTCTCCCTAACAACTTTGAATTCCTGAGTAGCAATTTCTATTGAAGTATGGTGAGGATCGAAGAAGATTATTGCTTCAGTTACCAAGTCTTGTCTGACGCAGTTACTTGCCAAGAAATCCCTAACTTTTGCCTAAGTTTCCCTTGCGGGTTTTCAACCTAGCGGGAAATTTTATTCTATTTATGTCTCTAAGTTTTTCCTAGACCGCCCTTTCGGGTTTTCAGCCTACCGAGACGCTTTTTTTTCCCAAGTCGCCATTTCGGGTTTTCGACTTAGCGAGCTTTTCTTTTATTTCTTTAGGCGAAGTATTTCTTGACTGCATCAACATTCACAAGACGCGGGAACTCCTTGCCATCCATAGTTTCAAGAATCAATGCACCACTAGAGAAGGCTTTCTTGACAACACATGGGCCTTCAAAATTGGGAGTCCATTTTCCCATAGAATCAGCGTTAAAAGACATGATCTTCCTGAGCACAAGGTCGCCTTCTCTGAATTCACGAGGCTTGACCTTTTTATCAAAAGCTTTCTTCATTCTCTTTTGGTATAACTGGCCATGGCACAAGGCCGTCATTCTCTTTTCTTCAATCAAATTCAATTGGTCAAAACTGTTCTGGACCCATTCAGCCTCTGACAACTTGGTTTCCATTATCACACGTAAAGAGGGAATCTCAACCTCCATCAGGAGCACTGCTTCCATACCATACACAAGGTAGAATGGGGTTGCCCCTGTTGAAGTGTGGAAGCATGTACGATACCCGTGCAAAGCAAAAGGGAGCATCTCATGCAAATCTTTGTAAGTAACAACCATCTTCTAGATGATCTTCTTGATATTCTTATTAGCAGTTTCAACAACCCTATTCATCTTTGGCCTGTAAGGAGATTAATTGTGATGGATAATCTTGAATTATTCACAGAGTTCTGTGATCATCTTGTTATTAAAATTCGAGCCATTATCGGTGATAATCCTGCTTGGCACACCATACAGACATATAAGATTGTTCTTGATAAAGCGTCATACCACTTGCTTAGTAACATTAGCATATTAAGCTGCTTCCACCCATTTGGTGAAGTAGTCAATTTCCACCAAGATGAAACGATGTCCATTCGACGCCTTAGGTTCAATCATTCCAATCATGTCAATACCCCATATAGAGAAAGGCCACGGGGAAGAAATAACATTGAGAAGTGTCAGAGGCACATGAATTTTGTTGGCGTAAATCTAAAACTTATGGCACTTCTTTGCAAATTTATAACAGTCAGATTCTATTGTCAACCAATAGTAACCTTCCCTAAGCATCTTCTTTGTCATCGAATGTCCATTGGCATGGGTACCAAAGGAACCTTCATGGATCTCATGCATCAACATGTCTGCTTCGTGTCTATCCATGCATATGAGCAAGACCATGTCATAATTTCTTTTGTATAACACATCTTTATTGAGGAAAAAGCTACACGGGAACTTTCTTAATGTCTTTCTATCTTTGTTCGATGCACCAATCGGGTATTCCCGAGTCTGGAGAAAATGCTTGATATCATAATACCAAGGTTTTTCATTTGTTACTCCCTATGTTGTAAACACATGAGTCGGTCTATCTAAACGTTGCAATGTGATACGAGGCACATCATTCCAAGTATTCACTTGATACATATAAGCCAAAGTTGCCAATGCATCTGCCATCTGATTTCTATCTCTGAGAACATGATGGAATTTAATTTTATTAAAGAAGGGTAATAATCTTCTAGTATAGTCTTTGTAAGGGATCAAGCCAGGGTGACGAGTATCCCATTCTCCTTTAATCTGATTTATTACCAAATCTAAATCGCGATATACATCCATAACTTTTATTTTGAGATCAATGGTCTCCTCGAGTCCCATGATACAAGCTTCATACTCTTCCATGTTATTGGTGAAATCAAATGCCAACCTTGCATTAAATGGGATATGTGATCCATGGGGAGTGATGATCACAACACTAATTCCTTTCCCATAAGCATTCACAGCTCCAACAAACACCATGCCCCAACGAGATTCAGGATCAGGACCTTCCTCGGGCAACGATTCATCATAATCTTTTGCTTTCAGAAACAGAACATCCTCATCAGGGAAATCATATTTAACAGACTGATAATCATCCACTAGTTGGTGAGTAAGATAATATTCCAACACACTTCTTTTTATAACCTTCTGAGTATAGTATTCAATATCATATTCAGACAACAACATCATCCAACGGGTAATTCTTCCAGTAAGAGCGGGTTTTTAAAAAATATACTTAATTGGATCCATTTTGCAAATCAACCAAGTAGTATGATTCAACATATATTGCCGCAATCGCTTTTTTGCCCAGTCTAGAGGATAACATGTATTTTCCAGCATAGAATATCATGACTCACAGTCAGTAAATTTCTTGCCGAGATGATAAATGTCATATTCCTTCTTCCTTATTTCATCTTGTTGTCCCAAAATACAACCCACAGAATTGTCTAACACTGTTAGATACATAATCAATGGTCTTCCTTCAACCGGAGGGAGCAAGATAAGAGGTTCAAGCAAATACTCTTTAATACTTTCAATAGCCCTTTGGCAGTCATCTATCGACACACAACCTTGATATTTCTTTAACAACTTAAAGATCGACTCACACATTACAGTCATGTGGGAGATAAGTCGGGAAATGTAATTCAAACGCCCAAGAAAGTCTCTAACTATCTTTTCAGTTCTTGGCGCTGGCATTTCTTGAATTGATTTGACTTTATCAAGGTCAACTTCAATTCCTTTTTGGCTGACAATGAAACCTAACAATTTCCCTGATTGAACACTGAAGGTACACTTATTTGGATTCAAGTAGAGACGATACTTCCTCAAATGCTGAAACAATTTCGACATATATTCCATATGCCCTTCTTCAGTCTGGGACTTAGAAATCATATCATCAACATATACTTCAATTTCCTTATGCATCAGACCATGGAGTAGGGTTGTCATAGCCATCTGGTACGTTGCACCAACGTTCTTCAACCCGAAGGGCATCACTCTGTAACAGAATGTTCCTCAGGGTGTGATAAACGTTGTTTTTTCCATGTCCTCAAGAGCCATTCTAATTTTATTATATCCGGAAAATCCGTCAATGAACGAGAATAATTTGACTTTTTTTGTACTATCTACCAACATATCAATATGTGGCAATGGAAAGTCATCTTTTGGACTAGCTTTGTTTAAATCTCTATAATATACGCACATGTGAACTTTTCCGTCTTTCTTTGGTACTGAACAATATTGGTAATCCACTGAGGGTACACTAATGTCACAAAAACCGACATTAATCTGCTTTAAAACTTCTTCTTTAATCCATATCAGGGTGAGTTCTTAACAATTCCTGCTTGATTGATGGGCATTCTGGAATTAGCGGCAAATGATGTTCCACAATATCCGTATCCAAACTAGGCATGTCTTGGTATGACCACGCAAATATATCCACATATTTGTTAGAACAAAGTTTGAATCTACTACCCTACATTTAAGTTTTGATGATAACAAAGTGAAAAGATATAGTATTTATAAGTTTCATGTATGAACTATCTGCTGCCTAAAATTATTATGTTCTGACTTGCAGATACTCTGATTGAAATAAGCAAGATCACATCTATTCAGCATCAGAACTTGATTTCAGACACCAGCATCAGAAGTTGCTATATCAGAATGTTAAAATCAGATGATCAACTCACGTACATGCTGAAGCCTGATGAACAAGACTGCGCTCAACACTCTGATAAAGAAACACAATAGTTCATCAGCAGCGAAGCAGAGTCAGAATGAGTCAAGCCAGAACTTGCATTAAGTAAGCAACAGTACTGTGCATTGAAAGCAAATTAATTCCAACGGCCTCATTCCAGACAAGATCTGCTCAATAAGGAAAGCTTGTTATTAGCATTGAATCAAGAATATTGCATCCAACGTTCATCATCTCAGTGCTATATAAACAAGGCTTTGAAGATTGAAATGGCTAATGCTCTCCAAATCTCTACACGCACAAAAGCTAAACCATAATCTTCGTTCTCTCAGTTTTGCTAAACCACACACTCTGATATTCCATTACTGTTTAGCAATTTAGTTTCTAAGCTTCAATTTGTGTATACATCACAGTTGTGATACAGTTTTGTAGAAAACATCCACACACATAGTTTTATCTCTTTGTAAGAAAGTGTTACCTTGACAAACCGGGTTGTGGTTTGAATCAAGAAGGCTTTAGCAGTTGTTAAAGCAGTCTGTAATATTCAGTTGAATATAGTGGATTAAGACCTCGTTGGAGAGAGGCGAAATCACCTTGACGGGTGGACTGGAGTAGTTTGAGATCAAACGAACCAGGATAAAAATATCTTGTTCATTGCATTAGATTTCAGTTTTACAATTCAACCCCCCCTTCTTGTGTTTTTCACCACTTCAATTGGTATCAGAGCGCCTGGTTCTGAGCTAAAACACTTAACCGTGTCAGTACAAGATCCAGCGTCAGAAAAACACAATGGCAGGAAACAATTCTCACATCAGCAATGACAACAATGAGGACAGAGACAGATTCAGTGGCAAACCTCCAGTCTTTGATGGAGAAAACTTTGATTACTGGAAAGACAGAATTGAAAGCTTCTTTCTGGCACATGATGCTGATCTGTGGGATATGGTGACAGATGGATACACGCACCCTGTGAATGCAAGTGGTCAGAAGATTGATAGAAAAACAATGTCTGATCAACAAAAGCGTGACTTCAAGAATCACCACAAGGCCAGAACCATCCTCCTCAGTGCCATCTCCTATACTGAGTATGAAAAGATCTCCAACAGAGACACAGCAAAGAATATTTTTGATTCTCTCAGAATGACGCATGAGGGCAACGTCCAGGTCAAAGAAACAAAAGCTCTGGCGCTCATTCAGAAGTATGAGGCGTTCAAAATGGAAGAATCTGAATCCATTGAAACTATGTTCTCTAGATTCCAGATTCTGGTAGCTGGTCTCAAAGTTCTAGACAAAGGATACTCTACTGCTGACCATGTCAAGAAAATCGTCAGAAGTTTACCCAAGCAGTGGAGGCCTATGGTTACTGCTCTGAAGCTAGCTAAAGATCTCAACAAAATCACTCTGGAGGAACTTATCAGCTCCCTCAGAAGTCATGAGATAGAGCTAGAAGCTGATGAGCCTCAGAAGCAAGGTAAGCCTTTAGCATTAAAATCTAACAGAAAATTTGAGTCTAAAGTTTTGCAGGCAGTTGAAGAAACATCTGATGGATCCTCATCAGAAGAAGACGAACTTTCCCTTCTCTCCAGAAGAGTAAATCAACTGTGGAAGTAAAGACAAAGGAAGTTCAGGAATCCCAGAAGATCTGATCAGAACGAGTCCTCTTCCAGATACAGAAGGACAAATTCCTCCTCTGGATACAGAAGATCTGAAGGCTCCTCCAGTAGCAAAAAGCCAAACACCAAAGACATCATCTGCTATGAGTGCAATGAGCAAGGACACTACAAGAGTGACTGCCCAAAGCTTCAGAGGGAAAAGCCCAAAAAGAAGTTTGAAAGAGAGAAGAAGAAAAGTCTCATGGCTACATGGGATGACTCTGACTCGTCTGAAGCTGACTCAGAATCAGATGATGAAAGGGCAAACATAGCTCTCATGGCTAACATTTCAGAAGATAGTGAAGCTTCTGAATCAGACTCAGAATCAGACACTGAAGAGGTATTTCCTAACTTTGCTGTTAACTTTACAAAGGCTGAACTTGCTGAAAGCCTTAATGAGATTCTGGAACGTTATCAGCAAATTAGAGCTAAATTCAGAGACCTGAAAAGGAATCTTGAATCCGACTCTAATAAGACTGAGAGTCTCAAATTGGAAAATTCTGAGCTGAGAAATAAGATTTCAAAATTAGAAAACACTTTACAAAACTCTCAGAAGGAACCAATTTCTGAAACTCCCAGCAACGCTGATGAGATCATCAAGGAGTATGATCACAGTTTCCAGAAGTTCCTAGCTAAAAGCATAGATAGAAGCAGAATGGCTTCAATGATCTATGGAGTTAGCAGAAACGGCAGGAAAGGAATAGGATACCAAGGTAAGGTTCCTACACCAAAGAATGTCATGGACTTAACCATTAAACACACTCCTCTGAATTCACATTTTGTGTATGGTCACACACATGATATCAAATATACTAGCAGTAAGCACTCTGTGAAACCAAAATTCAACCAAAGTTTTGGTAAAACTAACAAATCAGGACCCAAGAAAATCTGGGTACCTAAGGATAAAATAATACATGTTGCAGATATCTTTAGCAGCAAGTCAGAAACACCAGTCATGGTACCTGGACTCTGGCTGCTCACGACACATGACGGGAAGAAGGCATATGTTCCAAAGCCTGGAACTTAAGCCTGGAGGCCACGTTGGCTTTGGAGGCAATCAGAGGGGAAAGATAATTGGCTCTGGAACAGTAGGTAATGGAAATCTTCCCTCTATTAATAATGTTCTGCTAGTAGATGGATTGATGCATAATCTGTTATCCATAAGTCAATTAAGTGATAACGGTTATGATATAATCTTTAATCAAAAATCATGTAAAGCTGTTAGTCAGAAAGATGGGACTATCCTGTTTAATGGTAAGAGGAAAAACAACATTTACAAAATCAAACTTTCTGAACTAAAGAGTCAGAATGTAAAATGTCTTCTGTCTGTTAACAACGAGCAGTGGATCTGGCACAGAAGATTGGGGCATGTTAGTATGAGAAGAATATCTCAGATTAACAAACTCAATCTGGTCAGAGGACTTCCTAATTTGAAGTTCAATTCAGATGCTCTGTGTGAAGCATGTCAGAAAGGAAAATTTGCTAAACCTTCTTTTAAATCCAAAAATGTTGTTTCTACCTCTAAGCCATTAGAACTTCTGCACATTGACTTATTTGGACCAGTTAAAACTGCTTCAGTCAGTGGTAAGAAGTATGGGTTAGTAATCGTAGATGACTATAGCAGATGGACATGGGTAAAGTTCTTAAGACACAAGGACGAGTCACACTCTATGTTTGTTACCTTCTGTAACCAAGTTCAGAATGAAAAGGATCTTAGAATCGTTAAAGTCAGAAGTGATCATGGTGGAGAATTTGAAAATAAAGATTTTGAATCATTCTTTAATGACAGAGGCATTCTGCATGATTTCTCTTGTCCTAGAACTCCCCAACAAAATGGAGTTGTAGAACGAAAGAACAGAACATTGCAAGAAATGGCCAGAACCATGATCAATGAGACAAACGTTGCTAAGATCTTCTGGGCATAGGCAATAAACACAGCGTGCTACATTCAGAATAGAATCTCAATAAGACCTATTCTGGAAAAGACTCCATATGAATTGTGGAAGAACAGAAAGCCCAACATTTCATATTTTCATCCATTTGGATGTACTTGCTTTATATTAAATACAAAGAATTATTTGAACAAGTTTGACTCTAAAGCACAGAAGTGTATTATGTTAGGATACTCTGAACGCTCAAGAGGGTACAGAGTATACAATACAGAAACACAGATTGTGGAAGAATCAATCAGTGTTCGTTTTAATGACAAGCTTGACTCTGAAAAGTCAAAGCAGAATGAAGTTTTTGCAGGTATAGAAATTGAATTTACAGGTTCTGAAGACAAGTCATCAGAAGCTCTCAACACAGACATTCCTTCAACGTCTGAAAGAAGCACTGCTAGAAATCCTACAACAGCTTCTGATCAACCTCAGAAGAGATTACCCAGAAGCAGCTTGGATCACCCAGAAGAGACTATCCTAGGAAGAAAGGAAGATCCAATCAGAACAAGAGCAAGCTTCAGAAACTTTGAAGAAACACTTATGGGACTGGTGTCTCTGATTGAACCTTCTTCAATTGATGAAGCACTTCTGGATAATGATTGGATTCTGGCAATGCAAGAAGAGCTGAATCAATTCACCAGAAACGACGTATGGGATCTTGTTCCCAGACCAAAAGGATTCAACGTCATTGGAACAAGATGGGTGTTCAGAAACAAGCTAAATGAACAAGGTGAAGTCATCAGAAACAAGGCACGACTGGTTGCACAAGGTTATAGTCAGCAAGAGGGGATAGACTATACAGAAACCTTTGCCCCAGTCGCCAGGTTAGAATCTATCAGACTTTTAATTTCATTTGCTGTTAATAGAGGCATCACTCTGTATCAGATGGATGTCAAAAGTGCATTCTTAAATGGTTATATAGAAGAAGAAGTTTATGTACACCAACCCCCAGGTTTTGAAAATACAAAACATCCAGAACATGTTTTCAAACTAAAGAAGTCACTGTATGGTCTGAAACAAGCTCCCAGAGCTTGGTATGAAAGACTAAGTAACTTTCTGCTGGAAAATGAATTCACCAGAGGGAAAGTGGACACTACTCTATTCTGTAAATCAGTTAAGAGTGACATCTTAGTCTGTCAAATTTATGTTGATGATATTATTTTTGGTTCTACTAATCCTTCTCTTGGAAGAAAATTTGCTAAGTGTATGCAGGCAGAATTTGAGATGAGCCTCATGGGGGAACTGAAATTCTTTCTAGGAATTCAGATCAATCAAACTCCAGAAGGAACTTACATTCATTAGAGCAAATACATCAGAGATCTTCTGAAGAAATTTGACCTCTCAGAATGTAAGCCATCAAAGATTCCAATGCATCCCACGTGCATTCTGGAAAGAGAAGAGGTAAGCAAAAATGTAGAACAGAAAGTCTACAGAGGTATGATTGGTTCTCTCCTCTATCTGACGGCTTCAAGACCTGACATATTATTCAGTGTTTGTATCTGTGCTAGATTCCAATCAGATCCTAGAGAATCTCACTTAACAGCTGTTAAGCGAATTTTCAAGTATCTGAAAGGTACTACTAATCTGGGTTTGTTTTATAGAAAATCTAGTGATTACAGCTTAGTAGGCTACTGTGATGCTGATTTTGCTGGAGACAGAGTGGAACGTAAGAGTACTTCTGGAAGCTGCCAGTTTCTGGGAGAAAATCTGATTTCTTTGTCCAGCAAAAGGCAATCAACAATTGCTCTGTCAACAGCAGAAGCTGAGTACATAGTAGCAGCAGGATGTAACACACAAATGCTCTGGATGAAAAGTCAGCTTGAAGACTTCCAGATTTTTGAGAGTAACATTCCTATACTTTGTGATAATACTTCTGCTATTTGCTTAAGTAAGAATCCCATTTTACATTCTAGAGCTAAGCATAAAGAAATAAAACATCACTTCATTAGGGACTATATTCAGAAAGGTATTTTGAACTTAAAATTTATAGATACAGACCATCAATGGGCTGATATCTTTACTAAACCCCTTTCAGAAGATAGGTTTAATTTCATTCTGAAACATCTCAGCATGAAAGTGTGCCCAAAGTGAAAATGTTTTAATTCCATATATTTACCTTCAGAATGTAATTATTTTACTGTGAACTTCTGATCAATCTCCTTTCAGAAAGATAGAACATGCAGATTATATCAGATGCAAGTCTAAAGATCTGAGAGTCTAAAGCTCAAAGACAGACGTGTTGATCACTACATCAAACAAGTGTCATCCAATCATCAGCATATCTCTGAAGCAGAACGCGTGCACGCTTCTGAGAAGGCAAAGCGCTGATTGGGTGCATTGAGACACATGTCTGGTAACCGTTTTAAGTATCTTTCTCAAATCCCCCAAAATCAGCAAGCATTTAATGAAAAGTAATCATGCTTTTAAATGGCAATCATGATCTTTCTCTCTCTTAAAAACGTTTATCTTTTCAAAATAGTTTTGAAAACTCTATTTAAGCACATTAATCTCTCATTCTTATTCTTTACGCTTTCTCACTAATACTCAAGCATTTTCTGCATATTTCTGTGTTCATCTCTTGCAACCTATTTTCCTCAGCTTTTTCTCAAAACCCTTTTAGCGTGAACATGGCAACCTCCAGCAGCGTTTCTGCAGGTACTCAGAAGAAAGCATCATCTGAGCAATATCAAGTGCCACTCAGAACTCTCCTCACTCCGGTGAAGAATCTTGAAGTGCTTTCTGAATTAATCATTGACTTTGAAAGCTTGAAGGAGAACGGTTTTGACCTAACTGAAGAAGTTAGGGCTCAAAAGTGGGAAAGGTATTTCGATAGGTTGGTTGGACCAACATTCCCAATGCTGGTCAAGGAATTTTGGATTCACGCCAAGGCTTCAACACATCTAATCACCTCCTTTGTTATGGGGAAGAAGATTGTGATTACTGAAGATCACATTGCAAGGCTAATCGGTCACAGTGGTGGTGGCGTCCGTTGTGTAGACATGGCTGAAAGATGTGCTGATATAGGTGTGGTAGCTGACAGGATTTTCACTCTTGGGATGCCCAGCAGCAAGATTAAAGATCTGAAGGATCATTGCAGAGTGTGGGCTAAGATTATTCTGGGGTGCTTCAACCACAGGAAACCAACCAGTTCTCCTGATTACATAAATGTGGATCAGCAGTTTCTGATCTACTTTATTGATCAGAAGGTAAAGATCAATCTGGCTCACTTCCTGTTCAACCACCTCAGAACAAGTGTGAAAGAAACAAGGGAAGAAGAAAGAACCAAGAGGGATTGGATACCTTTTGGAAGGTTGACATCAGATATTCTGACAGAGAATAGGCTGATTGAGCATCTGATAGAAGCTCAAGAGCTAAGCATTATTGAACCAACAATTGGGAAACCTCTGAACGCAAAGAACCTGAAAAAGATGAAGCTGATAGAGAATATTCAGAAGGAACCCAGAGCTACTCCCCTTGCTGATATCTCCAGCAGAAGAGTGCCTCTGAGTGATTTTCCGTTATTTTCTGAAATTGAATCCAAACCAGAGGTGATTCTCAGGTACCTGGATGCGTGCAAAGCAGATGGTACAGATCCAAAGCTGAATATCAGAGATCTGCATCAACCTCAACCAGAAGTGACTCTGAAGAAGACCAAGAAGAGGAAGGCGCCATCAGAAGGATCATCTCAGCAGACTCCCAAGAAAAGAGGTAATTCATCTGCTGCCCCTGTTTTAAATTCTTCTACTATTCCAGCATCTATCCCTCCTCAAACCTCTCATAGAATCTCAATCCCCATCCCTACCATAGATGAAACTGTACAAGAAGAAGACCCTTCTGAGGCATTAAAACTCAGAAGACCCAGAACCAAACACCCCAAACAACCAACAATTTCAACAACATCAGCACTTAACCAAGTGCTGTCTGATATTGATCAACATACCTCTGATCAACCAAACTCTGAACCACAAAATGTTCCTCCTCCACAACCAGAACAACAGCAATCTGCTGAAGAACCAAAACAACAACAACCACTCTCAGAAGAACCTCTGATCCCTGAGCAATCAGAGATTCCAACTCCCTCTCCCCAACCAGAAATTAATCCACCATCACCACAAACAGAGTTTCACCACTCTGAAACTCCTTCCCCTCACCAATCTGAACCTCATTCACCTCAACCATCACCGCTGGCAATCCAGCTGCCATGTGGAACAACTGTTATCATGCCCCAGTTACCATCCTCATCAGAATCGACACCACCAAATACTCCCAAAACACCACCCACTCCAATCGTAATATCTGACTCTGATACTCCTTCTCCAAAACAAACAGCTTCTCAGAAAACCTCTGAAAACCCCAGCAGGACCTTCATAGACTTAACCAGTCTTGACCGTCTTGCTGATCTGAAACACAAAATTGCCATCCCAAAACCAAAGCAACCAGATGTTGGCTCTGGTATTATGAATTTTGAAACAGGTGTGCTGCAATGGATTGCTTCTTTGAAGCAAGTCTGTCCTGGAATGATTGACCCAGCTGCTTCTGATCAGCTCTGGTCACAATTCAGACTTTGGGTACGTGCTGAAGCCCTCAAGTTGCAGGATATCAACTATGAGCAGGCACAACAAAATTTCAGCAAGCTTCTGAATGAAGTTGGAAGTCAGCTCCTGAAAGAGGACGTGCTCCCTCTGGACAGTGAACCTTGGTCTGAGAAACAGCAAGCTGTAAAGGTGCAATCATCAGAAGAAGACAATACCATTCAAGCTGAAGAAAGTCAAGCAGAGGATGTTGCTGAAAGTTCTCAGAAACCTCCTGCTTCTGATGCTTCTCAAGCTGCCTTGGACAGGCAGACTCTGGAAGAACTAAGGCTGAATGACATGCGTCTGCAACAGCGGATGGATGAAAGCGATCAGAAGATGAAAGAGAGAATGGATGTGTAGGACAACAAGATTGACACTGTTGTCAGCATGGTGCATAAGCAGAATGAGACTGCTGAAAAGATCCAAGCCATGCTGGAGAACCTATTCACACGCTTGCCTCCTCAACCTTAGTCTCTTTTTTCATGCATGACCTTTTTCATGTTTTCCTTGATTTTCTGATGCACTGATTGAATATGTTTTGTAATATTTTCTTGTTTTGATTCTGAACTATCTTAATATGATTAGTTTTTCTGATCTTAATTGTTTTAGCACATCACCAACACTTTTTGATTGCTGACAAAAAGGGGGAGAACAAGAATGATATTTTAATCAATAACGGCTGACTAGACAGAAATTCTCAAACATTCTAACTCTATTACTTGAAATTTTTTTCTGTTTTGCTTAAAGTCTACAGGCACAAGGAAGCTCCTGGACACTCTGAAGACTAGAAGTTCTGATCACTATGAAGTTCTGATCCGCTCTAATATTCTGATCCAAAGCAAAGCTCTGACAAGATAAGCTCTGAAGCTCTGCTCTGACATAAAGCTTCTGATAAGTCAAAGACTCTGATACTCTGATGTTCAAAGAAAGGCAAAAAGATCTGATCCTGAAGAACACGTATAATCAAAGGGAAGTAATAAACTCAGGGGGAGTATCTCCTTACTCCTTATTCTTTTGCTTCTTATTCTGATACATATTCCAGATACCTTTTCACGTTATTTTCATTTAAAATATCTAGTTTTTGTCATCATCAAAAAGGGGGAGATTGTTAGAACAAAGTTTGAATCTACTACCCTACATTTAAGTTTTGATGATAACAAAGTGAAAAGATATAGTATTTATAAGTTTCATGTATGAACTATCTGCTGCCTAAAATTATTATGTTCTGACTTGCAGATACTCTGATTGAAATAAGCAAGATCACATCTATTCAGCATCAGAACTTGATTTTAGACACCAGCATCAGAAGTTGCTATATCAGAATGTTAAAATCAGATGATCAACTCACGTACATGCTGAAGCCTGATGAACAAGACTGCGCTCAACACTCTGATAAAGAAACACAATAGTTCATCAGCAGCGAAGCAGAGTCAGAATGAGCCAAGCCAGAACTTGCATTAAGTAAGCAACGGTACTGTGCATTGAAAGCAAATTAATTCCAACAGCCTCATTCCAGACAAGATCTGCTCAATAAGGAAAGCTTGTTATTAGCATTGAATCAAGAATATTGCATCCAACGTTCATCATCTCAGTGCTATATAAACAAGGCTTTGAAGATTGAAATGGCTAATGCTCTCCAAATCTCTACACGCACAAAAGCTAAACCATAATCTTCGTTCTCTCAGTTTTGCTAAACCACACACTCTGATATTCCATTACTGTTTAGCAATTTAGTTTCTAAGCTTCAATTTGTGTATACATCACAGTTGTGATACAGTTTTGTAGAAAACATCCACACACATAGTTTTATCTCTTTGTAAGAAAGTGTTACCTTGACAAACCGGGTTGTGGTTTGAATCAAGAAGGCTTTAGCAGTTGTTAAAGCAGTCTGTAATATTCAGTTGAATATAGTGGATTAAGACCTCGTTGGAGAGAGGCGAAATCACCTTGACGGGTGGACTGGAGTAGTTTGAGATCAAACGAACCAGGATAAAAATATCTTATTCATTGCATTTGATTTCAGTTTTACAATTCAACCCCCCCTTCTTGTGTTTTTCACCACTTCAATATTATTTCAACAATTCAATCAACTTGTTCTTTACATTGGGATGTAGCAATGCTTCAATCTTGACTTCCTTTGGATCTTCCTCTGACCTAAAATTAATCACTTCCAATGGCTCTTTATATGGCTGAATAGCACTTTCCTCGCGCTCAAGCAACCGTGAAACCTCTTCTGGAATCTCATCATATTCTTCTTCTTCGGCCCCATACATGGGATATTCAAAGTTGGGAGAGGGTACATGGTCATTGTATTCAACGATTTTTTTTAAATTAATATGCACATATGATTTATGATTGCTTTTAGAAACTGACACACATAGCAAGTGATTATGCAGATTACTGTTTATTATTTATTTTGAAAGGTTTTTTTTCTTCTTATTACCATTTTCCAAGAAAAAAGCAGAAAATAAAGACACAATTTAAGAATCAAAGACAACTTTTATTATTGATTTTAAAGATCAAAGAAAATAGATAAGCCCATACAATATCAAC
The DNA here is from genome assembly GCA_948472305.1 of Vicia faba. NCBI lineage: Eukaryota > Viridiplantae > Streptophyta > Magnoliopsida > Fabales > Fabaceae > Vicia > Vicia faba. The sequence continues at coordinate 1,634,843,467 of OX451736.1, forward strand.
TTTCACTTTGGGCAGAGTGAAATATTTTTGAAAAGATTAACAAAAAACAAATTACTTTGAGACATGAATGCAACAGGGAAAATCAATGGTGACCCAATTCTGGATTCTAACTCCATGGATCACATGGTTCAGCATCTCTTGCTCAGCTTCATCCTCTATAATAGCATTGATCCTAGGAACAGTTGGATGAAGACAACCTCCGCTATGAAAGATATCATGATATTTGCCCAAAGCAGACTTCGGCTTCATGTTCTTACCTTTATCATTCTTCACAGAAAATCCTAGACCAACTCTATTCTTATTTGCAGGTGGATCAATGATTTGCCCCCATACTTTACTAGGGCCATTAAGCATAACCTGCTGAGCATATTTAAACGAAGCTATAGAACTCTCATTTCCCCTTATATTATCAATGGATAAATCTTGGAACTGAGTTCGAACAACAGCTTCATCTGCTTCCACAACACTAAAAGAGGATAATTGAGATATTAACAAAGCCCGTTCTCCATTTATGATGAACACTTTTCCTTCACGCACAAACTTCAACTTCTGGTGCAAAGTATAAGTGACAACCCCTACCTCGTGTATCCACGATCGTCCCAACAAACAGCTGTAAGTGGGAACAATATCCATAGCATGGACAGTAATCTGAAATAAATACGGGCCTATGTGAATAGGCAAATCTACTTTCGTGATTATAGACTTCCTTGATCCATCAAAAGATTTTACAATTATGCCACTCAGGCGCATGGGAGCTCCTTGATACTTCAACTTTATAAACGTGCTCCTCGATATGACATTTAAAGTAGACCCATTATCAATCAGCACATTTGACAATGAATCGTTCTTACATTTCATGGAGATATGGAGAGCCAAATTATGATTCCTTCCTTTGTTAGGTAATTTGTCATCACAGAAACTCATGTTATTACAGGATGTAATATACCCTACCGCACTGCCGAATTGGTCCAATGGCATATCACTTTCCACAAAAGCTTGATCCAATACTCTCATCAAAGATTCCCTGTGGGCAGAAGAGTTCATCATTAAGTCTAGAATAGATATCTTTGATGGAGTCTACAACAATTGATCTACGATCCTGTGGTCACTCATCTTGATAATCTTCAATATGTCATCCACATATTTTTACAGTGTAGTACCATTAGATTCCCCCACTGCTTTCTTTGGTTCAACACTTTCAACAATCTTCTTATCCACATTAAGATTCCCTCGAATGACAGGTGTGAAAACACGACCACTACGGGTCACTCGGCTGGACTCAACAATATTCTTGACATCAGACAAAGGTTGGATGGGAACTTCCAAACCATCATCCAAGATTGTATCATTGTATTTGTATGGCACGACCTCGTCTGATTTATAAGGAACAGGACCCGGCAAGCAAATCACCATTGGAGAAACAATTGGCTTGCTACAATACTCAATCTCTATAGGGGCAAGAAGACTTAAACAAGGAACAATAATATTCACCCCTTCTTCAGAATACTTGGGCATCATAGAATCATTGCCGGAGAACATATCTTCATCTGAGGAAAAAATTCATCTACAAAAGCATACTCATCATCTAACCCAGTCTCAACCAAGCAACCTTTTAATCACATTAATCCCATTGTAATCATCTCTATTTCTAGAAACTTTGATAGTACCATTATCCAATACAACTGAGTACCCCTTCTCACAATGGAACAACCACGAGAATATCTGCAGCAAATCTGGCAAGACCCATAATGGTGTTCTACTTGACCATCTATGTGACATATAGTAGCGTGCAACTGCACCAAATCATCATTCATATTCACATCAAAGATCCAGAATTCTCCGGGACATCCCAAGACCAAATTCACATATTCCTCGTACTCCGCCCTAGGCTTGATTATATGAATGATACCTTCGTCCATCATTTCCTAAAGACCAACTTTTATCTTATCACACCCCTGTATATCTGTACTACAAATACCACAACCAGTATGGTCATGCGTATAGTAACTAAACTCGCAGAGGTCAGCACGAATCTTTACTAAATCTTCTCTAACCAGGTTGATATAAAAAATACATAAGTCCCCTGGACAACCAACAACCATGTTTACAACATTTGTTCCTCCATGCTTTGGCAAAGGATTATCTTTTGCATTAGGGCCAACATCTTTAAAGGATAAAAGGTCAGATCTCACCATCTTTCGTACTTCATATTTCAAAGGATAACAGTTCTCAACATTGTGCCCTGGTGCTCCCTGATAAAAAGCACACGTCGGGTTCACCTTATAATACCAAGGCAAAGGTGATGGTATAACATGGGGTGGCCTGGTCTAAACCAACTTCTTTTGAATTAATGTCGAAAGTAACTTTTCATATCTCATGGGAATAGAGTCAAAAGCCTCTCTCTTCTGATTATGCCCCTGATTTCTATGAGGGGATGGTCTTTGATAAGCAATTATGGTCGGAGCCACATTGACAACTGGAGTTACCGAAGCAACCTGTTGGTGGCGCTGATGATTTCTTCTAGGAGGATTGACCATTCTCTGTTGAATGACAACATTTGTATCTCATTCTTTCTTCTTGGCAAACCCGTATGAAGGCTTCTTAGTACTACCGAAGTTTTCACTTCTTGTCAAACAACCCTCTCTTACAGCTTCTTCTAAACAAACGCCCATACTCACCATTTTGGTAAAATTACTTGGTGCACTCACCACCATTCTTTCATTGTAGAAGGCACCTAGAGTCTTCAGAAAAATCTTTGTCATCTCTTTCTCTCTTCCATTGGAGGGATCACTTGGGCGGCTACTTCACGCCATCTCTGTGCATACTCTTTAAACGATTCCTTATCTTTTTGGACCATTACCCTGAGTTGATCACGGCCAAGTTCATGTCCACATTATACTTATACTATCTAATAAATGCTTAACCCAAGTCGTTGAAAGTATGAATGTTGGCACTATCCAAGCTCATGTACTACTTCAACACAACACCAATCAAACTGTCTTGGAAAAAGTGGATTAAAAGGCATTGATCATTAGTATGAGTAGACATTCTTCTCACATACATCACCAGGTGAGAAAGGGGGCAGGTATTGCCCTTGTGTTTCTCAAATTTCGGTACTTTGAACTTTGCAGGTATTTTCACGTTTGGAACCAAACACAGTTTGTTCACATTCTGCCCAAACAATTCTTTTCCTATGAGGGCCTTCATCTCTTTCTGCATCTTATCAAACTGATCCTGAAAATCGTCCATTCAATCATAGAAGCCTAAGCTTTCACTTGGTGAAGGAATAGGACGATAAAATTCATCATTAACAAACGACACAACATTCACCGAAGGAGGTGCAACATAGTGGGTCTCATTTCTAGCAGTAGGAGTAATATGCACCACATGGGGTGCAAGAGTAGCAGCAACTTGAACAACTGGAGCAGGTGGAGCATCGAGATTAAAATCTTCGGGCATGAAGTTTTTTGGCATTCCCCATGGATAACCCCGAGGCATACGATTTTGAGCAACAATAACGGGGCAACAAAAACGGGAACTGATGGACCTTTATAAGCAAATGTTGTTTGTTGAGGTTGAGCAAGTGGTGGCTGATTCTAAGTAGCCACCAATGATTCCATCAAAGAAGTTAAATTGGACATACCGGCCTTCAGAGCAGTAACCTCGTCGCGCAATTTGCAATATTCCTGTTCAAGATTCTCTATTTTCTTCTTGTAATTAGCTAGAGTATTATACTGGTGAGACAACTTGCTGAACAGAGTAGAGAAGTCCAGTAAGACACCTGGGTAAGAAAAGAAATGCAAGAAATATGTACAGGATGATGCATGATATGCAATACACATGATTTATTATTAAATTCAAGGAACTCAAAGATTTATGAATAATTTGTGAATATTAAAGTACTAACACATTTAAAATACTGAAAAATATCGTTATAATAACTTCAAAATGGATTACATCTTTTTCAGTAGAACTTTCAACAATCCCAAGTACAAAAAGAAGATAGAATCTAAAACCCTAAGAAAGCAAAGCTGATGAAGCTCACTCCACACACTGACGCTTTCTTGTGAATCTTGTGATTTGAGCCTTCAACCGCTTGTTCTCTTCTGCATACCTGTTAGCAACCATTTTTCAATCACCAGAGTGGGGAAGTGAGTGACTAAGCCATGACTGAGTGCTGGAGGAAAATAAATCCTCTTGCCTCTCTATTATCTCTACAACACGACTCTCAAGAATCTCAATCAAGTCATCATTCTCCTTCAAGTCTGCCCGGTAGGATATCTCTACAGTCTGACACTTATTCTTCCAAGCTTCTTTCTCTTGCTGCATCATAACTAGGGCCAGCTGAAGCTCTTCCATATCATCCAAAAGGGGAGGAGTGGTCTTCACAAACATATTAGGAATAGGTGCTTCACGAGAATATGGCATCTTCAACTGAATTGCCCTTGCTTGTACCCACTAAAGATAAGGCTCCAAAGAAACAACCCCTCTAGGTCCCAAGTCCTTTCAACTCTTCATGTGAATATGACGTCAGGACTTTTCCATCTTCTCCTTAGCTTCCTTATGATTTTCTCCCTCTCCAAGAAAGAAACCACTCAGATGAATACTATTTGGCTTATCCCTCATCGGATATCCAATCTGTTGTCGTGTAAGAACAAGATTGTAGTTAATTCCACCCTTTGTACCAAGAATAGGTACATTAGGGAAAATACCACAACTATTGAAAATCTCTACATCATGGTAAGCCTGATGGTACCAAAAAATATCTGAATGAGTGAGGGCCATAATCTTCAGAACCCAACAAGGTTCCCTTTTGAAATCCCAGGAAGCATCAGAACGAAGCAAATGAGAAGTAAACCACTGATACAACAAAGGCGTGCAACATATAATCATCCCTCCAAAATAAGAATTCCGAAGATGAATGGAGTAATAAGAATCACCTAATATTGTAGGGACTGGATTCCATATCAAATATATTCTGATGGAATTGACATCCACGAAGTTGTCGATTTTCAGAAATAAGAACAACCCGTAGGTAAGTAGGGAAAATATGGCCTCAAAAGCAACCGTACTCTTCATCCTAGCAAAGTAGCAAGCTTTCTCTAATAAAAACTGAGCGGGTTAGCCTCTGACTCCTCCTTTGCATCCTCAGCAGAGTTTTATTTCCCATAAATCTTTTTCAAGAAAAGGGCTTCGTTCTGAGACTTCAAGTTTGAAGATGTCTCATATCCCTAGTGGGGTAGCTTAGATGAGAATTCAAAATCTAAAGAAGTTTCAACTTCCTAGCAGAGTCGCCAATTAGATATTCCTCGTCCTGATATCTCATTTTCCAGCTAATTGGTTGCTTGGGGCATCCTTATTTAAGGATCTTTCCTTATCCTCAATGTAGTCATTGCTGGTCGATTAATTGAGATTTTGTTAATCTTCGACAAACAGTAGAAGACTTTTCGACGGAAGTTTCCCCAGCGAGGGTTTTGATTCCAATGTCTGGTTTGTTATCTTGGTATCATCCTCAAGCACGACTGTAATTCACCTTTTCCATAGATTACAGTCTTACCCTGATTTTCTCTAGAAACATCCAATTTCTATTTGACATTATCCTTCAGAAGCTACAATCTTTCCCTGATCTTCTCCCACAACGCCCAATCTTCATTTGGCATTCCTTCTTGAAGTCGATCAGTTTCGACCCGATCTTCTCCAGCAAAGTTTGAAATTTATTTTTGCAACTTCTCTCAGTGTTTATAGTCCAGTTCTACTGGTTTCTCGGTTTGTTACTCCCCATAGAGTTTCATCTCCTCAAGGGTTTCTCTCCAGTGGCTCCTTATATCTTCTCTTCTCCTTTGGATTTTGCAATTTATTTTTGCAAGTCTTGTTAGATTCTGACTTCTTGGTTGTTGGCTTCTCGATTGGCCATTTCCCAGTGAAGAATTTTAAACATGCATCATTATATTGCATCTACTAAAACACGTGGCATTTCCATTATATGGAGCATTATGCTATAAAAGATAATTCAAACATGCATCACAACATAAGCCATTACTGTTTCTGTTTTCCCCAGTGAATTTTCTAAAAACTTTGGATTATAACCCCAACGAGGTCTTCACCCTCATTATCTCAGTTTCACCATACAAATATCCTTTTGATGATTAATCATTTGACTGGTTAAGAGTCCACTCTTTATTTTAGTTCAGTTTCTCCCTGGTACAGTCTTCTCGGGTCTTCACTACCCCCATCGGTTCATTCCGATGTCTATTGATCTACATTTCGAATACCAGTTTTGTCTTGATATTCGCTTTCGGAATGTTTTTAGGTGTACGCCCTAATCACCTTGCTTTGGGTCAAGCTGAGAGTTTCATCTCCTCACCCGCGCATGAAATCCAGTTTCATTCTGGTATTCATCTAGTTTAGTTTCGTCTAGGCAGTTATAATGAGCCGAGTTTCGTCTCGTTTTTGTTTTCATCCCTTGGACATTTATCAGTTTTTGCTTACTGAATCATTTATCAGTTTTCATTTATCGAGTCTCTTTGTGGTGTTCGTACTGCGTCCCTGGTTGAATTCAGTCTCTTTTGTTCCTTGGATTCTTCTACCAGTTTTCATCACTGTTTATCCATTGATCTAAGACCAGCAGGTGCTCTGGGAAACATGCACTCTCATCACTTTGCTTTGGGTCAAGTTTCGATCTCATCGCCTGTGCATGAAATCCAATTTCGTCTTGGTAATCATCTAGTTTAGTTTCGTCTAGCTAGTTATAATGAGTCAAGTTTCATATCATTTTTGTTTTCATACCTTGGACATTTATCAGTGTTTGTTTACTGAACCTTTTATCGGTTTTCGTTTACTGAGTCTCTTTGTGGTGTTCGTACTGCGTCCCTGGTTGAATTCAGTCTCTTTGCTCCTAGGATTCTTCTACCAGTTTTCGTCACTATTATCATTGATCTGAGACCAGCAGGTGCTCTGAGAAATATGCACTCTCACCACTCTTGCTATGGGTCGAGTTTCGACCCTCGTTACCTGTGTGTGAAATCCAGTTTCGTCCTGGTACTCATCTAGTTTAGTTTCGCCTAACTAGTTTTTGGGTCGAGTTTTGTCTCGTTTTGTTCCTCACTCCTGGGATTCTTTCAGTTCCTTCAAAATGTCTATCATAGGTTGAGATTTGCAGGTGCTCCTAGAATTATGCACTCTAGCCACTTTGCCCCGTGTACTTTTTCTTTTCCATAGTCTAGTTTCGCCTATTCTCTGTGGTTTGAGTCTTATCTCACCCTTTTTTAAAGCCCAATTTTGCCTAGGCATATTTATTCTGAAGTTTTGTTTCATCTACTCTTCTATGTTTTAGTTATGTTTCAATTTTATTAAAACCTACGTTACAACTTCATTCTGACGCATGTCTTGGGAGGTCCAATGTTTATTAAACCCTCTGTTTGCTAAATCAAATTTCGTTTGGTATCTTCTTAATCCTGCGTCTGTTGACATTCTATGTCTTGGGGGTTTTTCTGCTTTTTCTTCAAGAGTGTAAATTTTCGGGTTCTTTTGTATTCAATCATCTTCAACTCTGAACGCTTGAAAGTTGTCACTTTTCTCACTTATCCAGTTAAAGATGATCGAATAGGGGCAGCTGTTGCACCCTAAAATTTACCCTCTTGATTTCAGAATTTTTTTATGGCTTATGTTTCATCATACATGTTCATGCATTTGAGACGGGATCAAGGTAGTCGTATCTTCATGGTTCTTCTTCAAAATGTGGAAAATGATTGTGTTGACAATTTGTCTAAGATGGCTTTCATGTCCTTGTTATGTTGACCATTCGGACTACCAGGGCTTTTCTTGCCTCATGACATCTTAGGTTGATCCGTTGTTTTATCAGAGAATTGGAAATTGACAAAGTGGTAAGGTGAATCATTTTTTCTCCTATTTTTTCTCTTGGGATTAGGGTATGGGTCAGTTAAAGTATTTGAAGCTTGTGTGAATCAAGTTTATGAAGTAACATCATCTCATATAAGAGTTTGCTGTTAAAAATATTCTTCACTATGTTCCAAATGAGGGTTGTGATATGGCCACCTATCATGGATCTTTTCTCCTCAAGAGGAATTGCTTCTCATTGTTAGGATTTTGTTTGCTTAAGATACCAAGTGTGAGCCATAATGTGTTGAGTCTAAAAATTCTTTTTGCTAAAGGCTTCGTTCCTTCTAAGTACTTGTTGCTTAACGCACAAGTTTTGGTTTGTATTGGAATAAGAATTGATTTGGGATTCATTGTATTCATTCAAAGACAAGTTTGCTTGGTTTAACATTTTTCTATCAAAGGTCACAAGAGAATGTATTGGTTTTTATGCCTATGTTAAGTCACATTGTTATGAGGATTTTTTCTTTGACACCAAGAATCAAATTTAACTCATTGCACGTTACATTCGAGAATTACAAAGTTTCATGGTTCTTGTCCAAGCATTTCAAGCATCTCAAGCACTTAAAGTTCACTACCTCATTTTGATTTCTTTCAAAGCTCATTCAAGATTAAGGTTATACATGGAGACAAAATTAATCTCAGCATGGGTATAAATTCTTGATGCCAGGCTCTATTACAAGGAAAAACCTCAAGTTTTCATGAAATTTACTTTCAAGACTCATCATTAATGCAATTACAAGGAATACTCAAAATTCTCATGACTTTGGTTTTCAATTTCGAAGGTTACAAAGAATTCATATTTTCAACACTTACAAGTAGTTTTCATTCAAGATGTCCAAAGTACAAATTCACAAAAATTCTAAGTTTACAAAAGTTTTAATAAAGGTTACACAAGAGTTTGTTCTACGGGATACACTATTTTACAAAGTCTCTAAATCCAAGTTGAATTAAAGCCTCTTGAGCATCAAATCTTGGCGAATCCTTCAAAACTCCAAGCCATGCCACGATTTTCTACCTCTTTCATCATTTTCATCAACTTGCCACCTTGTCATCATCGTTTGTACATAAAAAAAGAAAGAAGAAATTGGTTAGAAAGAATGAAGCATTGGATTTTAAACGAAAAAGCTTTCACGTAATGAAGAAGTTTTTCTTCAAAGTGTCATCATGAGGGTTTGTGATAGGAATCAGTTTAAGGATAATTTTTCTAATCATGTTTAAGTAAGCAAAGGCCTCATACTTTTAACAACATAAATCTCAAGTTTCAATCATGGGCCAAGAAGCGGAATTCTACTGCAAATCTCAAACAAAAATCTACGAAAAAAAGGCTTTTGTTCGGTTCACAATAAAATAGGGAAAACATTTTGTAAAACAGCAGGTGTAAATTACATTTCAAGCCTAATAATAGATGCAACAAGTAGCAACTCAGTAATTGGTTTTCAGCATTGCAAGGCAAATATCAGAAATTAAAAACAAACTCAGATTTGCAACAGTCCAGCCCAGCAAAATAATTTTATCACACATCACAGGTCCAACAAAATAATGCACGTATCATAAATCAGGGCCCAACAACAAGCAACAGGATCACATCTCAGCAAATAAAATATCACAAATTATTACAAAAGTAAATAATAATAGATGAGAATATTGCAAAAGCCCAATTTTGAATTCACTCAAGCCTGTGCACAAATCAGAGATTCGCAAATTCAGCAAAACCCTAAAATATCTCAGCTATAAAACCATTCATTGGCACTGAAATCAAGGGGGACGAGGACTGTTGATGAAAAGCAAAAAAACCAGAAATGGCTATCAAGCACAAAACCTAAATTCATCATCATCTTCCCTTACACAAACCCCTCATAAAATCGAAAACAGGGAGAAGAGAAAAGGATATCAAATCAAAAATCTCAGAAACCCACAATACGCAGAAATCATAGAAACAATGGCTAATGAACCGAAAACCCTAAAAAAAACATTCTCATCATTTTCGCTAAACACAACCCTTCAGATTTTTAGATAGATAAAGATAAAGAAGAAAAGAGTAAAAAGTTAGAAGGATCTCACCGGAGAACCTCAGAAGCTGCACCTTTATCATGGATCCGCCACCAAAGTTGTTGTTTACGAAAGAATCACAAATCTGAGCTTAGGGTTTCCGAAAATCCCTTTCAAGATCTACTCCTAACTAAGCTTCACCTGAAAAACCAGACACCGGATTTGTAATCAGAGAAAAAACACAAAGCGGTTGGTGTAAGAAAGTTGAGGATCAGAGCAAGTTTGTCGCTCGCTGCCGCGATGCAATTTCCGGCACGGCGGAAGCATCTTCACAGATGAGCTCCACAGGAAAAGAGAACGAGAGAACAATATTAGAGAAGGATGAGTTTATGATTGATTTTATGTTTATCATTATTATTTTGTGTTAACATAGATTTAGAATTATAATGCTGTTAAATAATTTGGTGATTAAGAAGCTAATCTGGCGGTGACAATTGTCACCGCCATGGTGGTTATTTGTTCATTCTATGCAGGTGCACTCACGGTGGCAATCGTATTCCCTCACCTCTCAACGGTTGGATTTAGTCAGGTCGTCCATAATCAATATCAAATGCTCCAACACATGCAACTCACTGTACACCTTCATGGAGTAACCTCTTAGGATCAGTGGATCCAGCATCTTGGGCTTGGGCATTAGATTACTGGCTACACACCCCCCTCAGGCCTGTTTGCACCGGTTTTTTTTGACACAATTGCAATAAAAAAGGGGGTCTCCTGGACCTTCTCAATGGACCCAGCGTGTCGACTGTCTTCACCCCCCCACATTTTCTTCTTCAAGGCCCCATTTGGTTTATTTTCTTTATAATGTTTTTTTAATTTTATTTTGTTATTCATTTTGTTTTTTATTATCAAATAATAAAAATATAAAATACAAAAATATAATATTTTTTTTAACAAAAGAAAAAAAACAATTAAACTAAAAATTATTATTATTGGATATTATTAGTTATTTTTTTATTAATAAACTTTATTATTAAATAGATAGTTTGTTTTAATTTAATTAGTTGTTTGATATTTCAATTGGGTTGTATTGTTTTGTTTATTTAGGATTTCTATCAAATAAAAATACAAGAATATTATTTGTTTTAGATAATCAATTAAATTGGGAAATGTTATTTAATATTATTAATTAATTTAATAATTAATTATATTAAATAGGATTATTGAATTTAATTAGTTATTTAAATTAATTTCAATTGGGTTGTATTGTTTGTTTATTTAGTCTTTTTATCGTATTATCGATTCAACTCATCCCAATTCGTAAATTTGTACCCCCATTCCCATATGGTTTGTAATAGTTTATAATTTTTATTTCTTTGCTATTTTCTTTACATGTTTAAAATTTGTCATTATGCATATTTTATTCGATTAGAACACATGGCCTCCTCTTGGGCTCATCATCAATGAAAAGGCATCCACCTGCAAATGCACACTTGCATACATTTCATAGTTTGGTCCTAGGCTTTTCTACAGCGACAACTATTCGATCAATTGTTCCAATTAATCGCTTAGAATAATAGTGCCACGCTAGTCCCACTTTCTAGGAGCATGCATATAGCCACCTTGTATGGGCTTTTGACATTTTTTTATCATATGCATTGAAGCAACTCTCTTCTCTCCCCTTGGTCCACATACCAAGCATCTCCATAAAGGGTCTCATAGTTGAGTTTGGGCATGGCCACTCTCACGAGGTTAATCAAGTTTTGCCCTTGGTTAACCACAACCCGAATCAACCACTTTGCTCCATATGCCAAGTGTTTCCATGCATAAAGGGTCTCATGGTTAAGGGTAGGAGCACCTACTCTCACGAGATTAATCAAGTATACGCCTTGGTTAATCATAACCCGATTCAACTCCCATACCCCCAAGAACTTCCTTTATCTTGTGGACACCTGTGTTATGACCTTGCGATCGATCGTTGATGCAACCCGGGTATGCCTAACTAATAGTTAATTGAGGAGGTTCAAGGAGTTGTTCTGTAGAGCTGTCTTATCTCATGTGTTTTGAAGAGGCAACGAACCTACTCCGCTAGGTATCATTGTAACCTCATTCTTATCTCTGCATCTTAATGTTTTCTAGAGATCATGTCAAACAGGAATAGAGATGCATGAAAGGGACTTCTGTTGCTGATATCTGTCAGGAATCCCTCTTGTTTATTTAAAGACTTGTTTAAGGCAATTCCCCATATGTGACTTGCTTGGTGCTCATATTTGTTTGCTTTTGCCAAAACACTTGTTTATTTATTTGTTTGGTATTTACCATGCTCCCTTAGGATTGCTCGATTAGAGTAGCTTTCGAGCTAGACATTAGGATAGGTATCCATGCATGCTAACTTAGGGTAGAAACTTCCCTCTTTCATCTTCAACCTTAGGGTCAACCATTTTATGATAACATTAGGGGTAGTTCTAGGCTAGTCTCCCTTAGTTATTTTTCCTTTCCTTTCCATATTGCATCTTAAAACTAAAGCTTTTTCTTGGAAAATTATAAAACATCTCTAATGAACTTAAATCCTTTTTCAAGGTAAAAAATACTAACCAACCTTAATTGGTTGTGCGCCTTCCTGTTTTATTTTAAACTTTGTCAGATTTATGTTTTGACATCCTTCCCATGACACGTTATTATCTTTTAGCCGATGTTTATCCATCACATATTTGTTTGAAGCCGATGTTTCGCCATCGCACATGTTTGTTATCCTACTTTGATTCTTAATATCATTGTTATGAGTGATGTTTTATCATTTGGTTTATTGATGTTTCTCCATCTTTGCCATGTTATCTTTATATCTTTTAGCCGATGTTTCGCCATCGCATATGTTTGTTGTCGATGTTTCGCCATCGCACATGTTTGTTATTATACTTTGATTCTCAATATCATTGTTAGGTGTGATGGTTTATCATCTGAGTTGTTGATGTTTCACCATCTTTTCCATGTTACCTTTATATCTTTTAGCCGATGTTTCGCCATCACATATGTTTGTTACCAATGTTTCTCCATCGCACATGTTTGTTATCCTACTTTGATTCTCAATATCATTGTTAGGTGTGATATTTTATCATCTGAGTTATTGATGTTTCGCCATCTTTTCCATGTTATCTTTCTATCTTTTAGTCGATGTTTCGCCATCACATATTTGTTTAAAGCTGATGTCTCGCCATCGCACATGTTTGTTATCCTACTTTGATTCACCATATCATTGTTAGGTGTGATCTTTTATCATCTGTTTTGTTAATGTTTCATCATCTTTGCCATGTTACTTTGTTATCATTTAGTCGATGTTTCTCCATCACATTTGTTTGTTGTTTTATCTGATGTTTTACAATCTTGGTTATTGCTTTTGTATTAACTGATAAACACAAACCAACCAAAATATATGAGCCGAACTACGGCTTCTCTGATTCCTTAAAAGGGATACGTAGGCATTGGGATATGGCCCGAGCGAGCACAACTTTTATTTTCCCTACATTATTTTATCTTTTATTTTGCATGCATTCCCTCTTTGAATTTTCTTTTAGCTATTAAGCTTTAGATATAAATTTACACACCTATTAGATTAGACAACAAGAGTGGATACCGTAGAGTACTACAGGCGTGAGGGGTGCTAATACCTTCCCCTCACATAATAGACTCCCTTACATGATCTCTCAGTCGCAAGACCGTGATTTCTCCCTCTTCAGGTTTTCTCGATGTTTACCTTTCCCTTCTTGTGGGATAAAAGATGTTCGGTGGCGACTTCATTGATTTTCATTATCAGATGACGATTCGGCGGTTGTTTCAGGTACTTCGCAAGAACCTCTTTGAAAATTTGTGTATTTTGGCTATAAATGTTGAATACAAAAATAGATGGTGGGAATGAGAAAAGAAGTATTTTTTACAATTTTTGCACCCTCCGTGGTTGCGAACCTTTAGTGTCTATGCACCACCTTCCGTGCAATAGGGGATCAGGGTACTCGTAGTTCACCTTTAAAAATTCAAAACAAAAGTGTGTTAGTTAATTTTAAGAGACGAGACATCATCATCATATTCGAGTGGAAGAACATACTTACTATCCACAATTACAAGAAAGGAGAATTTGTGTCATCTCAAAGTGAATGATTCAGTTTGGGTTTTAAAATCAACAAAGCCTCACTCAACACCCAAATGGAAAATATCTCACTTCACTATATATCGTAGAAGTATAGTAGCTCACATCACTATAAAGATCGACAAGAGTCTAATCTTTTAAGAAAATTTTAAATTAAAAAAAGCCAAAGTGGTAAAATGGTTTGAATGAGATCGATTGACTTTTAGTCTTCTCACAAAAATGTCAAAGTATTATTAAGTTGTTTAAAGTTTGATTAAGAAAATATTTGAAAATGCATGGACCTAAGTCCAAGTTTATTGTGAAAGCGGTTCAAGTTAAAAAAAACAACAATAATTTTGTAAAGGAGGGAGAATATTTTTGAAATTAAAGAAGATTGGAGGAGATGAATGGACTATCCTAAAGCATAAGATAAAAGCTAGGGAAAAGAACCATCTAACCAACAAGAAGCCAACACTTGACACAATTAGTCAATGTAGAATTCCAATTCTTTAGATTTGAAACCAAGAAAGCAAGGATACTAAACCTCTTTAGAAAACCAAGCTTCAAATGCATTAAGTCTTCACAAAAATTCGCATACTAAGGGATGTATACAAATGAATTCTCAATCACAGGCAAATCACATAATCAGAATAACCTGCACATAAAGAAAACAAACAACCCAATGTCTTGGGGTAAAACCCAAGAATTCCAGACAAACTAACAATGAAAGTCACGAGGTCTCAAGGTAGGTCAAGGTCTCTAATCCTAATTCCGATAAGTCCATTACTCCATAATGTCAAGGATAGTAACCAATTAGTCCAAGAAACGTTAAAGTTTTTTATGGTTCAAGTTGATTATTAGGTATCTTCAAAAAGAAATGAGAAGCTCAAGTCAACAAAATAAAAATGACATAAAAGTAAATGCTCAAGTGAGCAAAGATGAAAATAGAATGAAATGTACATGCTAAAATAAAATAGTGTATAAAGTAAAGGCATAAAATAAAAGCATAAAATAAAGGGCATAAAGTAAAAGTCAAATATTAGAGGTTAGTTGAATGACCATCTTGAAACTTGCATTTAAAACTCATTAGAGGATTGATAAAATCAAAGCCTCTCAACAACAAGTTTCATTTGCTTTTTGTCAAGTATATCATTCATTTTCAAAATCTCAAAGCAACAATAAATGATCAATGTTGTTTAAGTGATTCACTTTGACCTAAGCTTATAAAGATCCATTAGAGGATTGATAAGACCAAAGCCTCCTAACAATGAATCTCAAGATTATTGGATCAAAGGTTTCAATTAACATACTTGGACTTGAAAACACAAGTTTGGGCCACGAATGATTATTTCTCAAATCGGGACAAAATTTAGTGATATGTTAAGCAATCGTAAGGGGACTTATATAGAAGTTGCACCTATTTTAAGGTCGGTCAATAGCAATTTATGTGCCATATGTTTGGAGAAATTATATGTATATCATCCTCTAACAACATGTAACTAAATGAGAAGAGGATGAGATGAATAGGCAAGGGATTTACTTGAAATAAAAATTTAATTAAACTATCATTAAAATCATTCATCCATTTTGGTGGAGTTAAACTCAACACCCAAGATCCAATGATGTTAATGAAGTACATGATCAAAAGTCAAAAGGTCAGAATATATACAAAAAATGAAAATTTTATTTAATGAATAAAATAAAAAAAGAAAATGATTTTTAAAATGATTTTTAAAATGATTTTAAAATGAAAATAAATGGGAAAATAGCAAACTATACTCAAAATATCAAAGAAAAATTAAAAGAAAAGTATTTTTACAAAGAAAACTATACTCGAAATATTAAAAGAAAAATTAAAAGAGACCATAGAAAAATCAGAAATGACCTAAACTATTTTTACAAAAATTTTGGTAATTTTTCAAATCAGAAAAGTATTTTTAAATTAATTAAAATTACTCAAATAAGTGAAAAAAAGATAAAAAATAGTAGAAGTCAAAATAAAATTCAGAAGGTCAGAAATAAGAGAAACAATTTTGATGGATTTTTCCAGAATTTAAAAATGCCAAAATGTATTTTTAAGCAATCAAAACAAGATAAAACAAAGAAAAAATTATAAAAAATACGAAATCAAAAAGAGAATATTTGAAAATATTTTTGTGAATTTTTTCATAATTTTTGAGTCAGAAATGAAATTTCTATGCTTTTTCGAAGTTTAAAACATTTAAATATAAAAATCAGAAATAAAAAATAAAGTCAAAAAATAATAGACCATTGGATGAGAGTCAAAACGCATTAGTAAGCTAATCCAATGGATCAGACGCGCTGTGCATATCATGGTCCTTAATGAATAAAGCATGTGATCAACTATTAAATCAGATTTGAAAAATGCGTGGCAAATTCCCATTGGTTGAAGACTAACACATAGGGTCGTCTTCAACCTCTGTCCATGCAAATTGTAGGTTCACGAAATTGAAAAATTAGAGCTCGAGACTGGTACCATTTGATTCGTCTCTTCAAGACGTTTCCAATGGTACCCTCGCGAAAAATTTATGTAAGGTGTAGCTCAGTCGTTTCAGAAGGAAATATTTGAAAAGCGATTTGAAAATTCATATCCAAAACTCACTTCCAGTTGAAAACAAATGTTGCGACTAGAATCAGAATGATGAGAGCTTCATTACAGTACCGAAGTTTGAGAGAATTGATGAAGGAATCTACCTATTAAAGTTCAAATTCAGAGCTCTAAAACTTGACTTAGCTAGCATGATTTAGGAAGTCTTAGAGTTTGGTTCTTCTTCTGTTAGCTTCAAGGAAGTTCAAGAATTAAGAATTGCCAAAGAAAATGGATTGAGGAAAGCTATAAAATCAAATTTGAAGTTGTAGAAAAGTGGCTTGAGGAGAGAGTTTTCCATAGTGATTCTGGCTATCTAAACTTGAGAAAATGAATGAGGTATGACCCTCTATTTATAGGGAAGCTAATGGAATGCTTAAGCATGTGAAATGATGAAGTTTGGAGGGAAATCGTGTGAAGTTGAAAACATGAAAAGTGTGACTTCTCTTTTTCTCAAAAATCAACCAAAACTTGTGTTTCAAGGTGATAATCACTTATGGAAGATTGCTAAACATGGTTATAAGTAAAAACGCGCAAAACTTTTGTGTTTAGAAGCCAAATCATGAATTTCAAATTCTGACTTTGGAGGAAACTTCAGTCTCAAGGTACCATCTTTGAATTAATGTTGTGCGCGATTTAGTGTACCTTAGGATTTTATTATTGATGCCTTGGAAATATGAGATCACAAACTTTTATTATTGATGCCTTCCATCTTCTTTAATTTCAAAAATCTTCTCCCTCATTTTAAAAACTATTCTTGTTTTCTAAACTTGAACTGCTTTCACAATAAACTTGGAGTTATGTCCATGCATTTTCAAAATATTTTCTTAATTAAATTTTGAACAACTTAATCATACCTTGATATTTTTGTGAGAAGACTAAAAGTCAATCAATCTCACTCAAACCATTTTGCCACTTTGTCTTTTTTTTTTACCTTAAAATTTTTCTCAAAACATTAGACTCTTGTCAATCCTTGTCATGATGCGAACTGCTATACTTCTACAATATGTAGTGAAGTGATATATTTTCCACTTGGGTGTTGAGCGAGGCTTTGTTGATTTTAAAATCCAAGCCATATCCTTCACTTTGAGATGATTTAAATTCTCCTTTCTCATTGTGATACGGAGAGAGAACTAACTCGGGTCATTTGCGTTTGATTGCAATTATGCGGATAGCAAGAGTCGCCACAAACTTTTCTTTTATCCAAAAGGAAAGGCTGAAAAGAACAGGAAATACCTTTAGAGATGTTTTCTCGGGTTCGGGGGTAGATTATGAAAAGGGAAGGTATTAGCACCCTTTTCATCCATAGTTTTCCATGGGCTCTTAGTTTCTTGCTAGATCATTTGCTTTGTTTGAAAATATGCTTTGTGTTGTGGGTTTGAAAATATTTTGAAAATGTCTTTGTAATGGTTCTCGTTTCTATAAGAACGCGTACAAATTTTTGTTTCGAAAATAATTCAAAGAGGTGTTTGTGGAATGTGTTTTTTTGAAAGTGTTCTTGAAAAGATGTTTTTGTAATAGTTCTCATCTCTATAAGAACGTATGCAAAAAGCTTTTATCTTTTGAAAAAAAAATTTTAATGTGAAAGTGTTGGTGTAAACTGTTTGGTTGTGAGCAAGCGAGCAACTAGGAGCGAATCTACCTACTCAAAAGGTATTAAATGTTCTTTTCCTCCTCCATTAAATGTTGCTATCTTATTGTTTATTTGGTAAGAAGCCCCATCGCTGGATGTGAAGGGATAAGCGCGGGTCGTTTTGTACAGTCATAGAAGGCAACTTGTGAGACGCTTTAGCAATTTCTTGTAAGGGACTAGATCGTTTTATCGAAGGCAACATCGAGGGACTACGATCTTTTTTATCGAAGGGTATTTTCTAAAGCGTCCCACATTCGAGGGACATGACTATGTTTCCGAGGCAACGAGCGAGGTTACCCTAGGGGGTGCGTGTGAAAAAGTGTGTTTGATTTAAGTTAAGTTGTCTTTGAAATTAGGATATCTAGCGATTGATTTTGAATCTTGCCATGCACGCCTATTTACTATACAGTATATGGAAAATAGTAAATTGCGGAAATTAAAATTCTACGCTATTACAGAGCTTTTGGGGATGGGGGATACAAATTTACAAATGGGGATGGATTAATGCGATTAAATGTCCAAATAGGCAAATAATTCAACCAAATCGAATCGAGAAATTAATCGAAATTACAACAAGTTTATGAAGTAAAATTAATTAACAAAATAAAGATAAGGAAATAAAATTCTTGTTTTTTTTGTTTGAAACAAAAGTTTGAAAAGAAAAATAGAAAAATCTATTGTATTAATTTGCTAAAGAAATTAAATCAAATGCATGCATTTTGTCTTTTAGGGTTTTTGCTATTAAGAAAATAAATAAACAAATTAAGACTAAAATACAAAAAAAATTAATTAGTAAAAATATTTACAAAGTTTTTCTTCCTAAATTAAATTAGAACTAAGAACTAAACTTAATTAATAAAATTAATTAACAAAATTCAAGATTTATTAAATTAATGCAAGTAACTAAATATTAAAACAAAACAAAATGGAGGGGTGGTATTAAACTGAAATGAGGGTGAGTGAAGAGACAAAGGTGCTAGGCCTGGCAAGAGAGGTCCAAGAGTTTATTTTTGTTGCATTTGTTCAGACTCTAAAAAAACATTATGTTGGGCTCTAGAGACAGGTCCGGGTTGTTCAACAATAATTTTCCAATCTTTTATTTTTCTCAACAATACTATCAATGTTCATCGCATCCTCTTCAAACAGGGGCTAGACAAGCTGTTGCGACGAAAATAACAATGGCAGGTTAGGGCTTTTGGAGGCGTAGCGGGCTACTACTCAACATGGAGGGACAAGGCTGAAGGTAAGCGAGAAGTGATGTATGGATTCGGTGGAAGAAATTGTTGGAGATGGAGGTGGGTTATAACAAGGTGAGGTTACAATGAAGTAGCTGACACAGTAGCGAATTGGAATCCGGTTTTGGTGATGAATGATTTTTGCTCGTTGAAGACAGAAAGAGGGATTAACGTCAGATATTGTTGCGGATCTAAAGGTTGGAGAAGAAGGTTATGGTAAACAACAACATACCCTTCAATAATAATTTTTCTGTAACTTTTAAATTGCTAAGTGTCTATGTTCGATTTGTTCAGTTGAGGAACGCTGATGAAGATAATGCAAGCACAACACCTCAGCTTTAAGGAATGCTAAATCAATATTAGTCTCCCTTTGAGCTTTTCATTGGTGTTATAATCAGATTTAAAAAATAGACTCTTGAAGCACACAACAGATAATGATATATATCAGGTAAAACAGGTCTTCAAACATTCCACCTCACAGTAAAAACCATATCCTACTGAAATGAAATCTACTGATGAACTGACATAAAATGTAGGCCAAGTTGAAGCTCAAAGCTAAAATATTCAAAACGGTGGAGCTATATTACCTGAAAGAAATCCCAACTGCTTGATTTGAGTAAGTTCACTTCTTGTTCTTTATGCTTTCTTGATTATTTGCTGTGATGCTAAGTTATTATTGAGTCGTCATTTCGATAATTGTTGTTATATGCAGGTATTGTGTATGAAGTTGGGGATTTATGTGAGTGATAGAACTGCTTGATGTTATGTTGTTTGGAGTAGTAAGATCATGGGGATTTTGAGTAGGTTTTGAAGGTGTTGAGTATGGTGGAAAGTATGGATATTAAAGGTTTGAGAATCTAAGTTTATTGGATAAAGTCACTGCCTTTTGTATAGTGTTTCATTACAATTTTTCCTCTCCTCTTGCCCTCTCTGTTTTTGTGTGTTTTTATGCTGTGATATCGGGGTGAGGGTAAAAGGTGGGAGGAAAATTGTTGAGTTTTGAACTGTTTTAGAAAGCTGACTTTGAACCTTTGCGTAGCAGGTTTGTATTTGCCTATTTGGTGCAACTGTTTTTTAGGCTTGCAACAGGTTTTGCACCGGTTTGGCATGTTCTGTTTGGTCTTTGGACAATAGGTTGGACAAAAGCTTTGTAGAGTTGTTTTGGACTGATTAGGGACTGGTCTATGTAGGTTGCCTTTGATAGTTTTATGGGCAGTTTTGGTTTAGGTGATATCTCTCTAAACCTGTCTCTTTTCCTCTTTCTCTTTCAATGATGTAAAACAAACTTGCTTTTATTCCAAAATTTCTGAAGGGTTTGTATAGCTTAGGAAAATGATGATGTATTTGGTTTGATGAGCAAGTTAACTTGCTGTTTTGCCTTGTTCCATTTTGTTTTACTCATTTCTGCTTTCTCATGTCAACTTGGCAGCCTATGCTGCCTTGATTTCTATGTTTTGTTTGTTTGCATATTGTTGTTGCTTCCTGCACTTGTTTTTACTTTATGTTGATTGTATAGCATCCTGTTGTTGCTGTTACATTAGCTGCTGTTTGGGCAGCCTTGGACTTGCTTGCTTTTGCTTGGTTTCTAGCCTGTTCTTGCTGCTATATTTACATCAGCCTGCCTTTGTTTTGTTTGTTTGCATTGCTTGTTGTCTGCTGCTTTATTTGTTGAAGGTTTGTCAATCTTGGGCTTTCATATTTTGCTTTGAAATCTTTGGGCTTGCATATTTGTTTTTCCTTCTTGTGAACCAAGGTCCAACCTTGTGATTTGCAAGAATGGGAGAAGAGGGATTATGATTAAAACAAAACAACCTTTAAATTTGATTCCATATACAAACCCTAATGATGAATTCTTTTTTCTTTTCTTTACACATCACTTTGCTTGAATTGCTATCTTTCTCTTCTTTGTTTCATGAACATGAGGCGTGGATGGCAAGCGAGGATTTCTTGAAGATGAAGCAATGGAGACTTAAAGAAACAAAATAAAATTTCTCTCTTTGTAGTCAAAGAAAACATTGTAATTCTTTGTAAACAAAACAAGAAATGTGTAATTTATTTCATTTGTGATGTAATGAACACAAGGTCTTGAATAAATTTGTAAATGATGAAATTTGTCGTACCAATCCTGAATTTATTTAAACTTTACAATTCTCAATTGAATGCTTTGAATAAAACATCTTGGTTTGGTAACTTGAACTTCAAGCAATCACAAAATGATCAAATAAACCAATGCGCCTTGCACTCCAATCAAATTTCTAAACAAAATAAATGTTTAAGAATTCAATTCTAACTTGGTTAACTCAAACCCAAAGCCATGGTCATCTAAATGACAGTCTTAATCTTCAACTCTTGTCCAAATCAAATTTTCCCTCAAAATGAACTTGCACGCCGTGCTTGATTAGAACATAACTTCATTGCCAAACAAACGTGCTTTAAGAACATTCACCAATCTTGTAGAATTAATTTTCTTTGAGAAACGTCAAACCCTAATCATTGACTTACTGCCTAGGAAGAGAATCTGTCTGATCAAAATTCTGAGCCAAATTGAGTATTCGAGAAGACCTAGGATAATATCTTGAATAAAAAATGGGAGGGCAAATTTTGGGGTACAACAGCTGCCCCTGTTCAATCTTCTTAAACTTGAAAAGTGAGATCGTCATGTTTGTCGTTCGTAGCTTGAAAGTGAAAGATGATTGAAAACTAGAGTACCCAGAAATTTGCACTCGATGATGTGGTGGCTGATTGTGTAGGGAATGGGCTTAAAGATTCCATTTGGAGAGATGACGTAAAGATGGCTGAGATGGGATTATAGATGCCATTTGGAGGTGATTGTTGACATAAATTAGACCAAGTCTAAGTTTGACTTCAATTGGGGAAATGTGAAATTGACCGTTACAGTGTTGTAAACTGTTGTTCAGAGATAAGGGAGAAAGAACCTGGATAGTAGGGTTGCTTCGAAAGGAAAGCCTGGGTAGTAGGGCTATAAGAAGGAACCTGGATAGTAGGGTTACTTCGGAATGAAAGCCTGGGTTGTAGGGATATGAGGAGGAACCTAGATAGTAGGGTTACCTTGAAATGAAAGTTTGGATAGTAGGGCTATGAGAAGGAACCTGGATAGTAGGGTTACCTCGAAATGAAAGCCTGGGTAGTAGGGCTATGAGAAGGAACCTGGATAGTAGGGTTACTTCGTAATGATAGCCTAGGTAGTAGGGCTATGAGGAGGAACCTAGATAGTAGGGTTACTTCGGAATGAAAGCCTGGGTAGTAGGGCTATGAGAAGGAACCTGGATAGTAGGGTTACTTCGGAATGAAAGCCTGGGTAGTAGGGCTATGAGAAGGAACCTCATTAGTAGGGTTACCTCGAAATAAAAGCCTGGATATTAGGGCTATGAGAAGGAACATGGATAGTAGGGTTACCTCGAAATGAAAGCATGGGTAGTAGGGCTATGAGAAGGAACCAGGATAGTAGGGTTACCTCGAAATGAAAGCCTGGATAGTAGGGCTACTTCATTTAATCATGTAGATTAGTTGACCCGTTTGATTTTGGGAACTGATTTTTCATAAGTTGTCTGCAGACGTGATATGCACAACTGCTGGAATTGTTGGTGATGATTGTCTTTCCTGAAAAGATAATAGGGTTAATTATGTGTGATGCATGAAATGCATGATGGGGCGATGTTCTCAAAATAATGAGATTGTGCTGTATGCGATATGTATACGCATGTCATGATGTATGAACATGAGATGCTATTGTAACATATCTGAGTCTGGGAAAATAAATCCCTGACTGCTATCTGAGAGTATTGGAAATAGCCTTCCTGACTGTTGTAGAAAAACATGGTTCTTCAACTTTCGTTGGGGATGGTGAACGGAGATGATCATGCTGTAGATTTGCTCCTTGTTTACGGATATTCTGTCGGGGAGAGACTCGGCTTTGAGAGTAACTCTGTGGGGAAAAAAGAAACTCTATTGGAGGATGAACTTCCGTAGCTAAAGGGATAAATTGTGTCGAGGATTGAGTTTTTGTATTCAGAGGAATAAACTTCTGCTTGAGAGACAAATTTTATGACTCCCTCTCGATTATGAGATTCAGCTGGGGTATATAGATGTCAGATTCTTGAAAGACCCTGGCTGGGGAGATTACCTCCTGTTTTGGGAACACTGATGTCAATGCCTTGATTGTTTTCATTCTGTGGGGAGTGTAGATGTCACGAGGTCGTGGGTACTGATGATTATATTTCAAAGCTGTCTATGCCTTGTGTGATACGGTGGGAGAACTGACTTGGTGTTTTGCATTTTGATCACATTTGTGCGGATAGCAAGAGTCGCCATCGACTTTTCTTTTATCCAAAAGGAAAGGTAAAAAAGCACAGGAAATACCTTTCGAGATTATTTCTCGGGTTCGGGGGGTAGATTATGAAAAGGGAAGGTATTAGCACCCTTTTCGTCCATGGTTTTCCATGGGCTCTTAGTTACTTGCTTAGATCACTTGCTTTTGTTTGACAGTGTGTTTATGGTGTGGGCTTTGAAAGTTTTTTGAAAAATCTCTTTGTAATGGTTCTCGTTTCTATAAGAACGCGTACAAAGTTTTGTTTCGAAAGATGGTTCAAAGATGTGTTTATGGATTTGTGTTTTGGAAAGTGTTTTGAAAAGATGTTTTGCAATGGTTCTCCTCTCTATAAGAACGTATACAAAAGGTTTTGTCTTTTGAAAATGTTTTGAGATGAAAGTGTTGGTGTAAAATGTTTTTGTCGTGAACAAGCGAGTAACCGAGAGTGAATCTACCTACTCGAAAGGTCTCAAATGTTCTTTTCTTCCTCCTTTAGATGTTTCTATCTTACAATTGATTTGGTAAGAAGCCCCATCGTTGGATGTAAAGGGACAGGCGCGGGTCAATTTTACAGTCATCGATAGCAACTTATGTGACGCTTTAGCAATTTTTGTAAGGGGCGAGATCTTTTTATAGAAGGCAACATCGAGGGTCATCGAGGGACTACGATCTTTTTTATCGAAGGGTCATTGCTAAAACGTCCCATACTCGAGGGACATGTCTGTATTTCCGAGGCAACAAGCGAGGTTACCCTAGAGGTGCGTGTGTGAAGAAGTGTTTCAAGTTAATTTTAACTTTGAAATTAGGTTATCTAGCGATTGATTTTTGATCTTGCCATACACGCATAATTACTATACAATATTGAGTAAACAGTAAAAATGCGGAAATTGAAATTCTACGTTATTACAGAGCTTCGGGAATGGGGGTACAAATTAATGAATGGGGATGACGGTAAGAAAAAAATATTTAAATCACACAATACAAATCCAAACCATTAAATAATTATTTAGGTTAAAACTCTTTTCATTTGATAAGATTAATTAAGGACTTAATCAATAATGTCAAACAAAAATTATTTTAAAATTAATAATTATTTAAAACAAATGTTAACATATTTACATTTCTTAAATATATGCTAAAAAATAAAATAATAATAAAAAATGAAGAAGAAAATATTAACAAACAAAATATAAAGAAGAAAGTAGAAATGGGCCTGCAAAAAAGTAAAAACAGGGGGTGCAGAAATTAATAAGCCCAAATGCTTCTGGCTAATCCAGTACAGCAACTCCCTGGAGGTGTACCAAGGGCATACATCTAAGACGCGTTGAAAGGATGTGATAACTGATCAAAGGGATAGATGATAAGGGCGTATCACATTATCATGGGGTTGCAAGTGGGGAATCATTCAAGGCAACTAAAGAGGTGGTGACAAGTGTCACCACCGGATTGGACCAGAGTGTTGTTATCAAACAACACAAAAAACGCTTACACTGAAGCCATACCTCATAACTCAAATTTCTTTCTCTCTCTTGAATGCTCTGCCCTCTCTCCTCTCTCTTACTATGGGTCTTCACCGGAGAAGACCCTTTGGCCGCGCTAGAAATCGCTTCACATCGGTGACGACGGCGGCGTGTCTCAAAACCTTACTTTTCTTACATTTTTCTGATCGTCTCTTATTGCTAGTTACTAATTCGTGACTTATTTCTACAGATTTTTACTTGGTGTCCCTAAATCTAGAAAGGGGGAAAGGGAAACCCTAATTTTCGTTTGATGAAAACGGCAAAGATAGCGATGCATGCAACGGTAGATTCAAAAAGAGGAAGGAAAGAGAAGAAATAGATCGTTTGGTGAGGTCCAGATCTATAAAATTACTAACCTCCTAATGTTCTTTTCGGTAAGATGACTCTGACTCAGTGTTTGAGAGTGATTTCTTTCTCCTTCTGAGCTTGCGTTACCTTTCTTCTTCTGAGCTTGTATTATTATGGTTATCAGATTAGGGTTCTTGTTGTTTTTTATTTGCTACTGATTTGTTGGGTTTTGAATAATGATGTTTGATGACAAGGTTTGAATAGTGGACTTTTCGTTCTGTGTTTTTTTGTTATTTGCTGGTTTTTTGATGATGGTTGGATGGTGATGTTGGCTGCTGGTTTTTTACAGTGATGGATTTTTTTGTTCTTTGATGTTTCAATAGGTTTTAGACAAAGGATTTTGTTGAACCTCTTGTTCTGAGTTTTTCTGGTTTTGATATTTTGCTAGTTCTGTATCTGGTTTTTGTGATGTTTTAGTGATGTTTCAGTTGGGTTTGAAGATGGTTTAATGATGTTCTGTTGGTTGGGAGATGGTTTTTGATGATGTTCTTATGGTTTGGAGATGGTTTTAATGATGTTTGAGTTGGTTTGAACAAAGGATTTTGTTGAACCTCTTGTTCTGAGTTTTTGTGGTTTTGATATTTTTGCTAGTTCTGTTCTGGTTTCTTTTGTGATATCTCCTTTTAATCTGATGGTTCTCTCCTCTATAAAACAATAATCTTGTTCTCTGATTAGGGTGAAAAAATAGGAGGGAAAACAACTTTGAATTTTGACAGTTTTGGCTTTTCTAGTTTTTGGCTTTTGAGTGTAGCTTGGACTGTTCCATTTTGGTGTAAGTCTGGGCATTTTTGGACTGTATTACAGACTAGTTGCTATGGTTTATGTTGCCATGCTTTTATGCAGAACTTTGACATATCTTTGGACTACTATAGGCAGCATAGGGAGGCTTTTTGAGCAGGTCTTCTTGGACTGTTGCTTATAAAAACCTGCTTGTCTTGGCATTTGCTGGCTAGGTGATATCTTTCCTCTTTCCTCTCTTTGTGAGATAAAGCATTTTTGCTTTTGATGCATTTCTGAAGGGTTTGCTTTATTTCTTTGGGAAAATGATGATGCTGACTTATATTGCAGCATTTGGTGCTTTTGGCTTGTTGTTTGCATATTGTTTGTTTTGTTCTGTTGTAGTTTTGTATTGTTGCCTTTGATTTCTGATTTGGACAGCTTGCTTGCTGTCTGCTATTTGCAGCCTGTTGCCTTGCATCTTGTGCTGCTGTAATTGCTTTGCAAAGCACTAGTTCTGTTTTGTGATGTAGTTTGGATGTTTGGTATTATTTGACTTGTGCATTTTAACTGCTGCTGTTTGAACTTGTTGCCTTGTCTGTCCAAGTTGTATATTTATTTCTTTTTCCCCTTTTTTGTGAACAAAAACCTAGGTTTTGAGATTTGCAAAAATAGGGAAAACTGGGCAACAAAATTCTGATTCCTAAAAGCAAATCCTAATGATGAAAAATCAAAATTGCCTGTTTTTTTTAATATTGATTTGTTTTGCTAATATTTTATTTTCTTCTGTCACATGTGCAAACAAATGGCAAGCAAGACAAAGGCTAGCAAATGGGGAATTTCTTGAGGATGAAGCAAGGAGTCTTAAAGAAGAAGCAAATTTTCCTTTGTAGACTTAAACTTTGTACTGTACTTGTAATTCTTGTAATCACTTGTAATCATTTGTGAAAGACCCACCAAACTGTAATGAACAAAGCTTGAGTAATAATGAAAATTTATTGTACAAAACTTTTGAGTTTTATTTTAATTTTGCAATTCTTGGTTTGAATGTTTTGAATAAGAATCCTAGCTTGATAACTTGCACTTCAAGTAAACATAATATGATAGGATAAATCATGTATCTTGCACTTTTAAACAAAATAAATGTTTAGAAGCTCAAACCCAGATGATTAATTGAACCCTCAATCATGATTTGCTTAAAGATGATAGCTTTAAACTTTGCACCTTATTCAAACAGAATATGCCCTCAAAAGTAACATCAATCTTCAGAAGATTATAGTTAGGAAAACAAATAGAAATCACACAAATGCCTTTGCAGTTATCTGGGCCATGGATTGGGCAAACCTTTGAGAAGTGCAAAACCCTAATTGCTGACTGGTTGCCTAGGAAGAAAATCTGTTTGATCAACTTTTGAGCCAAATTGAGTATTTAAGAAACCCTAGGATAACATCTTGAGTAAAAAATGGGAGGGAAAATTTTGGGGTACAACAGCTGCCCCTGTTCAATCTTCTTAAACATGAAAAGCGAGATTGACATGTTTTTCGTTCGTGGCTTGAGAGTGCAAGATGATTTAATACTAGAGTGCCCGGAAATTTGCACTCGATGATGCGCTGGTTGATTGTGTAGGGAATGGGCTTAAATATGCCATTTGGAGAAATGATGGGGAGTTGTCGGAGATGGGCTTATAGATGCCATCTAAAGATGATTGTTGACAGAAAGTCTGAACTTGATTTTAACAAAAAACAAATCAGAATAAATCGCTGAGAGATTTATCTGAACTAGTGAATCTGGAAATGAATCAGAATAAACCGTTGAGAGATTTAACTGAACCAGTGAGTCTAGAAACGAATCAGAAAAAACCGTTGAGAGGTTTATCTGAACCAGTGAAAATCTGGAAATGAATCAGAATAAACCGTTGAGAGGTTTATCTGAACCAATGAAAATCTGGAAAAAATCAGAATAAACCGTTGAGAGATTTATCTGAACCAGTGAGTCTGGAAACGAATCAGAATAAACCGTTGAGAGATTTATCTAAACTAGTAAGAATCTGGAAATGAATCAGAATAAACCGTTGAGAGATTTATCTAAACCAGTAAGAATCTGGAAATGAATCAGAATAAACCGTAGAGAGATTTATCTGAACCAGTGAAAATCTGGAAATGAATCAGAATAAACCGTTGAGAGATTTATCTAAACCAGTAAGAATCTGGAAACGAATCAGAATAAACCGTTGAGAGATTTTCTGAACTAGTGAAAATCTGGAAATGAATCAGAATAACCCGTTGAGAGGTTTATCTGAACCAGTGAAAATCTGGATAAGAATAAGAATAAATCGTTGAGAGATTCATCTGAACCAGCAAAAATCTGGAGAAGAATCAGAATAAACTGTTGAGAGATTTATCTGAACCAGTAAGAATCTGGAGAAGAATCAGAATAAATCATTGGGAGATTTATCTGAACCAGTAAAAATCTGGAGAAGAATCAAAATAAATCATTGGGAGATTTATCTGAACCAGTAAGAATCTGGAAACGAATTAGAACAAATAATTGAGAGATTTAAACTGAACCAGTGAATCTGGAAGAAATATTTTGCTATGTAGATGGTCGACCAGTCTTTTCTTGTTGAAAATCTTTATCTGTTTGGAAATTTGTTGATGATAATTTCCTGTCGAATGACTCTTTCCTGCAAAAGGTGAAGAGTTAATTCTATGTGTGATACGGTGGGAGAACTGACTAGGGTTTTGCGTTTGTTTTTGCAAATGTTTCGGTTGAGCAAGAGTCGCCACCGACTTTTTATTTTATCCTAAGGAAAGGTTAAAAAAGCACAGCAAAAACCTTTGAGATTTTTTCTTGGGTTCGGGGAGTAGATTATAGAAAGGGAATGTATTAGCACCCTTTCTATCCATGGTTATCCATGGGCTCTTAGTTACTTGTTTAGATCAACTTGCCTTGATTTTCAATTGTTTGAAATGGTGCTTTGAGCGTGGTTTTGAAAATGTTTTGAAAAAGATGCCTTGTCTAGGCTACCCTTGTAACAATTCTTTACTCGAATGTTTTACAAAAGGTGTTTGTCTTTTTGAAAAGATGTTTCAAGGTTTTTGAAAGTTGTTTTGAAAGTGTAGTGATGTGTGGTTTGAAAAATAGGCAAGTGTTTTTTTTTTGCAAGTTGACAAGTACTCAAGAGCTATCTACCCTAAAGTTCTCAAAGATCTTTGCTATGTTTTAACCCTTTTAACAATTTTTGTTCCACCATTGCATTTGGTGGACAATCTTGTGTTAGGATGTTAACGGGACGGGCGCGGGTCATCGTTTAGACCATGATTGCCATGGTGCCAAGTATCTTTGGGCAATTTTCCTTTAAGGGACTTGATCATTTTTAGGCAACTTTCGAAAGCGTCATCGAGGGACCATGATCATTTGAATTGTTTTGCTTTGCCCAAAGAGACCTAACATGCAATATGGCCCATTATTGAAGGCAACAAGTGGAATACCCTAGGGGTGCAAGTGTGATTAGTGTTGTCCATTTTCATGCTTGTTTATCTTGACTTTAGGTCAAACTATTTTTGGTTAATTGATTTGCATACAAACCCTAATTCTAACATGGCATAATTAGAAAGCTTTAAAGTGCGAAAAATAAAGTTCCTAAGTTATTACAACACAATATATGGGAAGGGGGGTACAAATGTTCAAATGGGGGTATTTTGACAAGAATTAAAATCCTAGACTATTACATCAAACTTGGAATTTTGCAAGGTATTTATTTACACAATATTCAAATAAAAATAAGATAAATATGTAAAATGCAAAAAAGGTTTTTTATATGTATGTAAAAAGTGTTTTTTATGTTTCAAGAAAACAAAAATAAAAGTATTAATTTTTGGGTATTTTTCATGTTTAGGGCAAAACCCT
This sequence comes from Vicia faba, assembly GCA_948472305.1. Classification (NCBI taxonomy): domain Eukaryota; kingdom Viridiplantae; phylum Streptophyta; class Magnoliopsida; order Fabales; family Fabaceae; genus Vicia; species Vicia faba. Next base: position 1,634,873,775 of record OX451736.1, read on the forward strand.
AATTTTGCTAAAATAAAATGATATTAATTATTTAATATATACAATATTTATTAGTTATGTACAAAAAATAAATAAAAGAGAAGTATATTTGTCAAAAAGGTATTTTTAATGTCAAATATTAATAAAATAAAAATGTATATATTTTGTATTTTTTAACCTAAATATACTAATAAATATATATATATTTGTATCATTTACTAAATATATTAAATATGTACAAAAAAAAAATTTAATATTATTAAAAAAAGTATATTTTTTATACAATGTTTTCAAGAGATAACATAAAATAAAAAATCAGAAATAAAATATGTTTGTATTATTTTTTAGTTATTTTAAATAATAGTATTTATGTATTATTTATGTACAAATATCAATTTAAACAAATAAATGCCTAATAAATTCAAAAATGGTTTGAAAAATATTTTTTATATTTTTAATATTATGAGAAAAAATAAATAAGTCAGACATAACAAGAAAATGTCAAAAAATCTTCCAAATAAGCACAATGGGCCAAGGGGGTTCCAAAGCAGAAATAGGGTGCAAATAAGAAGTCAACTCAGGCCCAGCCCAAGAAAACTTTGTCTTCAACCTTGAGACAAAATCTTTGAAAACACGCGCCTTTTCTTGCTTCAAACACAACTCCTGATTCCTGGACTTTCAACACAAACTCATAACATGAAAGATGTCAAGCATCAAGCCACGATTCCATACATATAAAAAACTCATCTTAACTCTCAGAAATGAGAGAGAATTTCTCCATTCCTAATTCTTAACCTAACTTTTTATCAATGTTCAGAACTCAAATTCTCATAGCACATGCAAAATAAATGGAAAGTAAGGATATGTATAGCTTCAGGGACATGAGCATGACATTTTTCATTCACAAACTTAGAGTTAATTCTTCCTACATTGAGAGATAGAAGTTCATGAACTTACCTGTTCAGTTGGAATCGTGCCTGGCAATTGAGGAGCTTTCAGGGCAAGATAATGATTTGGATAGCTTGTTAGATGTCCAGGGATGCTATTCCAACCTTTAGTTTGCTTTGAAACCAAGAGAATCGTGTTATGGCACTTCAACTGCAAAACAGAAAAATGAAAATGGTGATGTTGGTTAGGGGTGTTACAGTCTGCTTCTAATGCTTTGGACAGTTTGTATGGATGGTAGGGAAAGTGTTTGAAGTGCTTTTGGCCAAGGTGCACGATGGAAATGAACTATGGAAGTCCAACTGCAGCTTATGCCCTGTTTTTGCAGTTTTATGGTAATTCTGAGTTTGAGGATGTTTGGAACTTGGTTGTCTTGTGTTTCAGTTTAGGTTTGGTGTTTAGAATGTGTTTAACAAGTTTGCTTAAGTTGGTCTTGGCAGAAATGAGAGTTGGTGTATGTTATGCAAGTTTTCTTCACCTTTAAGCAACAAAATGCTAAGTCCTTTTCTAGACTGATGGAGGCCCCTCTAATGTGCTGCTAAGCTTGCCCTTGATCAGTGGGATTAGCCTAATAACTTGTGCCAAAGAGATTTGCTGTGTACCTCTTGATTTGCAAATTGACATAAAGCCATACTTTTCTAAAATGGATAATTTGCTTTTTCTACTTATGGCTTTATTTTGCATACAATGCTTGAACACATAAAATAAGGTCTTGGCACAATGAGTTAGCATTAAATTTATGAGTGTGAATGAGATAAGGACCTGTAATCTAGCTTAAGGCATGCTGAGTTCAAAAAATGCAAGGTTATGGACATGTAATTGGTCATGAACAAGGTGAGTTTTTCCCATATTGCCAAATTCGATTCTCCCTAACCATGAGGTTGTTTGATGAGTTCTTGGACATTTTGGAAAGCTTGGAATGTGTACTACAATCCATATTTGTAATGCAAATTGAAATTCCAAGTGGAAGCATGTGAAAAGTTGCCATGAAGTTAGGCAAAAATCCTGCCTAAAATAGGTCAAAATATTTCTAAGTTAAGAATGGTTTGGTACCCTTGTTCCAAAAATTGTAACTTGAGCTACAAGCTTCTTTTGAGAAAACTTTATGAATCATAGTTGTAGATTTTGCAATGGGCTACAACTCATGTTTTGACTTTTCCTTGAATCCAAATGCATCTTGATGAGAAAATGGGACAAAGTTAGGAAAAAATTAGGGTTTTTCATAACTTAGAAAAATTCTAAGTTATGAAAAATCTTCATTTCAAACCCTAATTTGTGATTTTTGATTCCTTGATGAACAAGTTTCATGATTTGGCATGTTTGGATGAAAAATGAATCTTGACACTTGATTTTGACCAAAAAGTCAAAGTTTGACTTTTCAGTATACAGTCAAAATTGATCAATTGACTGGAAAATTCAACTGTCAATCCTGTGCATTTGGGATCTTCTAAACTTGTTGAGCATGTCAAGACAATTCCATGAGGTCCTTGAGTCCATATGTGAGCTTGGTTTGCCATTGGTTAGGTCAAATAGTCAAAAATTGCCTTTGTGCAGTCAAAACCCTAAAAATGACCATTTTGCCCTTTTGGTGATCTGATCAAATTTCTTGTGAAATTGTGATCCAAAATTGATCAAATGGTTCATATGAGTTCATTATGTTGATGTGGGTCAAAAATCATGAGGTTTGACTGTCAATTGGCCACAGTTGACTTTTTCTCCAATACAGCTGATTTCTAGGTCAACTGTCCAATTGACTGGGCAAAATTTGGAATCAAGACTTGAAACTTGGTATGGATAAACTTGGGAGTCCAACATGAAGCATGAAAGTCATCTTAGACATTTTAGGTCAAAATATCTTTGTGCAAACACAAACCCTAATTTGGGTCTACAGTGCAAGGAGAAGTCTTGAGCAGAAGAAACCCTAACTGGATCTTGAGCTCCAAGGGTCTTGTGATGAGAAAATATTGAGAAAATGGGAGGACAAATTTTGGGGTACAACAGTTGCCCCTGTTCAATCTCCTTGAATCCGAAGAGTTAGATTGGCAAGTTTGCCTTTCGCGACTCGAGGATAAAAGGAGATTGGACACTAGAGTGCCCTTAAATTTGCACTCGTCAAAACAATGGATGTGGGAATGGGCTTAGAGATGCCATTTGGGGATGGGCTTAAAGATGCCATCTGGAAGGGTGACAGAATCTTGTCGGGGATGGGCTTAAAGATGCCATCTGGAAGGGTGACAGAATCTTGTCGGGGATGGGCTTAAAGATGCCATCTGGAATGAATATCGGAAAGGTGTCCATGTTTAGGACCATCTCTGAACTGGAGGTCTGAATAAGCAATAGATTGACATCCGTAGCTGGAGGCCTCCGTAAACTGTTTTCAAAAGTTGAGAAGAGTCTGAACAAGCGATAGATTAACATCCGTTGTTGGGAGGAATCCGTAAACTGTTTTCAGAAGTTGAGAAGAGTCTGAACAAGCGATAGATTAACATCCGTTGTTGGGAGGAATCCGTAAACTGTTTTCAGAAGTCTGAAGAAGAATCTGAACAAGCGATAGGTTAACATCCGTTACTGGAGAACCTGTGAACTGTTTTCAGAAGTCTTAAAGTTGAATAAGCAATAGAGCAGCATCCGTTGTTGGGAAGCGTCCGTAAACTGTTTTCAAAAGTTGCATCTGAACAAGCGATAGATTAACATCCGTTGTTGGGAAGAATCCGTAAACTGTTTTCAGAAGTCTTGAAGTTGAATAAGCAATAGAGCAGCATCCGTTGTTGGGAAGTGTCCGTAAACTGTTTTCAGAAGTCTGAAGAAGAATCTGAACAAGCGATAGGTTAACATCCGTTACTGGAGAACCTGTGAACTGTTTTCAGAAGTCTTGAAGTTGAATAAGCAATAGAGCAGCATCCGTTGTTGGGAAGCGTCCGTAAACTGTTTTCAAAAGTTGCATCTGAACAAGCGATAGATTAACATCCGTTGTTGGGAAGAATCCGTAAACTATTTTCAGAAGTCTTGAAGTTGAATAAGCAATAGAGCAGCATCCGTTGTTGGGAAGCGTCCGTAAACTGTTTTCAGAAGTCTGAAGAAGAATCTGAACAAGCGATAGGTTAACATCCGTTACTGGAGAACCTGTGAACTGTTTTCAGAAGTCTTGAAGTTGAATAAGCAATAGAGCAGCATCCGTTGTTGGGAAGCGTCCGTAAACTGTTTTCAAAAGTTGCATCTGAACAAGCGATAGATTAACATCCGTTGTTGGGAAGAATCCGTAAACTGTTTTCAGAAGTCTTGAGAAGAATCTGAACAAGCGATAGGTTAACATCCGTTACTGGAGAACCCGTGAACTATTTTCAGAAGTCTTGAAGTTGGAGGAGGAACCGGTGTAGGGTTTCCTGATGAGGAGTTCGTGTAAAACTGCATCTGGATGCATCTGGAATAAGCATCAGAATGTTGCCATGCCTGGGTCACATCTGAACCATTTCTAGAAAGAATCTCGGAAGATAATGATTTTTGTCTGTCGACTGATCTTACCTGAAAAAGGTAAAGAGTTAGTTATATGCAATGTCATGATGCATGATGCAATGTATGTTATATGATGTGAATGTAAATGAATGTGCATGTAAGCTGGAAAGCTGTCTTGCGGAGGATAAATGAATCCTAGATGACTGAAGATAAAAGCATCTTGACTGCTGCCGGGAAGAATAATTCCTTGGCTGTTGCTGGGGAATACCAGATCTTCAATCATTGAGGGGCCTCAGGACCACCGCGGGGAATTGGAATTTCCTTGGTGACTTGCAGGGTAAGAGAATTTCTGATGATTTCTACCGGGGAGTTCAGAAGCTGATAGGATCATGATGGAAAGGTAGGGCTGGGCATCCTCAGTCTGGTGGGAAGTATCTCTGTGGGGAAAAGGTTCACTAGCTTGGTTTAGCTGGGGATACTGAAACTTTACTCTGAGGGGAATTGAGTTCTGACTGAGGAATGCGGACTTCAAATCTGCTCCGGATTTCCTTTGAAAGGGTATCAAGATATTTAACCGTACCTTCAACTTACTAGTAATCATCTTTCTTGATTCATAAGGAAATGATTATGTTCAAATGCATATGCCTATTTAACAAAACATTGGACGTTTCTCAAATAAAACATAAGTGCAAAAGAAAAGAGAAAAGGAACGACGCAAATTTCTGGAAAAGTATTTGTATTAACTTTCTATGAGTATATTTGTACAAAGGAGACAAACATCCTAGTAAGAGGATTTCGTCGTAAATATTGAAAAGTTTATACAAAAGAAAGATGGCTATGTGAAATAATTCCATGAGATTCCATTCCGCTATAGCCTTCACAACTCTGAATATCTGTCCATTCAATGCTTCGTCTGCCGATGGCTGGATTGATCAGAAGCTTGGAACTGGTTGATGAAGAGATTGTCCTTAAAGTGATCCGACGAGACATAGTCATACGCTTTAATTCCCTAACTTTTGCCTGAATCGCCCTTTCGGGTTTTCGATCCACCGGGAAACCCCTTTTTGCGCAAGCCGCCCTTTCGGGTTTTCAACTTGCCGGGTGTACAGATTTCTTTTTATTTTTATCCCTAACTTTTTCCTGAACCGCCCTTTCGGGTTTTTGGTTCATCGGGATGCCCATTTTTGCCCAAGCCGCCCTTTCGGGTTTTCGACTTGTCGGGTTATTTTATGCGTAGTATCTTTTGACTATGTCTGCGTTTGCAGGGTGCGGCAAATCGTCACCGTCCATGGTGGTCAGAATCATTGCACCACCAGAAAATATGCTCTTGATCACAAATGGTCCTTCGTATGTAGGAGTCCATTTGCCCCTGGGATCACTTTGCGGCAAGATAATCCGCTTGATTACGAGATCTCCGACTTGATACACTTGACGTCTGACTTTCTTATTGAAGGCCTTGATCATCCGCTTTTGATACGTCTGACCATGGCATACAGCAGCGAGTCGCTTCTCATCGATCAAATTGAGTTGATCAAGTCGGGACTGAATCCAATCATCTTCATTCAAACCTGCGTCCTTCATAATCCTTAGAGAAGGAATCTGAACTTCCATAGGCAGGACAACTTCCATGCCGTATACCAAAGAAAATGGGGTTGCCCCGGTTGAAGTACGTGCCGTCGTACGATACCCGTGTAGAGCAAACGGTAACATCTCATGCCAGTCTTTGTAAGTGACTGTCATTTTCTAAATGATCTTCTTAATGTTTTTGTTCGCAGCTTCAACAGCACCGTTCATCTTCGGCCGATAGGGAGATGAATTGTGATGATAAATCTTGAACTGTTCGCACAAAGCGGTGATCATCGTGTTATTCAGATTTGTACCGTTGTCTGTGATGATCCTGTCTGGAACACCATACCGGCATATGAGATTTTGCTTGATGAAGCGGGCAACCACATTTTTAGTAACAGAGGTGAAGGAAGCTGCTTTGACCCATTTGGTGAAATAGTCAATGGCAACCAGGATGAAACGATGTCCATTGGATGTCGTGGGCTTGATCTCTCCAATCATGTCAATGCCCCACATTGCAAATGGCCACGGAGCTGTCAAAACATTGAGAGGAACCGGAGGGATATGAATTTTATCAACGTAGACCTGACATTTGTGGCAAGTACGGGAATGTTGATGGCAGTCAGCTTCCATGGTAGACCAGTAATAGCCTGCCCTTAGGATCTTCTTAGCCATTGTATGCCCGCTCAAGTGGGTGCCAAATGTGCCGCTGTGTATCTCGGTCATGATTAACTCTGCTTCAGCTTTTTCTACGCATCGAAGTAAAACACAATCATGGCTTCGTTTGTAAAGGATGTCGTTGCTCAGGAAGAATTTGGCAACAAATTTCCTTAGGAACTTTTTGTCATTTACGGAAGCTCCTTCGGGATAATCTCTAGTCTGGAGATACCTTTTGATTTCATGGAACCAGGGTTGTTCCACTACTTCTTTGGTATTAATCTCGTGACAATGTGCGGGTTTATCCATTCGCTTGATGGTGATTTGGGGAGCCTCTTTATCCCAGTTGAGTTTAAACATGGAGGACATTGTAGCTAGAGCATCTGCTAGCTGATTCTCCTCTCGCGGGAAATGCTCGAAGGTAATTTGCTCGAAATGAGGCAACAATGTCAAGACATGTTCTTTGTATGGGATACGATTAGGATGCTTGGTATCCCACTCTCCTTTGATTTGACTGATAACCAAGGCCGAGTCCACGAATACGATCAAAGATTTGATCCCCAAGTCTATAGCAGCCTTGAGACCAAAGATGCAAGCTTCATATTCAGCCATGTTGTTTGTGCAGCTGAAGCAAAGTCGGGCCGTGAAAGGTGTGTGACAACCTTCCAGGGAAATGAGCATTGCACCGATACCGTTTCCAAGCGCATTTGAAGCACCATCAAAGTACAGGGTCCATCGGGATCCCTTTTCGGGTCCGTCATACGGTCCGTTACCTTCAATGTTGTCCAAATTCATGATGTCCTCATCTGGGAAGTCGAATCTCATGGGTTGATAATCTTCGATAGCTTGATGAGCCAGATGGTCATCTAGTACACTCCCTTTTATAGCTTTTTGAGTGGTGTATTGGATGTCATACTCAGTTAGGATCATTTGCCATCTAGCTATTCTTCCAGATAAAGCAGGCTTCTCGAAGATATATTTGATAGGATCCATTTTGGAAATCAACAGGGTAGTATGAGTCAACATATACTGCCTTAGTCGGCGAGCAGCCTATACCAAAGCGCAGCAAGTTTTCTCGAGCAGTGAGTAGCGAGTCTCACAGTCGGTAAACTTTTTGCTAAGGTAATAAATAGCATTCTCTTTTCGACCAGACTCGTCATGCTGGCCCAAAACACACCCCATTGAGTTATCCAAGACGGTCAGATACATGATCAATGGTCTTCCTTCGACGGGTGGCATCAGAATAGGAGGTTCTAGCAAATACTCCTTGATTTTATCAAAAGCAGTTTGGCAATCGTCGTTCCATTCGACTACCTGATCTTTCTTTAATAGTTTGAAAATTGGCTCACAGGTAGAAGTCAGATGAGAGATGAATCTGGCAATATAATTCAAGCGCCCCAAGAACCCTCTAACCTCCTTTTCAGTACGGGGAGCAGGCATCTCTTGTATTGCTTTTACTTTTGCTGGATCGACTTCAATGCCTTTGTTTCTTACAATGAATCCTAGGAGTTTGCCAGACCTAACTCCAAAAGTACACTTACTTGGATTCAGCCTGAGTTTGTATTCTTTCAACCTGGCAAACAGCTTTTCTAGATGTTCAAGGTGTTCCTCCTCTGTTTGTGACCGAGCTATCATATCGTCTACGTAAACTTCAATCTCATGATGTATCATATCATGAAACAAAGCTACCATGGCGCGTTGATAAGTTGCCCCTGCGTTCTTCAGTCCGAACGACATCACCTTGTAACAGAAAGTACCCAATTGTGTGACAAAAGTTGTTTTCTCCATATCTTCGGGGGCCATTTTGATTTGATTGTAGCCCGAGAATCCATCCATGAAGGAAAACACTTTATGCTGAGCTGTATTATCGATTAAAATGTCAATGTGTGGTAGCGGAAAATCATCTTTGGGGCTGGCCCTATTCAAATCCCGGTAGTCCACACACATCCTGACTTTGCCATCTTTTTTAGGTACTGGCACGATGTTAGCGACCCATTGAGGATAGGATGTAACAGCCAGAAAGACAGCTTCGAATTGCTTCATCACTTCTGCTTTGATCTTTTCAGACATGTCAGGCCTCATTCGGCGGACTTTTTGTTTGATCGGTGGACAATCCTCTCTTGTGGGGAGACGGTGAACCACGATGTCTGTGTCTAAACCCGGCATGTCTTCATAAGACCAAGCGAAGATTTCAACGTACTCATTTAACAACTGTATCAGGCGTTCCTTGACACTTGGTTCCAGATTAGCACCCACTCGCACCTCCTTCCGGTCTTCCTCGGTTCCTAAGTTGACAGTTTCCAATGACTCTTCGTGAGGTAAGATGGCCCTTTCCTCTTACTGTAGAAGTCTGGCTAGTTCCCCTGGTACTTCACAACCTTCGCCATCTTCATACTCGGCTTGATTGACCAGATCTTCAGAGTTATTGAAGGATATAGCAGAATAGTCACCCATGGAATCCAGAGTGGATGGGTACCTGCATTTGTGAGTGTGGGTGTGTGTAAGGGATACACATCCTTAAACAAAAAAATGCAAAAGGAAAGAAAATGAACACAGTAGTTTATCAAATGAAAAACGTCCAATGAATCATTAAACATGGCATATGGATATGAAGATAATCAAACCCTTACAAATGGACCTACATGCCCCGGGCAAGGCATGAGGTAAAAGAGTAGTGTGCGGATTGTTCAAAAGTAATTATTACAGACCAAAGGAAATGTTTGACAGATAAATTACTGATTAATAAAAGTAATGGGGACAAAGTCTTTTGCCTCCCAGTTGCATAGTCCTCCTTTGATAGTTGGGTAGATCCACTCTTCAATGTTTTCCTCTTCGTCTTCACCCTCTAAAGCGTTGATTCCGTAAGGAGAAATCTTGATTGGCGCCCTTTCAATCTTTGAACGGCGCATAGCTTTCTGGCCCGCGGCAGTGAATCCTAATCCAAATTTGTCTGTTTTATGTGGAATATAAGGCAACTGCCCCCATGCTGAATTCTTCCCCTCCTTTATTGCGGCCTTCGCGTCTTCCAGAGATGCCATCCTGGCCATCTGCTTTGGTACTTCAGCTACCAATTTTGCTACTGTTATTTCAGGAGGGACTTCTTCAAAATGTTGGAATGGTGTCTCAATGAACTCACCCTCTACTTCCACATACCGGAAGGAGTTCAGGTGGCTGATCATATATTCCTCCTCACCATGGACGGTTATGATCTTCCCCTTGACAGGATACTTCAAGATTTGATGTAAGGAAGAGGTGACTGCCCCGGCATTGTGTATCCAAGGCCTACCCAACAAGCAAGAGTATGACGGACGGATGTCTATCACATAGAAAGTAGATTTAAACACCTCAGTGCCTACCTTGATGGGAATATCAACCTCCCCATGGACCATCCTCTTCGAACCATCGAAATCTCTGACAATAATATCACTCGGCTTCAGCTCTAAACCTTCACAATCTAGTCGGTCCAAAGCTTTCCTAGGAAGTACATTCAGCGAAGAACCTGTGTCGACCAAGACATGTGCGAGAGTAGTTCCTCGGCACTCGACTGAAATGTGCAAAGCATCATTGTGGTTTCTACCTTTAGGAGTTAGGTCGGCATCAGAGAAACCTAATCCATTATCTGCAGTAAGGCTGGCCACGCAATTTTGGAATTGGTCTGCAGAGGTTTCCTGGGGCACATGGGCTGCCTTTAGGAATTTTATCAAAGCCTTGGCGTGCGCTTCTGAGCAAAGCAGTAGTGCCAACATGGAGATCTTCGAGGGGGTTTGCCCCAGTTGTTCTACCACGTCGTAATCACTCCTTTTGATTATCTTCAAGATCTCTTCCATTTCTTTCTTGGAGGTTTCCGGGATGACCAAAGGTTGAGCCCTCGTCCTGACGAGCTCATCTTGGGTTCCCTTACCTTTATCAGCAGAGGTAGGAGGGAAAAAACTAGGAACAATAATATCTTCAATCAATGGGGTTCTAGCGGAGAGTTTTATTGGTGCGGGAGTAACTTTGGCAGCAGATGAGGGTCCAAAGATTGCTTTTGGAGGGGCAATCTCTGGAGAAAATATTCTCCCACTCCGGGTGATCTTGCTTGTGCCCGCAATGTTTCCAATGCTGGCTTCCTCTTCATCCGAGCTTCCTTCAATTACTTCAACTTGTTTAATACCATGGTAGTAGACGTCACCGCCGTAGTTCCATGGTATTGACTTCTCAGAAATGTAGGGGACATGCCCTGGCATTGTTATCTTTAGAGGAACAGACTTCGTAGCTGGTGTAATCTTAACAGGCTTTCTGACGGCCTTGGAAAGATTGGCGTGAATGGTTATAATTGAGACATCTTCAGTATGGGTTGGAATAGCAGAAACTTTTTCAAACAAAATTTGTCGACTGTCCATTAGGCCTTGGATGCCTTTCTTCAGTAACGGACAGTCAAACGGCAGAGAGTGACAATAGTAGCAATCTTCTTTACATCCCGGTAAAATCCCGGCCTTTAACAGATTCAACTTGATGGTTAACAACGGAGTCATCAGATCATTGACATCAACAACATACAAATCTTCTTCAATAGCATTGACATTTCGACCGTGCTTCGGCATCGGAGCAGATATCACGTTCGGCTTCTCTGGAGCGTCGAACTCCACCTCTTTCGCCTCTATCAGGTCTTGGATTTTATGCTTGAGTGCCCAACAATCATTGGTGTCGTGCCCGACACTGTCAGAATGGTAGGCACATTTAGCATTAGGATGGTAATGCGGAGAGGACGTATTCACATTTTTTGGTGCCTCTTTGATAGTGGCGAGATTCAATTTTAACAGATGGGGAAGCACTTGCGCTGGCGTCATATTAATGCGGGTGAACTGTCGTTGTGGCCGTTCCACCCGTTGTTGATTTGGTCTGGACTGGTTATAGCGAGGCTGCTCACTTGAAGGGTTTTGGATCATTACGGCCCCCACAGTCGGCCGGCGCTCAGTCTTCCCTGCTCTTCTCTGAGAGTATACCACAACCGTTTCTTTCTTGAAAGGTTTCTTCTCAACACTTGCAGCGGCATCCTTCTGTATCTTTCCTGACTTGATGTCGGCTTCTATCCTCTCCCCAGTTAAGATCAAATCTGTAAATCTCGCGGAAGAATTACCGATCAGATGGTTGAAAAATGGACCAGTCAGGGTCCCCAGGAACATGTCAACCAGTTCGCGGTCAGTCAAAGGCGGCTGCACCCTTCCAGCCAAATCTATCCATTTTTGTGCATACTCTTTGAATCCTTCGCCTGTTCCTAGTGACATACCCTGAAGTTGGGTACGCGTAGGAGCAAGGTCAGAATTGTACTGATATTGTTTATAAAAAGCGGTGGCCAAGTCTTCCCAATTTCGGATGCTGGCTCCATCCAGTTGATAGAACCACTCAAGTTGAGCCCCAGAAAGGCTATCCTGAAAGAAGTGAATCCAAAGGTTTTTGTCCGCGGTGTAAGGTTGGATCTTCCTTACATAGGACCTGAGATGCATTTTTGGATAGGACAGCCCGTCATACCTCACAAAAACTGGCACTTTGAACTTTGGGGGAATCACAATTCTGGCAACTAAACCCAAGTCTTCGAAATCAAAACCCAGCACTCTCTGCAGCTCCATGGCTGCCAACCTGTCTTATAAACCTTTGTACTTATCATCAGCCGGAGGGTATTGTTGATCAGAGTAGTCTTCATCCTCTTCAGCCTCCTCTTCTTCCATATCGGACTCGGAAGGTACCGCAGCCGCACCCCCTTTACTGGTTCCCTCCTCAGAAGTAGGAGGAAATTCAAGCACTCTTCTGGCTTCTCCTTCAAATCTTCTCCCTAAAGTAGCCACCCCGAGTCTCTTTTTCTTCTTTTTCACTGGGTCTTTATTCCCCAGTAGGGCCTTTAGATCCTCCTGACCCTTAGCCAAGGTCATCAGGAGTTGCTGAAACTGTGCATTTTGAGCCTGCAAGTCCTTGACTGTTTGCTCGAGATCCATCTTACTGAAATAAACAGCAGACAGATAAGGAAACCTGGTGTGAGACCTGCTTATGCACATGATGAATGGTATGCTTATGTATGCAATGCATTCAAGGATTTAGAATATTCAAAATTGTTGTAAACAAAAGAGAACGCACGTCATATTAATAAGAAGAAATTTGTCAGTACATAAATGCCCCATGGGCCAAATATTACAAAACTTCTCAAGGTAAAAAGACGTTGCGCATCCTCTTTGGCGCGATGTAGGTGTTGAGGGTCTCTTCCTCATGGAGTCGGCGGGTAAGCTCTAGAACCTTCTTCTCGCTGGTGTAGAAGCTGGCTTCAAAAGTGTTTCGTTCCTCCTTGAGTTGGATCCAACTCTTCTACATTTCCTCCCACGATGTAGGCATGTCAGGATATAGGATGGTGTAGGGAACCTCTCCTTCCTTGACGGGCTCTTTAATCACAGGGAGAACATGAGGATAAGGCATCATTAGACTCTGGGCTCGGGCTCGTACCGACTTGAGATAAGGCTCAAGAGGGATGGAGTTCTTGTGCCCTAGTGTCTTGCTATCAACCTTGTTGGGAATTCTCCAAGCTCTGATGAATCTTTGGCGAAGTCCTTGTGCATCGTTGTCGAAGTTAAAAACTAGGTCAGGAATCAACATGTCGTGAGGGCCATCCCTCCGTGCATATCCAAATTGCCTCAAAGCTAGGCAAGGGTTGTAGGTAATGCCCCCTCTAATGCCAAGTAATGGAACATTAGGGAACTCTCCACAACGATCGACGATGATGACATTTTCTCTGGACCGAGAACACCAATGTACATCAGAGTGAGTAAGAGTCATCAACCGTTAGGACCACCTGTAGCCTTGGTCATTCTTCAAGACAGATTGTGGAAGGTGCGAAATAAACCACCTTGCAAGGAGAGGAGTACAGCACATGAGAACACCCCTCTTTCTCATTGTTCGTGTGTAAAATGAGTGAAGAATGTCCCCAAGAAATGTTGGTATTGGATTTTTGGATAAGAAGATTTTGACGGCATTGACATCTACCAGCTGGTCAGGATTTGGGAACAAGACCAACCCATAGATAAGGAGTGCCACAATTTCTTCAAAGGCTTGTAGGTCCAATGAATTCCAACATTCTTGTGCCTTCTCAAACAAGAATTTTGCTAAGAATCCTTTGACGCCGCTTCTGGTTTCCCAATGCCCCTTGATGTCAGATGGCTGTAGATGTAGTGCTCGAGCAACATCTTCAGGCTTTGGTTCCTTTTCCGTACCGTTGTAGGGTAGTTGATTAAGGATAGGAATTCTCAGGAGTTGAGAAAACTCCTCCAAAGTGGGCACCAACTGGTAGTCGGGGAAAGTGAAACAGTGGTGAAGAGGGTCAAAGAATTGGAATAGAACTTTCATCATGTTTTCTTCAATGTTGGTGCTGACTAGGCTGAGCAGTCTACCATGTCTTTCACTGAAGGATGAGCTTTCCGGAATCCTTGATGTGAGCTCCTTGAGTTGAGGAGGGATTCTCACAAGGTTGACTTGGATGGTTTTTCTTCGAAGAATTTCCATGACCTACAAAACAAGAACAAAGATGAAGATCTAAACCCTTGAAATGGTTAGTGAATGCATATGATGCTTTATGATGTTTATGATGTATGCACAAACATATGTACAAGCAAATCACACAAAACCCTAGTTTCAGGCTTGCATGAGGTTTCATAGGTAAGTACCCTCTTGAGTGTAGTTGGCTTAAAAACCTGTCCTATAAATAGTAACCGGGTTCTAAGGAGCTCAATATCATTGGGTCGTTTTCATTGTTCATTGTTTTGGTTTAGCCACTTAACTAGCGACCAAAATATTCCAAGAAAACAACCCTCAATGAGTGTAGTATCGAGTATCTACCAACTTCGGACTACACCAAAGCCGGTCATCTCACTACCCCTAATAAAAGGCCAAGATGGTCAAGTAAAGTTCTAGGTCATTAGTGCTTAGTGACATCACTCAGCGGCCCCGTACTCTCCTTGATTGAACTCAAGGGTTACCGGTACTCACAAATATGTCGCACTAATATAGCTATTGCTTTAACCGTGTCGGTATACCCCGCACAGTTTCCACAACGTATTGCTATCTATGAATGTTTCCCCAAATCCGGGTGTAGGATTGCAAACCCAAACAAGAGAGCCAAGATGTAAAGCAATCAAAACAAACAATTAGTCATGCAAGAGGGTGATCTAAGCCCTAAGGTTACTCCACTTAAAAAATATCCCCAGCAGAGTCGCCAGTTCTGTGATACGGTGGGAGAATTGACTAGGGTTTTGCGTTTGTTTTCGCAAATGTTTCGGTTGAGCAAGAGTCGCCACCGACTTTTTATTTTATCCTAAGGAAAGGTTAAAAAAGCACAGCAAAAACCTTTGAGATTTTTTCTTGGGTTCGGGGAGTAGATTATAGAAAGGAAAGGTATTAGCACCCTTTCTATCCATGGTTATCCATGGGCTCTTAGTTACTTGCTTAGATCAACTTGCCTTGATTTTCAATTGTTTGAAATGGTGCTTTGAGCGTGGTTTTGAAAATGTTTTGAAAAAGATGCCTTGTCTAGGCTACCCTTGTAACAATTCTTTACTCGAATGTTTTACAAAAGGTGTTTGTCTTTTTGAAAAGATGTTTCAAGGTTTTTGAAAGTTGTTTTGAAAGTGTAGTGATGTGTGGTTTGAAAAATAGGCAAGTGTTTTTGTTTTGCAAGTTGACAAGTACTCAAGAGCTATCTACCCTAAAGTTCTCAAAGATCTTTGCTATGTTTTAACCCTTTTAACAATTTTTGTTCCACCATTGCATTTGGTGGACAATCTTGTGTTAGGATGTTAACGGGACGGGCGCGGGTCATCGTTTAGACCATGATTGCAATGGTGACAAGTATCTTTGGGCAATTTTCCTTTAAGGGACTTGATCATTTTTAGGCAAATTTTGAAAGCGTCATCGAGGGACCATGATCATTTGAATTGTTTTGCTTTGCCCAAAGAGACCTAACATGCAATATGGCCCATTATTGAAGGCAACAAGTGGAATACCCTAGGGGTGCAAGTGTGATTAGTGTTGTCCATTTTCATGCTTGTTTATCTTGACTTTAGGTCAAACTATTTTTGGTTAATTGATTTGCATACAAACCCTAATTCTAACATGGCATAATTAGAAAGCTTTAAAGTGTGAAAAATAAAGTTCCTAAGTTATTACAACACAATATATGGGAAGGGGGGTACAAATGTTCAAATGGGGGTATTTTGACAAGAATTAAAATCCTAGACTATTACATCAAACTTGGAATTTTGCAAGGTATTTATTTACACAATATTCAAATAAAAATAAGATAAATATGCAAAATGCAAAAAAGGTTTTTTATATGTATGTAAAAAGTGTTTTTTATGTGTCAAGAAAACAAAAATAAAAGTATTAATTTTTGGGTATTTTTCATGTTTAGGGCAAAACCCTAATTTTGCTAAAATAAAATGATATTAATTATTTAATATATACAATATTTATTAGTTATGTACAAAAAATAAATAAAAGAGAAGTATATTTGTCAAAAAGGTATTTTTAATGTCAAATATTAATGAAATAAAAATGTATATATTTTGTATTTTTTAACCTAAATATACTAATAAATATATATATATATATATATATATATATATATATATATATATATATATATATATATATATATATATATATATATATATATATATATATATATATATATATATATATATATATATATATATATATATATATATATATATATATATATATATATATATATATATATATATATATATATATATATATATATATATATATATATATATATATATATATATATATATATATATATATATATATATATATATATTATTTACTAAATATATTAAATATGTACAAAAAAAAAATTTCATATTATTAAAAAAAGTATATTTTTTATACAATGTTTTCAAGAGATAACATCAAATAAAAAATCAGAAATAAAATATGTTTGTATTATTTTTTAGTTATTTTAAATAATAGTATTTATGTATTATTTATGTACAAATATCAATTTAAACAAATAAATGCCTAATAAATTCAAAAATGGTTTGAAAAATATTTTTTATATTTTTAATATTATGAGAAAAAATAAATAAGTCAGACATAACAAGAAAAAGTCAAAAAATCTTTCAAATAAGCACAATGGGCCAAGGGGGTTCCAAAGCAGAAATAGGGTGCAAATAAGAAGTCAACTCAGGCCCAGCCCAAGAAGACTTTGTCTTCAACCTTCAGACAAAACCTTTGAAAACACGCGCCTTTTCTTGCTTCAAACACAACTCCTGATTCCTGGACTTTCAGCACAAACTCATAACATGAAAGATGTCAAGCATCAAGCCACGATTCCATACAGATAAAAAACTCATCTTAACTCTCAGAAATGAGAGAGAATTTCTCCATTCCTAATTCTTAACCTAACTTTTTATCAATGTTCAGAACTCAAATTCTCATAGCACAGGCAAAATAAATGGAAAGTAAGGATATGTATAGCTTCAGGGACATGAGCATGACATTTTTCATTCACAAACTTAGAGTTAATTCTTCCTACATTGAGAGATAGAAGTCCATGAACTTTCCTGTTCAGTTGGAATCGTGCCTGGCAATGGAGGAGCTTTCAGGGCAAGATAATGATTTGGATAGCTTGCTTGATGTCCAGGGATGCTATTCCAACCTTTAGTTTGCTTTGAAACCAAGAGAATCGTGTTATGGCACTTCAACTGCAAAACAGAAAAATGAAAATGGTGATGTTGGTTAGGGGTGTTACAGTCTGCTTCTAATGCTTTGGACAGTTTGTATGGATGGTAGGGAAAGTGTTTGAAGTGCTTTTGGCCAAGGTGCACGATGGAAATGAACTATGGAAGTCCAACTGCAGCTTATGCCCTGTTTTTGCAGTTTTATGGTAATTCTGAGTTTGAGGATGTTTGGAACTTGGTTGGCTTGTGTTTCAGTTTAGGTTTGGTGTTTAGAATGTGTTTAACAAGTTTGCTTAAGTTGGTCTTGGCAGAAATGAGAGTTGGTGTATGTTATGCAAGTTTTCTTCACCTTTAAGCAACAAAATGCTAAGTCCTTTTCTAGACTGATGGAGGCCCCTCTAATGTGCTGCTAAGCTTGCCCTTGATCAGTGGGATTAGCCTAATAACTTGTGCCAAATAGATTTGCTGTGTACCTCTTGATTTGCAAATTGACATAAAGCCATACTTTTCTAAAATGGATAATTTGCTTTTTCTACTTATGGCTTTATTTTGCATACAATGCTTGAACACATAAAATAAGGTCTTGGCACAATGAGTTAGAATTAAATTTATGAGTGTGAATGAGATAAGGACCTGTAATCTAGCTTAAGGCATGCTGAGTTCAAAAAATGTAAGGTTATGGACATGTAAATTGGTCATGAACAAGGTGAGTTTTTCCCATATTGCCAAATTCAATTCTCCCTAACCATGAGGTTGTTTGATGAGTTCTTGGACATTTTGGAAAGCTTGGAATGTGTACTACAATCCATCTTTGTAATGAAAATTGAAATTCCAAGTGGAAGCATGTGAAAAGTTTCCATGAAGTTAGGCAAAAATCCTGCCTAAAATAGGTCAAAATTTTTCTAAGTTAAGAATGGTTTGGTACCCTTGTTCCAAAAATTGTAACTTGAGCTACAAGATTCTTTTGAGAAAACTTTGTGAATCAAAGTTGTAGATTTTGCAATGGGCTACAACTTTCATGTTTTGACTTTTCCTTGAATCCAAATGCATCTTGATGAGAAAGTGGGACAAAGTTAGGAAACAATTAGGGTTTTTCATAACTTAGAAAAATTCTAAGTTATGAAAAATCTTCATTTCAAACCCTAATTTGTGATTTTTGATTCCTTGATGAACAAGTTTCATGATTTGGCATGTTTGGATGAAAAATGAATCTTGACACTTGATTTTGACCAAAAAGTCAAAGTTTGACTTTTCAGTATACAGTCAAAATTGATCAATTGACTGGAAAATTCAACTGTCAATCCTGTGCATTTGGGATCTTCTAAACTTGTTGAGCATGTCAAGACAATTCCATGAGGTCCTTGAGTCCATATGTGAGCTTGGTTTGCCATTGGTTAGGTCAAATAGTCAAAAATTGCCTTTGTGCAGTCAAAACCCTAAAAATGACCATTTTGCCCTTTTGGTGATCTGATCAAATTTCTTGTGGAATTGTGATCCAAACTTGATCAAATGGTTCATATGAGTTCATTATGTTGATGTGGGTCAAAAATCATGAGGTTTGACTGTCAATTGGCCACAGTTGACTTTTTCCCCAATACAGCTGATTTCTAGGTCAACTGTCCAATTGACTGGGCAAAATTTGGAATCAAGACTTGAAACTTGGTATGGATAAACTTGGGAGTCCAACATGAAGCATGAAAGTCATCTTAGGCATTTTAGGTCAAAATATCTTTGTGCAAACACAAACCCTAATTTGGGTCTACAGTGCAAGGAGAAGTCTTGAGCAGAAGAAACCCTAACTGGATCTTGAGCTCCAAGGGTCTTGTGATGAGAAAATATTGAGAAAATGGGAGGGCAAATTTTGGGGTACAACACTATGCAATGATATTATGTAGGTGATGCATGGTCTGATGTTTGTTTCTCAAAATAAATGAGATTGCACTGTATGTACTTGTGTTGTCAATGCTATGACGTATGGATGCAAATGTATGAAATTAAAGATTGTTTGTGCCGTAGCGTTGCTGGAAGCGGGGAAAATAAATCCCTTCTGAAGCACTGATGGGTGAATCTCCAAATATAAACTCTGTTGTAGAAGGGAAATGTCGTACATTGCTTGTAGACTTTGTGAAATCCTGCTGGGGAAATCTGAGAAGTTGGGCAACTTACTGGGGAACCTCTAGAGCGGTAGTTGAAATTTTTGCTCTGTCAGGGGTATAAGAACGCTTGATACCAACTGGCTGCATACTGGAGATACGTTAATGATTCTGTAGTAGTGTGTATTTGCTTTCGTTCTTGCTGGAGAAAGTACCTGCGGGGATTTTATGGAATGGCCTATAGATATTATCCTATTTCTTAAAGTCATTAGTAATTGTCTTTCCGTTTTCTGTTTATTTGTAATAGTAATCACGTTCAAATGCATATGTTCAAAAATAAATCATTGGACGTTTTTGTAAACAAAACACAGAAACAAAGAAAAAACAAGATGGTTTTGCACTTCCAAAAGGGATATCTTTCTATTAACTTGGATAAGTATTTTTGTACAGTGAGATGAGTATTTTAGCGAGAGAATGTCGTCGTAAATAATGAAAATTGATACAAAGAAAAGATAGCTATGTGCAAATAATCCCATGGGGTTCCCATTATGCTATAGTTTTCATGTGCCTGAATGTCTTGTCCAGTTGTTAATTTGCAAAAGAAACAGAAAATAACAAGCACAAACTTCTAAGATTACATGATCAATTCTCAATGAATATAAAAACTAGAAGAAGTGTGAGCTTCAGAGAGATGAGGATAGTAGATTAATAACTTGTTTGAAGAAAAATTAATGAGTAATCTACCTGAACGAAGTCTGAGAATTTTTCTCTGAAACAGGAGTTGGTGAGCTTGATTTAGTGCTCAATTCTTGGTGGTAAGGGTATTGTGAGCTTCAGAGAAGTCCAATGGAGCTAACTGAATCAAAACAAAGGAATGAAATAGCCTCTAAAGGATAAAATGAATCCAAAAATTTCATAGGTTTTGTGAGGTTTGGGCGGAGCTTATTTGGCTATCCAAGCTTGAGGAAACAAGTGAGGAATGATTCTCTATTTATAGGGAAATGAATGGTGAAAATAATTGGAAGAAATAGTGAGGTTTGGAGGGAAATTGAGTGAAGCCCGAAAATGAGAAAAATGCAACTTGAACTTGCTCAAAACTCAACTAATTCTTGCATTTCAATGCTCAAATCATGCTTTGCAACTTGTTTAAACATGTTTACTTTAAAAACACGCAAGAATTTGATCATTAGAAGTCACATATGAAAATCAAATTCTAACTTCAAGAAAAAACTCAGTTTCATGGAAGCAACTTCAAGAGCATGGGGCACACAATGTATGAGGCGTTATGATCTCATTCTTTTTAAAATGGAAAGATCTCACAACAAAATTCACAATGTGCCAAGAAATCTAGCATTTGGATGCTTGAGAAAAAAGTTATTCAAATTTGAAATCAGGAAACACACACAGGTATTTGACACTTAGAAAGATTCTAAGTATGGAGCCTCAAAATAACCTATAATGTTCTTCAAAGTTACATGTCCTTCCACTCAAAATTTGATCTTGATCCTTGAATATGAAATGAAGTAGACCTTTGAGTTGAGCTATGGAATCAATATCATTCAAAAATCATAAAAAATGAAAGAGTTGTGGTCTTTGGAAGAGGATGAACAAATTTGAGGAAATTCCCAAAAGACCTGTAATATTTTCAATTTTAAACAACTATCCAAGCATTTTCAAGTCTTGCATATTGAAACAAAGTTGTAATAGAAATTCCAAAGATTATTGTAGAAAAATAATGAGCTCAAGGAGATAAAATATAAATCAGGTTATGATCCATTGAAGTCACACATGATAATTTGATAGCCTTTTCAAAGGACTTGTAATCTTCTTCAACCATTAGTGATCTTCCATTCCAAAATTTTCCTTAAATCCTTGAAGATAACTTGTTAACGACCCTTTAAATAGAATCATGGAATTGGAATCAATCAAAAATAACAAAAAAGGGCAAGATATGGTCCTTGGAAGTCAGCAAACCCTAGCTCTGAGAGTGTCAAAATGACTTGGAACCCCTTTCAACTTTGATGGTTTTCCTTTCACAATTGGATCTTGTAATGTGAATGTAAGTTGTTGTAGATGATATGATAAGAACCCATAGAAAAAATAAACAACTCAAAATATTGAAAATTGATAAATTTATGCACTTGTGATCACAAAATCAAGCACTTTCTCAATTAGGTCAAACTTGTTGAATTAACCTTGAATCTTTTGATCTTTATTTGCAAAATAGAGCATGATGGATCACGTTAGACCTTGAAATGATGTTGTCTTGAAGCACAATCAAAGGTGGAACTTAAGTCTCAATGAAATTTGTTGAAGAAGGCATGGAAATAAACACATGAACCTATGAATCTTATTAATGAATACCACCACCAACATTGAGGAAAACTTTACCTAAATAATGGTGAGAGAGCTCTTTGAACCAAAAAAACTTTGATAGCATAGAAATAGCCTTGAAGCGTAAGCTCTTGCAATCCATTGAAGAACCATTTGACTGAGGACCATCCATCAAAACCCTAGGTTAGATGGTGAGATGGATGCAGTTGTGTCATCACCTACAATATGAACATCCAAAGAAACATATATACATATTTTAATGTTAGTTAAAAATTAAACCGCTTAAAAAAACATGTACAAGATATATAATTCAAGGTGCTTGGTGATTCCTCAAGAGATAACTTAAATGTATGATGAAGTAGATGGTAGAATCAACCTTAATATTTGATCTTGATGTTTTGATAATATGAGATAAGGATATATCTTAAACATTATCTCATTGTAGAATGCTTTCAAATTAACCCATGCTTCAGTTAGGACTTTTAAGGGTTGTAACGTGGCCTGGTTCGCGGTTTTTTAGAAAAAATATTTTTAGACTCAAAATTATTTGGTACCCACCCATTCCCCATGATGTTATCTAGTCCTAAGTTCAGATAATTCAATATGAGTACTCATATTTCAAGAGGAGTCTGAGATGATTGAGGAACCCACACGGTTCTCTTTTTTTTAGACACGAAAGTCACTCACTTTTTATTTTTGCGTTCCTGGTCACACGACTTTGTTGTTTCTTGAGGATTTTGTTTTGTAATCCTTTATCGCCTTTCAGGCTTTTTTCATTCTTTTTTGCTTTCCCTAACTTTTTCCTGGACAAATTCTTTTGAATTTTGATTTTGAAGTCCAACGGGATGCCCTAATTTTTTCCTAAGTCACTTGTTTTCAAGTTTTCGACTTAGTGGGATTTCTTTGATTTATTTTTTTATTCATTATTTTCTCTTTTCTTTTTATTTGAACAAATCGTGTGACCTCAAGTCGTTTTCGACTTGTTGGAATAATTGTGACTGCCTCATTCTTTGGTCAGTGAGGGATAACCATTTGTGGTTTCACAACTTTCTAGACCTCCTGATGTGAGGGATAAGGTTTGGTGATCCTCAAATAGGACACTCCTTTTGAAATTTGAACGCTCGATCAGATTAATTGAACACTACCCTACCCCCGGGTTTAAAAATGACGATTTTTTAACAGAAAAGAAACGCATACTTCATGGCTCAAAGGGGTTAATGAGGGTTTCACTCCCTTATATCTCTGGTGTTTGGGGATTTGAAACAACGCTTGTACATCGTCGTAAGGTCTTACTCAAAAGCATACAAACAATAGATTTTTACGTTTTTCAATTATCCACATCCTCCCTCCAACCTTTGCCTAGGCAAAAGACTTGGTAAAGTTGGCATCAATGTGCAAGAAAATCATTATATGAGTGATAACAAATGGATGACTAGAAATGAATGGATTACTTCAAGACAAACATACTCATTGTATTAAGATTAAAATTAAAAAGCAAACAAGTTTCTACATGTATGCAATGTTTAAAAAAACAAGAATGAGCACAAATGAAAATGCAGTAAATAAACCACTGATTTCCATTGATGAGGAGACTTGACTCCGTCTAGACTTAATGATTCTGACGAATTTTTGCAGTCTTGATGCTCACTCTGACAAGGTGACTTCAATTTATGCATAGGCTTCTTAGAGTGAACTTGATCTCCTTGGAATCAATGAGGCTCTGAACTTTTCCCTTGAACGCATTGCAACCTTCAATTGTATGACCAGGTGCCCCAAAATGGAACTCTCGGTAGGCATCAGGATCATATCCTTCAGGGTAGGGAAAAGGAGAAGACCCAAGCTATTTTAACTCCACCAAAGAGTTCTGGAGTAAGTGAGAGAGCAACTGACTATGAGGCATGAGGATTAGATCATGTACTCTTCTTGGCCTTATCAGATTATACCTATATTATCATTGACGATTTTATCGATAGTTTTGCTTCTGAGGAGCATGTTGTACTGGCTGAGTATGGGGATGATATTTTTCCTGATTGACCCTCTGGTTCCTAGCACCTGTGATAAACAACAATTGCTGAAAAGGAAGCTCTGGAAGCATAGGTTGTGGAGGAGGTGACCCAAGTCATGAAGTGGAACCTTGAGAACAGGAGGTAGTTACCACTTTTCTTATTGCAATTGGGAAATGATTGACTTGTATGTTAGAACCATCCAGGTTAAACAAAAATTCTCCTACGTTAAGAAAGTATCAAACTTGGTACTTCAATGCCATACACTCTTCTACATCATGGCCTACACCACCAGAATGTAAGTCACAACAGGAGTTAGCGTCATGGCTTACGGTGGGACCCTTAGTAGACATGTTTCACAGATTAACCAATCGAGACTATAACAAGAGCCGAAGTAGCTACGAATATGACAGTGGTATGGAATCGAACTGAGTCTCGGGCCCCTTCTGCTTTAGTTCATGAGTTACGCGCCTCTAATTCTCTTGGTGAACCAGGAGCAACTGCTGACAAGAAAGTTTTGGAACCCAAGGTTGTGGAGAAGATCTTTGAAGAACTCCATGACTTAAAAGATATCCCAAAGTACAGGTAGGAATGGAAACTCCTGTTGCAGAAGCAGGTATAGGATTGTATTCCTTTTTCAACACTTCCCTTAGAACTTTCATAACCAAACTTAGCTGAGTCTTCAACTGATTGTTCTCTTCTCTCAAGAGTTCCTGAACATGGACCAAAGATTGGATGTCCACCATAACCAACCCTATCTGAGCCTTCATTTCGGCCATCTCCCCACGAAGTTGTTCCATATCTTATCTCTGAGCACAAAGCGATGAGAAGTCAAGATTTGTAGTTCTGAAAAGAATACTAAGTCTGAATAAGAATTTCCCCAACTCTGAATACTTGTTATGAATGCATAAAGATGCATGAGGTGAATGAGTGGATGGAATGCCATGTTCAATGAATTTCAAGGAACCCACATGCTTTTAATTTTGATTTTGATCCAATAAGAGATGGAAAAGCACAACACAAGGCTCACAAACATGGTTCCTTGGAAATGGAAAAAACATGTATGCTCAAATGAGGTTAACAAAATGTTTCATGAATGAAATGGGATCATGGCTTCCATAAACTGAACCACTAATGTGCTCATAATAGAACCACAATCACATGTAACAGGATCAATGGTCTGAACCATTTCTAAATACCAAGAAACTGAGTATCAAAATATCAGCATATGTACCTGTAAGAATGATTTTCCCACCCCACCTCACGGGTAAATTCTAATCAAAATAGGTTTTCTAAGGGAAACCAGAGTCGGGAGTCCTTTATTAGAACACCTAGTCTATGCACAATGGGTGAAAGACAAAAGTCATCGTCAAGAGAACCTCGTCTGAGTGTGGTATCTCATGCCTCCTCGTACGTGTCAACGGAACACGTGATTCGACATGAGTATACGTCTAACCTATGTGTCACCGACCTGGGTAATGGGCCTTTTACCTCATGAAACACCCTCCTACAAAGGTGACAACACAACACATCAGCAGTCAACATAATAGAAACAATAATCCAGATGCAGATGAATGTAAACATATACATGTATACACATATACACATATACACAAATGAACATATATACATGAGAAGAAATAAAGCAGATAAATAAAAAACACCCAAAAAAAGAGAAAACAAGAGTAAGGACTGACTCGTTAAGTTTCTCCCCAGTGAAGTCTCCAGCTGAAGCAACCCGAGAAAATAAATCTCTCAAAACAAACAATGAAGTCGCCATCGAATATTTATTTATCCAACGGAAGGAAAGAAAAACATCGAAGAAAACCTGAAGAGGATTAAATTACGGTCTTCCATTGAAACATCGGGTAAGGGAGTCGATTACGTGAGGGGAAAGTATTAGCACCTCTCACGTTAGTGGTACTCCACGGGATCCACTCTTATTGTTTAATCTAATGGGTGTGTCTAAATCTAAAAGATAGGTTTTACATGGAATGCATTTATGCAAAGGATTATATACAAAAAATAAAAGGTTTTATTAGTCGTGCATGTCGCAGTTGCGAACCTTTGTGCCTACATACCACTGGCCATGCAATGGGGATCAAGGCACTCGTAGTTCCCCTTAAAAGTTTTGATTGGTTGCATTTTATATATATATAATGCCATTCTCTCATCCTTGAGGTTAGGATTGCAACTCGTGCTTGGTGTTGCAGCATGTAAGAGGCTCATTCTCGACCACTCGCACAATTAGCATCTCTAGGTTGCTCAAACTTGAAACAACATACCCTCATCGAAAAGGTTTTAAAAGAAAAAGTCTGAAAACAAAAATAAGTTTGCATTGGTTGGTGTTTTTTTACCTTGAAAAAGGATTTGAGAATATTAGGAATGTTTTGTGAATTTTCAAAAAAAAAAGATTTTTAGTCTTAATTATGCAAAAGGGGAAGAGAAAAAGTCTAAGGGAGACTAGCCTAGTTCTATCCCTAATGTTATCATGCAACAATGGTCCTAAAGTTAAGATAGACATGAAAACAATCTACCTAAGTTGACATACATGGATATCAATCCTAGGGTCTAAGTAGTTCAATCTTAAATAAGAGTAAGCTAAAAATCCTATGGGGAGCATGTGAACACACACAAAATAAAGAAGAAATGCAAGCAATCAAGCACTTAACCAAGACATGAAAGCAAGCAAAAAAATCGCATGAGAAGTATCCACTCATTCAAGTAGCACACACCTAACCATGAAATTGTGTCATCAAGGTAGGATAAAAGAGAGAGAACAACACCTAGTCATGATATAAAATCTCCAAGGCGTGATAGGGGAATAGGACACCTGACCAGGATATCACATCATCAAGGTAGGATGAGCGGAAGTTCCTGACCATAGATATCTTAGCATCTAGGCAAGAAGGGGTAATGAAAGCAAATCTTAACCAAGGTATCGTATTACCGAGGCAAGAAGTAAAGAGAGGGAGAATCGACTCTTAAACAAGATATCGAATAATCGAGGCAAGAGAAGAACAAAAAGGGAATCATCATAAGTGAGTAAACGCTTGACCAAGATATCAAGGATCGATGTAGGATCTAGAAGACAATAATGATATCACTACGAATCATCAAATGTTAACCAACACGAGCTTCAGACAAAATGCAAGGGTTGATTAAGAACCCTTTTCCACTTGATCGACTTGATATAAGAGTAGCACAATTCAATAGCATCAACATTACAACAGCTACGAACGACCTGGGGACTAGAAATGGCGGGGTCGATTGTTGACCCTCTGTTCGCCTTATGCCTCCTTTTGAGGACTAATAAATGGGGAATAGAAACGTGACGCCTTCATTGAGGTCTTTGGCACAAATGTAAACACACAAAATGGTAAACAAACAAGCATACATAAGAATTGCATTTTAAAGACCTTTTAAAACACATTGCCCGCCTAACGCAAGGACTTCCAATCATGCATCTCTAGTCATACTTCTCATGGCAAGGATAGTGGTAAAAAATACAAAAATGAAAATATGCAAAAGAAAGTACCAAACAGATATCGATTTGTAACAAAGTGTATCAAATAAAGAAACCTGAAATACTTCACGCGAGCTAGCATCAACAAACAAAATAGTCAGAAACGGGTGCTCAGAATATGCGCCAAAGCATCAACAATGTGAAAACAAATCACATGCGAAATGTGTGTCGAACACATCCTCACAACAACAATAAACCTGCACAAAAAATCACATACAGACAAAAACACAAGCAAGATATATTTCTCATGAAATGAGAATCAATAACTAGCATGTCGGAAGCGAATTTGAATCCTCAAAGAAAGTGGGATAATATGCTTTTCAATCGAATAATTAAGAACTAATTACACAATTGAAAGCTCTATTGAAATGCTTTTTACAAGTAAACAAAATCATTAGAAATAACAAGGAGGTGTAAACAGAACCAATATTCACATCACAAACTAAATTTCAAATAGATCATGAATAAATGAGACGCAAACATGCATTGGAACATAAAAATGAGATTTCAGGCAGCAACTACGTCACTCATGAAGGTGCACAAAAAGTTGGAATAAAAATGGACTAAAACAATACCAGTAACCACCAAATGTACCAACAAGTTCAAATAAGTGAAACTTTGGAATTAAATCACCACACGAGTACCACTTACCATCTCTGGGTAGAAACTTCGCAATTTACAGAATGCACGAGAAATCGCCTCAAAACAACTTAAATCGATACTGGTATCAACCGATGCGCTAACAAGCTAAAGTATGCATTAAACGCGAATTTAAAAACTCAATGTAGATGCACACATCACTTTTTGGGCAGCAACTATTCCACAAATAGAATGCGTAAAACTTTGATTTAAAATCATGCAGAAATGACACCGGTAACCACCGATTGTCCGCTTAAACTCAATAATGTGCAATGCAAAAATTATTTCTCAATGTGTATGAAAAAAGTACTTTATGGACAGAAATGAACCAATTAATGAAATGCACAAAAAGTTGATTTAAAAATGTTCGGAAACGACACCGGTAACCACAACTATTACCCCAAAGTCAATTGTGCATCGAACCACAATTAAAAACTCAAAACAATTGCGTTTGTGAACTCCGGGAAGCCATGTATAAAGTATAAAATCTTGCTAAAAATAGATTCAAAAATATCATTTCAAGTTAAAAAATCCAAGCATCGATACATGATACGCCAATTGGAATTCACAAATTAATTGTATCCAAAAATTTGGTACCGGTAGAAATGATTCCAAGCATCGAAACAAAATTAATTACGCATCAAAGACATGTAAACATTCACAATTTAATTTTAATTCATGAGTTTAAACAAAATTCAACAAAGTATCGAATCGAATTCAAATAGTGACGCGTAAATCATCACATAATTGAACAAAATTAATTTTCGACACGTAGAACAAAATTCATGAACAAAATTAATTGCAACAGGCAAAACTCAATAAACAACACAATTATCGCGTCGAAATAAACAAATCACAACAACATCAATCAACCGATTCTGGATTTGTTCATGATAAAACTTCAAGAATCACATAGATCTCAACAATAACATAATCAAAATTATGTCCAAAAATCAATATCCAAATTGTGTTGAACAACACAAATTTAAGTTTCATTCCACAATTCAATTCAAGAATCAAGATCTAATTATCAAACTAAAATTTTAACTCATGTTATCAACTAAAATTCAAATAAAAAACTACATCATGAATTAATTCACAAATTAAAATTAAGAGAACAAGAATTATTACCGAAAATGAATCAGAGAGTTCACATCGGAGAAGATGATGATGAATATCCACGTGGAGGGAGAAAGCTCGCTGGAAAATTGGATCGGCTGGGGCTGTTCTCGGTGGGGAACGGTAGCCGGAGAGGGATGCTCGCATTGGAGGGTGGTGTCCGGGAAGGGATGCTCACCATGGAGGGGGAAGAGAGAAGAAGTTTTGTGATTTGTTTTCTTGAGTTTTCTATTAATGTTCTTCAATATCTTGAGAAAGTTGAGAGAGAATTGAGAGAAAGTTGAAAGTGATTTTGAGAAATTTGTGATAATGAGTGTTAGGTGTTTGTGAAATTGGGTCTAAGAGATATATAGACACACTACTGGGCCTTATTTTTGGGCTTTTGACATGATTTGGGCTTTGTAGAATTTTCAGTTTATGCATAATCCGAGAATAAACCACAAACTCAGGACGTTTGGTGGGAAATCATGACGCGAGCCTCACGGTAAAATTATAGATGATAAAATTTATGACGTGATTCCGAAAGAACGGACGTGATACAATAAAAATCGAACAAGTTATAAATTTTTGAATGGCGAGAAACTTTGACTCTGACACTCTTTTTAAACTCAGCAGCTTATTTTACTGTTCCATTTGTGAAATGGACCATAGACAGAAGCCTTCGGAGCACCGTTCGAACTCGAGGTCTGAAGCAAAGTTGTAGCTAACAAAATTTGTGATCTCATGATTCGAGAACCAACATGATATGATAAAAATTGAGGAGTTTATGATGTTCACAATATCGGGAAAAAAAGTGTCTGTCAATCTCTTTTCACTGTAAAATTCCTTGATAATTTGCACTTTCAGAAACCTTCTGCACATAATTGGCTTCGACCTGAACATACGAAACGTAAGAGATATTAGGACGGAATTTATTCCTAAAGAATGACTAAAAAAGTTAAACTGGGTGAAAGCTATGAATTTTTGAACGTCTGAAAAATAACGGTTCAACATACCATTTCCACTGTATTTGCAATGTACATCTTCAGAGTATTCGTACATTCAGAGATCTTTCTCCCTGAATCAACTTCCGAGCCGAACATAAAAGTTGAAGGAGATAACAAGACAATTCAAATTCTTCAAGATCCACTTAAAGATGATATTTCGATCAGAAGTTATGAATTTTTGGGCATCTGAAAACAAGCAAAACTGTCAATCCACTGTATAGCGTGATTTCAGTTATTTGCACTTCTGGAGATCCCTCTCAAAGAATTGGTTCTCGATCCGAACATACAAAATAATTGGCCCTTGACCCGAGCATATGAACTTTGGCAAATACAAAGATGGATCTGAAACCTGAAGAATCACTCCAAAATACTTCTCTACACGGAGATTATGATATTTTTAAGTCACACTGTGAAATACTGTTTTTCTGCTCAACTGTTCCGAATAGATTGAAACATTTGATTTTCTATTTAATTCAAGACAAGATGGAATACATGAGAACTTGTCATGATGAGGACTTGATTGTCCTCTTATTAAACAACCAAGAAAACACTTTGAGTATACTGACTGATGAAGCTTAACATAATTGCCTTGATCCCATTACCATAGAACCAATTATATGCAAGCATGTGATGATGAAAAATAAGCCGGAAAGGATTAAAATAGGGTACAAATTTCATGAAGGTATTCCATCTCTAGGTCGTGCACAAATCTTAGAAACCTTCCCTTCGATTATTTTTTTATTTGTTCCACTAAGGTGCACCTCTCAAGACAATTTCCAAAATCAGTGGCTCATTAGCTTCCACCAGGTCAATCATTGGTTCAACCCCTTTACTATGGATTGGGGTGATTTTCTAGGACATTTCTTTCTAGTAAAGCCTCTCACACCCGCAACCCATCTCATTTTTTGCTACTTCCATGTAAATTCTCCTTGCTTAAGTTAGATTTTATATTCGAACAAAGTTAAAGGGAAAATCTAAAAAACCGATTGCACGTCAAGTGTTCGATAATTTGCTTGTTTAAGCTTTATCAATAATTTCATTGGAAATTGGTTAATAATTGTTATTATTATAAAATGGTTGATTGAGAAGTTATTGTTCCGAGGATTATCATTATTTTAGATTTCATTCAATGGTTTATGCATATCCGAGTTTCCAATAGTTGGTTTGGTTTAGACGACTTGTTCGATCTAGGATTTATCTTCCGCTTGCCATATTTTTTGTTTTAATTTCAAAACGGAATTTTAAATAGTAAGTTTTTGTTTGGGGATCTATTCACCCCCCTCTAGATAAGTTGTCATCGTCTAACACTTTTGACGATTGTGTGATCCCATTTTATGAGTGTCTATTCACAACAATAGGATTGTGAATGCCATTTTACAACTTTGAGATAGTTGTCCTGAATTACTTAAAAGATGCTCCTTCCTAGTTTCATCCAGGGACCTAGACTTTCATGAAGGTATTCCATCTCTGTGCCGGGTACAAATCTTAGAAACCTTCCCTTGGATTATTTCTTGATTTGTTCCACTAAGGTGCACTTCTCAAGATAATTTCCAAAATCATTGGCTTATTAGCTTCCACCAGGTCAATCATTGGTTTAACCCCTTTACTATGAATTAGGGTGATTTTCTAGGGCGTTTCTTGCTAGTAAAGCCCCTCACACCCGCAACCCATCTCATTTTTTGCTACTTCCATGTAAATTCTCATTGCTTATGTTGGATTTTATATTCAAACTCGAGGTCTGAAGAAAAGTTATAGCTAACAAAATTTGTGATCTCATGCTTCGAGAACCAACATGATACGATAAGAATTGAGGAAGTTACGATGTTCACAATATCGGGAAAACAAACGTTTGTCAATCTCTTTTCACTGTAAAATTCCTTGATAATTTGCACTTTCGGAGACCTTCTGCATAGAATTGGCTTTCGACCTGAACATACGAAATGTAAGGGATATCAAGACGAAACTTATACCCAAAGAATGACCAAAAAAAAGTTGAACCAGATGAAAGTTATGAATTTTTGAACGTCTAAAAAAATAAAGGTTCAGCATACTATTTCCACTGTATTTGCATTGTACATCTTCAGAGTATTCTCACATTCAGAGATCTTTCTCATTGAATAAGCTTCCGAGCCGAACACAAAAGTTGAAGGAGAAACAAAAGACAATTCAAATGCTCTAAGATCCACTTAAAGATGATCTTCCAATTAGAAGTTATAAATTTTTAAGCATCTGAAAACCAGCGAAGCTGCCAATCCATTGTATAGCATGATTTCAGTTATTTGCACTTTTGGAGATCCCTCTCAAAGAATTGGTTCCTGATCCGAACATACGAAATGTAAAGGATGTCAAGACAGACCAATTATCAAAGGACCACTCAAATATAATTTTCTAGTCACAAGTTATGAATTTTTGATCATCCGCGAAATAGTGATCCAACAAGTCCAAACTTGATCATATTTGCATATTCGGAGATCCTCTTCAAAGAATTGGCCCTTGATCTGAACATATGAACTGTAGAAAATCCAAAGATGAATGTGAAACCTGAAAAATCATTCGAAAATACTTCTACGCACGGAGATAATGAATTTTTGAAGTCACGCTGTGAAATACATCTTTTCTGCTCAAGCTATTCCGAATAGACTGAAACATTGGATTTTCTCTGCAATTCAAGACAAGATGGAACACATGAGAACTTGTCATGATGAGGACTTGACTGTCCGCTGATTAAACAACCAGGAGAACACTTTGAGCATACTAACTGACGAAGCTTAACAGAGTTTCCTTGATCCCATAACCATAGAACCAATGATATGCATGCATGTGATGATAAAAAATAAGTCAGAAAGGGTTAAAATAGGGTTCGAATTTTATGGGTATAACAGTAAGGCAGTTACAAAAAAATGAGAAATTATTGAGAACCTTAACTGCCAAACTTGAACATATAATCGTGGAAATTGAAGACTATAAGTACTTGTTTAATATGAAGCTTAAAAGTTTGCATGCATCATTGGAGGCTCATTAGATAAGATTAAAGAAGAGGAATTCTTAAAAGGTCACAAAACAAGCCCGACAAGACAAGTACTTTAGCTTAATTTATTTTGTCAGGAACTCATTAACAATTGAATCAACACTAGGAAGAGGAGTACGGTGCAAAATCGTTCCACAAAGCACCTCAAAATCATCTCTAAGTCCCATCAATAATTGAACCAAACATTATTGTTCTCTACGAATGATTTGAAAGCTCACAATTTATCTAATTCAGTGAAAACCAATTGTTCCTACAAATTATTCAATTCATTGATTGTGTAATCGATTCGTAGAGACATATTCGTTAATTGTTAAACATTATTTTGTTGATTACATTACAAACAATTATATTGTAAGTGTTATTTCATATCTACAAAGTCAAAGGAAAAATCTAAAAAACCGATTGCACGTCAAGTGTTTGACAATTTGCTTGTTTTAGATTTTTCATTAATTTCATTAGAATTTGGTTAATAATTGTGATCATTATAAAATGGTTAATTGAGAAGTTATTATACTGAGGCTTATCGTTATTTTAGATTTCATTCAATAGTTTACGCATATCTGAGTTTCCAATAGTTGGTTTGGTTTAGACGACTTGTTCGAGCTAGGCTTAATCTTCCGCTTGCCATATTCTTTGTTTTAATTTCAAAACAGAATTTTAAATAGTAAGTTTTTGTTTGGGGATCTATTCACGCCCTCTAGATAAGTTGTCATCATCTAACACTTTTGACGATTGTGTGATCCCATTTTATGAGTGTCTATTCACAACAATAGGGTTTTGAATGCCTTTTTACAACTTTGAGATAGTTGTCATGAATAACTTAAAAGATGCTCCTTCCCAGCTTCATCCAGAGACCTAGACTTTCATGAAGGTATTCCAGCTATGTGTTGGTCACAAATCTTAGAAACCTTCCCTTGGATTATTTCTTGATTTGTTCCACTAAGGTGCACCTCTCAGGACAATTTCCAAAATCAGTGGCTCATTGCTTCCACCAGGTTAATCATTGGTTCAACCCCTTTACTATGGATTGGGGTGATTTTCTAGGGCGTCTCTTGCTAGTAAAGCCCCTCACACCCGCAACCCATCTCATTTTTTGCTACTTCCGTGTAAATTCTCCTTTCTTATGTTGGATTTTATATTCGAACTATGGGTTTAAAATCAATTTTAACTAGGACCCTCATTCTTATTGTACCATGTTGGGTTCTCTTTCTCCGAATGAGGCGTCAATGAAAGAGGAAATACAATCTTGGCCTTAGAGGATTGGTTATGAGGAAGGGTTCAACCATGGTGAGGTTCCCCCTACCAAGGTGAGAAAAATGAGATTGGCACTCATGCCATTTTGAGTGCAGTTAGCCAGGAAGAGAGGAAAAAGAAATTAGGTGAGAGAGGAGTCATCATGCTTTTGTTAACATGTGTGATTGTGTTTTGCATATAGCATGGTAAAGGTGAACAAGTTGAAGCTATTCTAAAACCTTGAAAATGCATAAGTTATTGAAGAAGTGGTGAATACTGTTACTACTACTTCTACGCCCGCTCCTCCAGTGACCAATGCTCTTATTTCATTCCATTCTCCTATCCCGGATACATATACTTCTACTTTGGAACCCGAGGTAGATTAACTTATAGATTTTGTAGCCACTTTAATTGTTAGGGAGTCGACTCTACCTCAAGTTTCAAAAAATAGGGCCCGGAATGAAGATCAACACTCCTCCAGGGATGAGTGTTCTCCAAAAAACACTTGTGTCTTCGAGGATGATGCTTTGTGGGAGGTAACTCCCTCCATATAGATGTCAGACATCTCCCCTTACGGGCTTGCTCGCACTTTTGAAGAGGATGCTACTATTTTTTGATAATAAATTTATCCTTCGTTCAGAACCTCCCTGAGAGGGAAAATATGGAACTCGTCCCCGAGCTTACTCATAGTATGTCCAAGGTTGCTTATATATTCTCCCTTATCTCTGCTGGTCAGGGAGACATATTGCCTCTAAGTAATCCCACCAAAGAAATGGATACTTGAAAAGGGAAATGTAGAAATATGGAACAAAGGTGCTTTATCCTCTAGAAGGAGTTTATTTCACTACATGGGGAGGTTAAAGTTACCAACTCTTTGTAAGAGGAGGAAAAAATCGTTAGGCCCTCTTTCGTACCCCAAATTTTCCCTATCTATTTTACCTTTTTTGTCTAGCTTTGAATTTTGCATTCCAATTGCATCATTTTATCTCTAAAGAAAACCCTAACATATCATCAGGTTTCTCCGGTGACCACTACCCATAAACAGAAAACTCTTAAAACAACCCCCTCATGCGAACTAAACCAAGAGATCAAGCACAACTGTAACAAAGAGCAACCTTCGACACAAATTCTAACGGCGGCGAAGGGTATGTTCTCCTGCTCTCTCTTTCGATCTCTCTGTTGATGCGTAGAAGTTAAGGATTATGCTATTAGGGTCTGGTTTCAATTTCAGCAACATAATATTAAGTATATGGTAGATCCATTGCAATGAGTTACTTGGTTGCTTTATAGAGTTCTGTACGTGAGTCAGTAGGAAAATGGTAAAAAAATTCTAAAATTATTTTGTGTAGATTTGGCCTTTTATTAAATGATATGTGTGCTGATATGCGTGGTTGTATTTTGATGATGCTCATGTTTGAAGTTTGTTGTGTTTCCTTATAGATTACGGTATTGGATGGTTAAGGGGGTGATACATGGTGATGATGGTGGTAGCAAGCATATAGTATGATGAAGAACACATGGTTTGTATTACAATGGAAAAAATATAAGAAGTATGAAGTTATTGTGGAAACTTTATCCACCTTGTATTTCTTTTTCATTGCATCACAAACTAAATAAAATTCATAATTTGTTACGGTTCCACTATTATTTTCAATAAAAGGCGTGTTCTTAAAACAATTTAATATATCTTATGATGTTGTATACTGTTAGTGTTTTTTTGCTAAAATGTATTTTATTTTATTTTATTTTGTTGCATGTATTTGTTGTGTTGTTGTTGATAAATATTCTCAAAATAAGAAGAAAAAACATTGCTAAGTCACAAGAAAGATGCTTTTTGTGACTTATCAATATTTTGTTCTTTAAATTCTTATACAAGTTAACAGTAGATGAAGTTTAGTTTATTACATGACATGTAGATTTTTTGTTTCACTAACCTTTTAATGAAAATATATTCAATTAAATTTACATAGAAACTTGTAATCTGGAAAATTAAGATGTATTTGAAAACCAATTTATATCAATCGATGTTTTCCAAATTGTATGTGTCTCATCGTTCATTTTATGCTTCTTAACATATAGAATATGGTTCACTGACTTGATTCCTTCAATACATCTATATCTTCTATTGTAGTTCAATTTTCATAACATCAATTTATTGGCTAACTCTACTTCATCATCGTCAATTATCATCGTGATTGTTATCATCACGATTGTTCTGATGATATATCATCATGACAATCACGATGGTAAGCGACAATGATGAGATAGAGTTAGCCAATAAATTGATGTTATTCAAATTAAACTAGAATCAAAGAAATCGATGCAATGAAGGAATCATACTATTGAACCACATTTTATGTGTTAAAGAGTAGAAAATGAATGATGAGAGACATGCAATTCGAAAAACAATTGTTGGTTTAAGTTGGTTTTCAAAAATAGATTAATTTTTAGATTATATACTTATTCATCAATTTGAATGGTTGTATTTCTGTAATGAAGTGTATGGAAAAAACAAACGATCTATGTATTATATAATAAACTATGTGTACTTGTATTTTTCACAATAGTTATATATAGTAACCGTGATGAATTGTAATTTATATTCCAAAATGTTGATGCTAAGAATCGAATCTGGGACCTTTAGTTCTATCACAATGTTTGAGTTAAATAAACGTTGTTATATCACGTGCGCTTTTCAGTATACTATAATGGTTCCAGGACCGTGATTGTAGGTAACGCATTTACAACGACACTCTACATAACAACGACTGAACCTGCATAATTATATATATTTTCCAATCGTTGATAAATGCCTTTTTTGTAGCAGTGTATGGTGTGGCAGCTATACTTAGATCATTTATATTAAATAAACAATTATTGTTCTTTTTATGGTACAAACTTGTTGCATTAGGATTCATATCGATCGGCACTAACTTTAGTAAACTTGCAAAAGATTCATAGAGACATTCTTCATGGTAAACAATTTATTTATATGATATCGACTTCTTTCAAGGGATACATGTATTCTTCAATTCACGAGTTTACAATTATTAAATGTTTTGACATCAAATGTCGACCTCCTCCCGTACCTAGAATCATACAAGTTAATTGATATTTTTTTAGTCGTAATTAGATTAAGTGCAATACGAGTGGAGCTTCGAGAGAAAATCTTGGAATATCAATTTGTGGTGGCATATTTAGGGATAATTTATAAACATTCTTGAGAACTTTCTCAACTAAGATTGGAGTTTGCACCTCTTTTCAAGTTGAATTATGTGTAATTACGCTTGCTATTGAAAATGTTAATAGGAAAAATTGGAGAAATATTTGCCTTAAACTGACTCAATGTTAGTTATTTATACATTTTTCTAATTCGAACATTATCTCCTGACATCTTCTAATTAAATAGAAAAATATTTTACACACTATAAAATTCTTTAAATTCAAAATATCTCATATTTTCAAATGGGAAAATACATGTGCATACAGATTAATCAAAGTTTTTTTTTTTTGTGATTACGACATTTTATGAAATTCAGTACATATTTGTACTGTTAAAAAAAATTTAAGAGATAGATTGAATATATCCAATTATTATTTTTACTAACTTTTTTAATTTTATATTCCTTCTTTTTTTTTGTTTTTTATTTAATAAATGATCTGTATTAAAAAAATATATTTGACTAATTCAACTATTTATACTTGCGGGAATCAGCTGACCCTCAATTCAATTATTATTATTATTATTATTATTATTATTATTATTATTATTATTATTATTATTATTATTATTATTATTATTATTATTATTATTATTATTACTATTATTACTATTATTACTATTACTATTATTACTATTATTACTATTATTACTATTATTACTATTATTACTATTATTATTATTATTATTATTATTATTATTATTATTATTATTATTATTATTACTATTATTACTATTATTACTATTATTACTATTATTACTATTACTATTATTACTATTATTACTATTATTATTATTATTACTATTATTGTTATTATTACTATTATTACTATTACTATTATTACTATTATTACTATTATTACTATTACCATTGCAGTGAGTTACTTGGTTGCTTTATAGTGTTTTGTACGTGAGTCAGTAGGAAAATGGTAAAAAATTTCTAAAATTATTTTGTGTAGATTTGTCCTTTTATTAAATGATATGTGTGCTGATATGTGGGGTTGTATTGTGATGATGCTCATGGTTGATGTTTGTTGTGTTTCCTTATAGATTACGGTATTGGATGGTTAAGGGGGTGATACATGGTGATGATGGTGGTAGCAAGCATATAGTATGATGAAGAACACATGGTTTGTATTACAATGGAAAAAATATAAGAAGTATGAAGTTATTGTGGAAACTTTATCCACCTTGTATTTCTTTTTCACTGCATCGCAAACTAAATAAAATTCATAATTTGTTACGGTTCCACTATTATTTTCAATAAAAGGCGTGTTCTTAAAACAATTTAATATATCTTATGATGTTGTATACTGTTAGTGTTTTGTTGCTAAAATGTATTTTATTTTATTTTATTTTGTTGCATGTATTTGTTGTGTTGTTGTTGACAAATATTCTCAAAATAAGAAGAAAAAAACATTGCTAAGTCACAAGAGTTTGCACCTCTTTTCAAGTTGAATTACGTGTAATTACGCTTGCTATTGAAAATGTTAATAGGAAAAATTGGAGAAATATTTGCCTTAAACTGACTCAATGTTAGTTATTTATACATTTTTCTAATTCGAACATTATCTCCTGACATCTTCTAATTAAATAGAAAAATATTTTACACACTATAAACTTCTTTAAATTCAAAATATCTCATATTTTCAAATGGGGAAATACACGTGCAGATAGATTAATCAAAGTATTTTTTTTTTTTG